>JACVTC010000078.1:532500-732500 GCA_016946835.1 Neocallimastix lanati (nom. inval.) | reverse complement strand
TTTATTTTATTTTATTTTATTTTATTTTATTTTATTTTATTTTATTTTATTTTATTTTATTTTATTCAATCTGTACTTTATATTTAATATTCTACTATTTATTTTTATTTTATTTTATTTTATTTTATTTTATTTTATTTTATTTTATTTTATTTTATTTTATTTTATTTTATTTTATTTTATTCAATCTGTACTTTCTTATTTAATATTCTACTTTTTATTTTATTTTATTTTATTTTATTTTATTTTATTTTATTTTATTTTATTTTATTTTATTTTATTTTATTTTATTTTATTTTATTTTATTTTATTCAATCTGTACTTTATATTTAATATTCTACTATTTATTTTTATTTTATTTTATTTTATTTTATTTTATTTTATTTTATTTTATTTTATTCAATCTGTACTTTATATTTATATTTCTACTATTTATTTTATTTTATTCAATCTGTACTTTATATTTATATTTCTACTATTTATTTTATTTTATTTTATTTTATTTTATTTTATTTTATTTTATTTTATTTTATTTTATTTTATTTTATTTTATTTTATTTTATTCAATCTGTACTTTATATTTAATATTCTACTATTTATTTTTATTTTATTTTATTTTATTTTATTTTATTTTATTTTATTTTATTTTATTTTATTTTATTTTATTTTATTTTATTTTATTTTATTTTATTCAATCTGTACTTTATATTTATATTTCTACTATTTATTTTATTTTATTTTATTTTATTTTATTTTATTTTATTCAATCTGTACTTTATATTTATATTTCTACTATTTATTTTATTTTATTTTATTTTATTTTATTTTATTTTATTTTATTTTATTTTATTTTATTTTATTTTATTTTATTTTATTTTATTTTATTTTATTTTTTATCATATTATTATTATTATTTTTTTTGAATATATAAAAAATAATGATATATAGAGTTTTTTGATTATTTTAATCATTTTTTAATTTTTTGGTTGTTATTATTTACATAATTTAGTATATGAATTTATACAATTTATTATTTATATTTTAAAAATAAAATGAAATGTCCATAATAAATTAATAAATAGATAATATAAAAAAAAAAATAATAATAATAATATTTTAATACCTTTTTTATTTCAGGTTATATAAAAAACATGATAATATTTAAACATTAATATTATTAATCTTGTATTTATTACTAAATTATCAACATAACATATATATAGAACTTCAACAACAACAATAATAATATATATATATATCGAATTTGTTATTTTATTTTTATTTTTTATTTTATTTTTATTTTTTATTTTATTTTTTATTTTTTATTTTTTATTTTTTATTTTTTATTTTTTATTTTTTATTTTTTATTTTTTATTTTTTATTTTTTATTTTTTATTTTTTATTTTTTATTTTTTATTTTTTATTTTTTATTTTTTATTTTTTATTTTTTATTTTTTATTTTTTATTTTTTATTTTTTATTTTTTATTTTTTATTTTTTATTTTTTATTTTTTATTTTTTATTTTTTATTATTTATTATTTATTATTTATTATTTATTATTTATTATTTATTATTTATTATTTATTTTTATTTAATTATCTATTAAAAACTAACATTAATAAGAACTTTCATTTTTAATTTAGTTTTTACTTATTTATAATTGAGCTTCATTATTATTATTATAATTACCAAATATTATTATTATTATTATTTTTTATTGTTGATTATTATTATTATTTTATTTTTTGAATACTTTACTATGTATTATTTTTAATATATTTTAAAATATAGAATCGAAATTTAATAGATTATAAATGATATTAAATCATTATAATAAAATGAATAAAAATTTTTTTATTTATTGCTATTATTATTATTATTATTATTATTAAATATATTATTTCTTTTCAGATTTTGTAGTTGGTTTATATGGATCTGGTTTTGATAATCTTCTAAGTTGCTTCAATTTACTAACAGCTTTAATCTTTAATATATTAATAATAGTTATTTTATTAATATATATATATAATATATAAATAGATAGATAGATAGTTTGGAATAACAAATTTAAATTTATTGATAAACTTACAACTGTAAATAAGTTATTAATATTTTTAACAGCATATTGTAAATCATCTTCGGTAATAAGTTCTATAACATTGGTACAGTTTTCTTCCTTTAATGGTAATGGATCAATACCATTTCTTGTAAGCCATGGATGTTCCTAATTTTTAATTAATTTTTAAATTTTAATAAATAGATAAATAATAAATAAATATTTTATTAAAATTAAAAAAAAAAAAGTATAATAATAATAATAATAATAATAATAATAATAATAATAATAATAATAATAATTAATTAATTAATTAATTATATGATAGCAATAATGTACTAATTGAAAAACATACTCTTATACCAGCAATTGTAATTCTCTTTTCTGGATTTCTTTCAAGCATTTTTAATAATAAATCATTAAAGGATTCACTCATACCACTTGGAATAACTATTCTATAATAATATAATCATAAATAAAGAAAAAAATATTAACATTATAAAATTTATTAAATATTATTTTTAATGATTTAATAAATAAATAAATATTTACGGTTTATTTTGAATTAAATCATATAATTCGATAATGGATAGACCTTCAAATGGTAAGCATCCAAAAGCAAAACAGTATAAAGTAACCTATTAGTATAAATAAATATTAATGATATTATTTTTATTAATTTATTCAAGAAATAAAAAGTAATTTCATAATAATTACACCCATAGCCCAAATATCACAGGCTTTTGCGGATAATTCACCATGTTGAACTTCACATAATTCTAAAAATCATATTAATATACATTTTAATATTTTGAAAGATAAAAGAAAAAATTATATATATATATTTATATATTCATATATACCTGGTGCAAAGAAAGCTTTTATTTCAATATAGTTATTTTTTAAATAAGTATATAAAGATTATTTATTATATAATAATTTAAATAATTCATATTAATAATAATAGCAATATTAATAAAAAGTATAATCATATTATAATGTAATTATTAATATAATATTTACCTGGGGATCCTGAAGATTTCTTTGACATATCATCACCAGAAGAAAACATTTCTGAAACACCAAAATCGACAATTTTTAATGTACCATCAGCTGCTAATAACAAATTATCAGGCTAAAAAATAATTTTACCATAAATAATACTATATTAAAAAATTAAAGTATTAAAATGTCAAAAAAAAAAAAAAATAAAAAAAAAAAAAAAATAAAAAAAAAAAAAATAAAATAAAAAAAATAAAATAAAAAATAAAAAAAATAAATAAAAATAAAAAAATAAAAAGTTATACTCTTAAAATAATTTTCCTTTTACCTTAATATCTAATATTATTTATAAGATGTCATATTTAATAATACATAAATATATAAAAGTTAACATGTCAATTTTTTTTTAATACGTACAAATAAAGAAATTTGTTAATATTCATATATTAAATTAATTATATTAAACATAAGTTTTCAATATTGTATCTACCTCTGTGAGCAATATCATTTTCATGTACTATAATAACAAATTTTTATTTAGATTATAATTATTAAATATTATATAGTTAAAGATATAAGATAATTTATTAAAAAATATATAATTAAAATACATTTATATAATATTAATTAATACATAATATATTTGAAAAAAATATATATATATAATTAATAAAATAGTATATAAACATATTATTATATATATATAATTAATATTAAATTAAAGCATACTAACAATATTCAATACCAAGGAACATTTCTCTGAAATAATATCTACACATTTCTTCATCAAAGGTTTCAGCCTTCTTATTTAATGAAATATTCATGACGGTACCTTTTTCACAACATTCGTAAACCATATATAAACCGTCACCATTTGGATCATCTAATACTTCAAAAAGTTTTACAATATTCCTATGATTAAGTTTCTTTAAAATAGCAATTTCACCTCTAACAAAATCAATTGGATTTGAAGGTCCTCTCATCATACCACCTCGCATACCACCTCGCATTCCTCCACGCATTCCACCTCTACCTATCATTCTTCCAAATCCATTAGCTTGAAGATGTTGTTTTCTTAAACGTGTTTTACTGAAAACTTTAATTGCTACTGGCCTTCCATCATTCGTATCTCTTCCACGACTATTTATTTTGAATAAATTAAAATAATTTTATTTTTAATTGAATTATTTTATTGATATAAATTTTGTTTATTTATTTTATATATATAATTTTTATATTTTATATTAGAATATATGTTTATTTTTTTCTTTTTCTTTTTTTTTTTTTTTTTTTTTTTTTTTTATTGAACAATTAAAATATAAAAATTAATATTAAATATTAAATATATTTACAAAACTGTTCCATATGATCCTTTTCCTAATTCTTCTTCTAAAACCTATTACAATTATTATAATACATTATTATATTGATTATTAAAAATATAAAAATTAATATAATATAAATATTTGTTTAACTATTTTATATTTAGTATATTTAACTTAATATTCAATAATCTTTTTTTTTTTTTTTTTTTTCTTTCTTTATTTATTATTATTTTTTTAATATATATATATCATACATAGTTATTCAGTTGGATTTCACCCTCATCATTTTGTTCATATTGTGCATTAAGGGTTTCTTTAATAGTGTTTGGTGAATTAGAATGCATATTTAAATAAATTAATAATAACAATAATTGGAATTCTAAAAATTTATTTTTTTAACAAAATGAAAATAAAAAAATAAATAAATAAATAAAATAAAATAAAAAATAAAAAATATATATATAATTATATTTTTTAAAGAATTATTTTCCCCACTATTTTTATTAATATATTTATTATTTTTATTTTTATTTTTATTTTTATTTTTATTTTTATTTTTTAAAAAATCACTTTACTTTTAAAGATTAAATATAAAAATTATTTAAACTATTTTATTATTAGAATTTTACTTATATCTTTACTTATTTTTAAAAAACTTTTTTAAAATTAAAATTTTCAATTTTGGATTATTCAAATTTAATGAAAATTTCTAAATTATTTTATTCAAGAGATGAAACTTTATGTTTATATAAATAATAAAAATATATATATATATTAATTTAATAATTATCAATGGTTGATTAATTATTAATAACTATATATATACATATATATATAAATTATGTTTTTTATCTAATTACAAATATATATCATTTATTAATTTATTAATAAATGTTGTGAGATTCAGTAAAATAGTTAATAAATATATATTTATTAATTTATAATAGTTTTACTTTTTTATGATTTGTTATTTTCTATCTCAAAATTTAATAATATATAAAATATACTTGCAATATATTTAATATATATCAATTAACTTTTCAAAAAAAATTTTAAAAAAAATTAAATAATGATTTTAAAAAAAATTTATTTATTAAATATATTAGCAACTACCATATTTTTAATATTACATAGATAGAATATATAATTAAAAAAGCATATTTATTATTTAAAATTATAAGGAAATCTTAGGAATTAATTTTATAATATGATTAAAAAATACAGAAATACAGAAATGGTTTGAATGGTACATATAGATTTCTTTTAAAAATCAAAAAAATTTGATTTTGATAGAATCATTTATTATTAATAATATATATAATTAAGTTATTAATATAACATATTTATAATATTTTTTTTTTTTTTTTTTTTTTTTTTTTTTTTTTTTTTTTTTAGACTAGGAATAAACTTTATTTAATAATATATTTTTTAAAAAATACATGAAATTTTTTATAATATTAATAAGAATGATTTTGAATAATTTTTATTTCAATATAAAAAAAATAGGAATGATTTTTTTTATATAAATTTTTTGGAATGAAATAAATATATGAATATTTACGAATTTTAATTTTATAAAATGATTAAATAATTTTTATTAAAGTTATTCTGATTATTTATATATTTATATATTAAAATATTAAATATAAAAAATAGAGAAATGGTTTGAATGGTATTTTTCATCAAAGAAATTTCCTCATATAAATTTCTTTTAAAATCAAAAAAATTTTGATTTTGATAGAATTATAAATATATCTTAACTTATTAATATAATATTAGTAAAATATAGAGTAAAATTAATATATATATATATATTTTAAAGATAAAATTGAGTTATAATAATATTTTAATAATTAAATTTATTATTTATCTTTGTAAAATATATATATATAAACACTAATAATGAATATGAAATATTAAAAAGTATGATTTTGAATAATTTTATTAAAATATAAAAAAATATATATATAAGAATATTTTTTTTATATAATTTTTTTTGGAATGAAGTAAAATATACATACATATTAACAAATTTTAATTTAAATATTTATTATTTAAATTTAATAATTATAAATTAATATATAAAAAATAAAAAATCATTAAATTTTTGATTTTACGAATGTTAATTCAATTTAGTTATTTGATTATAAGCATTAAATTATAATAACAAATCAAAGAAAAATATATTTGTTTGAAAATGAAATAATAAAATTTTATTATATCCAAAAATAAATATATAACAAAAACATTATTATATAAGAAATAGTAAAAATTGTACATATAATATTATAAAAATAAAAATAAAAAAAAAAAAAAAAAAAAAAAAAAAAGAACAAAAATTATATAAATAATTAAGGCATAATAAATTAATTATTAGATTTGATTCAAAACTATTATATTAATTATAAAAAATTGTTTATATATGATTCAGTTTAAATACTATTTTTTTTTTCATTATATTGTAATAGTTTTATTATGAAATAAACTTTTATAATTATATATAAAATATATATAAATACAATTTTATTAAAAATTGAAAAAAAAATATCAAAAAAAAAATATTGAATTTGAAACTTGTCTGTTGTAAAATAAACCATAATGTATCAATAAGAAATGGTTATTGATATCAAAATACTAATAACTATATAAATTTTTTTATTAAAATTTGAATTATATATAAATATTTATGTTTAGTAAATCAAATAAATGAAATTAGCTTTATTGTAGAATAATTAGTAATTTTCTTTAAAATTTTTGTACTAAAATTATAATACCTAATCTTTTGAAGAGTATTTTTCCAAAATAAAAGAAAATAAATATTGAATAAAAAATTTATAATTATACTAATCATTATTGCTTCATTACTGTATATATTAAAGTTTATTAATTTATAGTTAAATCTAATAAATTAAATATATATTAATATTAATTATTTGGTTTCTCCATTCAATTCGATTTATTCATTATAAATCCAACATTAAATTTTTATAGTTTTTATCCTACTAAAAAGAAAAAAAATAGTTTTTTTTTAATCATCAAAATTTAATTATTATGAATAATTTTAGTATTAATCAAAAGTAGTAATATATAAAATTTTAAACAAAAACTAATTTTATTATAGCGATGTTTAGTTATTTAAAATATATTAAATATTATGTTATATTATATATTTTATAATATATACCATCTAATATATAATATAATTTATTTTAATAAAATGAATCTAGTGCGTTTAGTAATAGTACATTTCGTAATGTGGCACATTTTATATGTGGCTTTTTTTAATAATCAAATAAATAATAATTAAATAAATAATAAATATTCTTTTTTTATGTATATAATTTATTAATATTCAATTATAAAAATACTTTTTAATAATTCTTTTTTAATAGAATATATTATTATTTCTTTGGAAATAGTTATTTAATAATATTTAATTGAAAAAATATATTATTATTTCTTTTAAAATAATAATTATGGGAGAGGTCCAAAACGCCAATTTCACGTGATATATCAACACTTGAGGCTTTTTAAATTAATAGTTATATGATACTTTTGTTGTATTATTAATTTGTATTTTTTCTTAAGTAAATAATTAAATAAATTATAATGGTTAGATAAAAATAAATAAATATTTTTTTACAAAAAAAAAAAAATAAAATAAAATATTCAAACAATTAAAAGGCTTATTTTTTGTAAAAAAAAAAAAAATATTAATAAAATACTTTAACAATTATATAGATTTATTTATTTAAAAAAATATTAATAAAATACTTTAACAATTATATAGATTTATTTATTTAAAAAAAATATTAATAAAATACTTTAACAATTATATAGATTTATTTATTTAAAAAATATTAATAAAATATTTAAACAATTATTAATAAAATTAATTATAAATATTAATAATAAAAACATTTAAAAGCCACAAATAAATAGATGGCTTATTAAAATTTCAAAAAAAATTGGCGTTTTGGACCACATTCATAATTATTTATATATTTATTTATGATATCTTAAAAATGTTTGGGTTTATTTAAAAAATTATACGCCACATCACGAAATGCACGATCCTATATTCCTATTTTTATATTTAATAATATATTATATTTATTTTTTTCATAATTTTGAATTTTTTTTATTTTCTGTATTCTTTTTTTAATACTAATTACTAATTAATATTAAAAAAATAATAATAAAAATTAGAAATTTTTATTATTCTTTTTAGTTTTATAATAATTATTCTTTTAAATATATATATGTATAATGGTTATTTTAAAAAAACAGTAATAATATATTTGGTACATAAAAGAATTTTTTATTATTCTTTTTAGTTTTATAATAATTATTCTTTTAAATATATATATATAATGGTTATTTTAAAAAAACAGTAATAATATATTTGGTACATAAAAGAAATTTTTATTATTCTTTTTAGTTTTATAATAATTATTCTTTTAAATATATATATGTATAATGGTTATTTTAAAAAAACAGTAATAATATATTTGGTACATAAAAGAAATTTTTATTATTCTTTTTAGTTTTATAATAATTATTCTTTTAAATATATATATGTATAATGGTTATTTTAAAAAAACAGTAATAATATATTTGGTACATAAAAGAAATTTTTATTATTCTTTTTAGTTTTATAATAATTATTCTTTTAAATATATATATGTATAATGGTTATTTTAAAAAAACAGTAATAATATATTTGGTACATAAAAAGTAAAAAAAAATAACAAGAAAAAAAAAATAATAATAAAATATTTTCGAAATAAAGATTATTTATTTTTTTTTATTTAATTTATTGTGTAAGTTTTAAAATAATATAAATTTAATAGAATCAAATCAAAAATCAAAAAAAAAAAAAAAAAAAATAATAATAAAATGAGAAGAATATAAACAAATCAAAGTATATATATTATTTATGTAAAATAAATAATATATTTGAAAATAATATTTAAAATAAAAACCATTAAAAAAAAAAAAAAAAAAAAAGAATGTAGATTTCAAGTTTTATTGTAAAGTTTTATCTTATTTAATTCCCAATTTCATACTTAATTAAATTATATTTTAAATGAAAATATGGATAATGAACTTGGAATATTAAATAATAATAATTCAAAGATAATTGATGACAAATTACTTCGTTTTGGTGATTATATAAATTCATATGATGAATATAAAATTAAATAATAATAAATCAAAGATAATTGATGACAAATTACTTTGATTTGGTGATTATATAAATTCATATGATGAATATAAAATTAAACGTAAGGACGATAATTTATTATTTAAGATTGATGGTGAGGACTTTTTTAATTATCATTTATTCATATAATATTGTATATTTATATTATTTTATATATTATATTGTATTATGTACATTAAATATTAAGATATATCGAAATAATAAAATGTTGTAATAACAATATACGAAATAAAAAATAAATTATTATATTTGTTTTAAGATAAATAAATTTATAAATAAATTAATAATAAATCAATATTTTAATTTAGATACTGAAGATGACGAAACTTTTGATGAAACTGAAAAATACTGTGGTAGTAATGAAGAAAGATATGATATTAAAATTACAAATGATTAAAATGAATCTATTTCTTATTTATTGACAACTTCTATGCTAATAAAAATTCAATCTTTAAATAGACAACAAGCTGTTGGTTCTTTAGGTATTAGTGATGATAGTAATTTGTTGGCTGTTCGCCAAATATACCTATTAGCTATTCATTATTGAAAGAATAATTAAAAAAAGAAAAAAAAATATGATATAAAATTTTATATAATATACTTTATATTGTTTTTCTGTATTATATAATTGTATTTAATGTTAAAAAAAAATAAATTTAATGAGAAAAAAAAATTATAAAAAAAACAAAAAACAATATAAAAAAACAAAGAACTAAAAAAAGATAAATTAAAATATATATCTTTATTATATTTATATTTCATTATTTTA
The DNA here is from genome assembly GCA_016946835.1 of Neocallimastix lanati (nom. inval.). Taxonomy (NCBI): domain Eukaryota; kingdom Fungi; phylum Neocallimastigomycota; class Neocallimastigomycetes; order Neocallimastigales; family Neocallimastigaceae; genus Neocallimastix; species Neocallimastix lanati (nom. inval.). The sequence goes on along the minus strand of JACVTC010000078.1, from coordinate 722,121 downwards.
TAATATATATATCTTAGAAATTTGCTTAAACTTATAATTTTAAACGTTTATTATATTGGAAGCATCTGTAATAAATAAAATATTTATAATTTACATATTCTTAAACAAATATATCATATAGAACTAATATGCTACAATGATTATACATTAATTTTATAATTAGATATAATCTTAATAATAATAAAATTTATTTTATATTTATTTATATTAAAATAATATATATCTTAATATTAAACTTATTTCTAACATTCCCCCATAAGTTTAATATTGACATATTCAAATTTGATTTTTCCTTCTTTTGTTAATTCTATTATTCTATGATATCTTAAATCTATGTGTCTAGTTTTAGGATTTACATTTCCATTCTTGCTATTATAGATAGTTGTCTTATTATCTACATTAATATTGATATATTATATATAGCCAAATATAGTAAACTTTCAACAGTATTTATTAATTTTTTATTTATTATTTTCTGCAAATATGATATTTTTAATATTATAATAAAATTAATTTTGATTACAATAAATTTTTAACAAAAAGAACTATTATATATTAAATATAAAATAATTATTATTTATAAATATTATAGAATATAAAATATAAAATATAAAATATAAAATATAAAATATAAAATATAAAATATAAAATATAAAATATAAAATATAAAATATAAAATATAAAATATAAAATATGAAATATGAAATATAAAATATTATATACATAAAATATTAAATATAAAGTTAAAATTGTAATTTAATATTAATAATTTATTTTTATTTTAATTTTTTTTCTATTTAAAGTAATTTTCTAATTAAAAATATAAATAAATTTAAAAATTTTAATTAATTAAACATTAACTTTTTTGTTCTATTTCTATTTAAAGTAATTTTTATAATTAAAAATATAAAGAAATTATCTTAATAACTATTGGTTAATTTAATTTTTGTATTTTTTATAGTTTAACTTACGGTCATTTAATTTATTTGGAAATACTAATATAAATTGATATATTGAATTATATATTAAATAATTTGTACTAGCTTATATGCCAATAAGAAGTGAATAGAAAAACAATTTGTACTATTTTATATGCCAATAAGAAGTGAATAGAAAATAACAAAAATAAAAAAAAATATTATAATAAATAAATAAATAAATAAATAAATAAATAAATAAATAAATAAATAAATAAATAAATAAATAAATAAATAAATAAATAAATAAATAAATAAATAAATAAATAAATAAATAAATAAATAAATAAATAATATATATATATATATATATATATATATATTTTACAGCCGCTATTATTGAGAATTATTATCATTATTTATTTATTCATTAATATTATATATGAAAAATATATTATTAATTATTAATATATTTTTTTAAAAAAAAATACAAAATTAATAAAAAAAAAATTTAATATTATTTATTCAATTAGGACATAATAATATTTTAAATAGTAACGTGAAATATAAAAAAAAATTTAATATTATTTATTCAATTAGGACATAATAATATTTTAAATAGTAACGTGAAATAGAAAGTAATATTCAAAATAAAGTATATAAATAAATCAGAAAGAATTCATATGCAAAGAACCTGCTAGCCTGTCTTATTACATTTTCAACATTAACGCTCCTTAAATATGTATAGATGAAAATAAAAAATAATTAATAAACGTATATATAATTAAGCTGATTATTTACAAGATTGAATAAGAGAAAAAGCTTAATTTTCTTTACTTCCATTTTATAACGAAATTTGAATAATATCGATAAAAATTTTATTTATTTTATATTAATTATTTGTATTTTCTCCACAAAAAAAAATGGATGTTTCAATATTATTTAGCATATTATAGAAAATTAAGAATTTATATATCTTTCTGTGCTTTAGCAGAATGTTAAATGAAGAAAAATTAAAATTATAATAATTTATAATTTTTTTTTAATCTTAACTTTATTTTTAAAAATGTTTATATCAAATACCTTTTTAGATTTTAGTTTTAAATGGTTATAAATTAGATGCACAATAATAATTAACTTTAATTTTAAAAACTTTATTTAAGTATCTAAGTAATATTGTTAATGATTAACTATTTTTATACATTCTGTTAAATAGTCGTATTATGATATTATTTACATTACATATATAAATATATATAAATTTGTTTAATTTCTATACTTTTAATAATGCATTCCAATAATAATCAAACAATATTATTTTTTTTTATTCACATTATTAAATATTAAAATTTTGAATAATAGAATAATAATTAACGTGATTACTTTACTATTTTAATTTATTATTTAAAAACAATGTAATAATTTGTTTATTATTCATATTTAAATTATATTTGAATATTTTATTAACAGATTTGAAAAAATATTATATAAATTTTAAAATTATATAAATTATTATACTAGCATGTTAAATATTTAAAATGTTAATCTAGACTTATTTTATTTCTTTGATACTAATATCTATGTATCGTTACTTTTCTATTTTTTCTGTTTATTTATTAATTATTTTTTTTTATTAACGTGAAACAATGGAAATCAAAACTTTAATTCCTACATAATAATTATATTACATGTAACTTACTATGTGTTATATTCTTAGGTATCAATGTAGTGCTATTGAAATTATGGTGGTGTTAATCTTTTTCCTTTTTTTTTTTCTCAATAAATTATTAAATATAATTTTAATTTATTATTTAATATATTAATAGAATAATTATTAATATAGTTTGAATAAATGATATATTAAAATTAAATTGAAAGTTAATCTAAAAAAATATATTTTCCAATGTTATATTTTTAGAATCAATTTATACAATCTATATAAAATTATTTACAATCAACAAGTTATAATTAACATATTGTATATTGAAAAATATAATAACCTTGTATTATTTTCAATATGAAATATAAATTTTTATTAATACTTTTTTATTTTATTTGATTTTATTACTTTCTATTATATGAATTTTATTAAATATATTGATCAATATAATAAATATTAAATTAATTTATATTAATATTATTCCTTGATCATTTAAAATATTTATATTAACATATTAAATATAATTTATAAATATAATTATTAATTGTAATAAAAATTTTAATAAAAATAATAATAAAATGAATAAATGAATGAATGAATGAGTAAATAAATAAATAAATAAATAATAATTTTATAATATTTTGAAAAACATTATTTAAAAAAATATGCTGATGTAAACAATAATATTAATAATAATAAAAGAATAACTCTATTAAATTAATATTATATTACACAAATAAATAGAAGATATTGATATATCAAATATTTAATATAATTACAACTATAGTTTTTATAAATATTTTATAAAACAATATATTTATATATGTCATTTATAATAATATCATAATTTAATGAAATAATATATTACAAATAATTTATATTTACCAACAAATTATTCGAAAGAATAAATATATAATTATTTTTTAGTTATATTTTTATTCTTATTTTTGTTTATTCTTATTTTATTTTATTTTTTGTTTTTCTTTTTACTTAAACATAAAAATTGATTTTATATTTAATATAATTGTGAATATAATCATAATCATATTTTTGTGTATTTATATATAAATTAGAATTTTAAAAAATATTGTCATTTTAAATGGAAATATAATAAATAAAACGTATATTTATTTTTAGTTTTATTATTAATAAGTAAATGATAATTATTCTAAAGTAGGATAAAAAACTAATCTTATATATTAATATATAATTCTCACAGAAGGAAAATAAATTTGTTTTTTTAAACAATTGAAAATAAATCAATAATATTTTAAAACAGTATTATAAAAATTAAAGAGAAAAAAATATAAAAATATAAAATTAAATTAAGAAATTGAATTATATTATTGTATTTTTTTCTTTAATTATAAATAAAATCAAATAATATAATAATATAATAAAGTGAAATAATAAAAGGACAAAATAATAATATCAATAAACAACAATAATTGATAAAAAAAAAAAAAAAGAAATAAAGATATAAATTGATATAAAAAAAATAAAACAAATTTAAAAAATTCTGTATTATTATTATTATTATTTTTGTTATAAAATGTAAGTGAATAATGTAAATACATTATATCCTTAAAAACATATAAGGTATGTATAAAATAAAATATAATATATAAATAATTTTATATTAAATAAATTTTAAAATTGGTTTATTAATTTTTTATTACTATTTAAAAATTTGAAATATTATAATAACATAATAACAGAAAAAATATTACAGAATATTAAAAATAAATTGAAAAGAATTTCAAAGTATCTGTAATGAAATAACAATTATAATAATTTGACTAAAAAAATCGAAAAATAGTAACTCTGTTTTAGTAATTTCGAAGTATTTGCTAGAAAACTAAAAATAAGACAATACATGAAATTATTAAAATAGCAAATAATACTAAAATTATTTAATAAAAATTAACAAAATTTAATCAATATTTTATATAGTTTATATAAAATTATTAAGTAAAATACTAAATATTAAGATATAAAAAATTTTATTATATTCTATATATATATATTTATTTAATTTATATAAGTAAGGTATAAAATAATTGAAATTAATAATAATAATAATAATAATAATATAAAATAATTTGAAATTAATAATAATAATAATATAAAATAAATACACAATTAAAAAAAATAGAAAAAGAAAAAAGTATAAAATAAAATATAGAAATTTAAAAATATATAAAATACATTGAAAAAAAGAAAAATATATATATAATAAAGTATAATAATAATAAATATATATAATAATATAAATATAAGATTTAGAAAAAAAACAAAAAACAAAAAACAAAAAACAAAAACAAAAAAAAAAAAAACAAATTAATAATTTAATTTTAAAAAAGTAAGTATGTAAATATTTTATTGTAATAAAAATAATATATAATTTAATATTATTTTATTAATAATTTTATTTGTATATTAGAATTATATATAATACAAAATGGCTACTGTAAAAGAAATGAATGAAATATTAGAAGAGTGTATATTGTAAGCATTTGTTATTATAATAATTATATTAAAATTATAAGGTTATTAATAAAAATTCTTAACTGTATTATAGGACTATTAATCCGACAACACTTGCTAATATTACTACTTCCAAATTAAATGCATACTATCAAGATGTCCAATTAGATATGAGGAGAGTTGTTTTAGTTCAAAATCTTTTTAATGATATATACAATAATTGGACCGAGTATCAAATACGTTATCAACATCATCAAAAACAATTAAAACAAAAGAATAAAAGACTAAGTCAATCTAGATCATCTAAAAGAAGATCACAAGCAGCTGCAAAGGCTAAACGTCTCAGTAATGCAATTAGTAATAAAGAAAATATCAAAAATAATAGCAATGTCTCTACTAAAGAAAATGATAAGAATAAGAAAAATGATGATAAATCTGAAGTATCATTAGGTGTTTTATTAAAGAATAAAAGATCATCTGAAAATTTAAATAATTCTAATTCTAATAATAATAATAATAATAATAATAATAATAATAATAATAATAATAATAATAATAATAATAATAATAATAATAAAGATACTAAAGAAATTAAAAATAAAGCAGAGGAATCATTATCACAGAATCAAATCTATCTTCAGCAAAAACCTCAACAACAACCTGAACAACTTCAACAACAACCTGAACAAAAAGTATTATCACAACCTCAACAACAATTTCAATCACAATCTGAATCCCAAATTCAACAAAATCAACCATATTCACAATCATCAATGCTTCCAGTACAACAGGAATCATTTTCTCAATCTTTTCAATCTCAACCATTTGATACAGAAACACAAAATCAATCTCAAATGGTATATGAATTACAACAATCACAACCACAATCACAACCACAATCACAATCACAATCACAACAAAGTATTATTAATCAACAACAGGAACCAATTCAAAATGGAGTGTATGTTTCAAATGAAGATATTGTTTATGATTCGTATGTAGAAGAAGATATCAATGAAACATCTCAATCGTCAGATTCTGAATCTTCTTCATCAGAAGAAGAAATGATGTATAAAGATAATCTAAGTAATGCTAAATTTAATTCAAATAATGGATATATTAGTAGTGATTATGAAACTGAAGATTCTGAAGATGATTATGCTAGTAATTATGAAAGTGACTACGAAAAAGCAAGTGTCAATAATTTACCATATAATTCAAATAATTATAATCAACAAGAGCCATATACAAGTAACTATTTACCACAACCACAACTTCAAAGTGATGATGATTCTTCATCAAAGGGATTACGTAGACAAAGATCTTATAGTGAAAGTCAAATAGATTTATCAGATTTTAATAATAAAGATGATAACCAAGATATTAATGAAGTTAAATATGCTAGAAAAACTTCAGTTCCAACCCTTACTATTAATACTTCTATTAATGAACCAGATTCTTCTAATCAAACTGTTAATGATTCTAAGAGTGAAGGTAATTCTTCATTTATTTTCAGATCATTCTCTATTCCACCTTCTTCAGATAATAAATCTGGTAATGAATCAACTTCACTTAATACCACTAATCAATCACAGAACAATAGTTACAATACCAATAATAATCAATCCAATAGTTTATTTATTCCTCCATTTGAATTAACAGAAAGTAATACTTTAATTTCACCAATTAAATTCTCTTGGATGACAAGTGAAGATAGTGATGAAGAAGAAAATACTAATAGTAAACCTTCTAATGAATTCACTTTCCCTGGATCTTTTGAAAATAGTAACAATAATGGTATAAATAATGATGATAATTCAAATATTCCACCACCAACTAGAAATATATCACTTAATCATTCTCTTCCAATTATTCAAAATAGTGATAATAATAATAATAGTAGTAATAATAATGATAATATTAATAATAGTGCTGGTGGTTATATAAATAATAGTCAATTTTCTACTCTTGATAATTATGTTGTTAGATATCCATATTATGATGATGATGAAGAAGATAACTTCTTTAACAAAAGTAATTATTTATACAATCCACCACAAATTCATTTAGAAAAACAACAAATTGGTCAATTGGAACAAATACAATCTCAAATTCAACCAGAATATAAAGAAAAGATTCAACAATTACAAGAACAACAAGAAAAACTTGTTATTAAGACTAATACAGATCATTTGGCTCCACCACAAAATAATACTGTATCATCTTCTACATCTCCAAAGAAATCTCCAAAGGTACCTGTACCAAAGATTATTATTCCAAAGGCACAACCAGAAACTAAACTTTTGAATGATTATGCAGATGTTATGGATATTGTTTCATTAATTCCAACCATTTTGGGAGAGAATATTGATATTCCACCTGAACAATCTCCAATTCGTCAACACTTTGTTTCAGTTTCTCCAACAGTTAAATCTGTTCCAATAACTCCGTTGTCTGAGCAAATCAATGTTACTTCTAAACGTCACAATGAGTATATAAAGAAGAAAGAAGTTACTTCTTTGAAGAGACGTTCATCATTAAAATATGAAAGCTATCATGGTTATGATGATTCAAGTAGTAATGAAGGATCCCCAGCTATCGTTTATTCTAATCCTGATACCAGTTGTAGTTTTAAGAGAAATAGTAGTGGAAGTAGTAAGTTATCTATTAATATTGAATCTCAATCTAATCAAGATTATCCTAAAGCTAAGTCACCATTGGGTACTAATGCTCCAGTGTTACCACCAATGATGATGGATTCAACTACAGCAGCAATGCTTGAAACTCATGGAAATTCTCTACTTTTACAACAAGATCCTTCAATGTCTAATAATTCATCAAATAATTTAATGAATATGAGTTTTACTGAAGGTGTTACTAATAAAATAAATCTTATTGGTTCTGGATCACCAGAATTACCAAATGATAAAATTGCCAATCCATTACCAAGAAAAGCTTATAGACGTCGTACACTCCTAAATGAAAGTTTAGAAAATGGAGGTGATATTCGTTCTAGGGAAGATATGGAAAAAGTTGAAAGACGTCATAGATCAAGAAGACATTCCCATTCTCATCATAGAAGTATGCCTCCAAAAGATTTAGATCCAGAAGCTTTAGAAAAATGGAAGGAGGAAGAACGTAAACGTCGTGAAAGAAGACACTCAAGACGTCCAGATGAAACAGATAGTGAACGTCGTGAAAGAAGACATTCAAGACGTTCGAATGAAACAGAGGAAGAGCGTCGTGAAAGAAGAGAACGTAGAAAATCTCGTCGTCCAGTAACTATAATTGATGAAAATGGTGAAGAAAAGGTTGTCCATAGACATCGTCGTCATCATCATCGTTCCAGTCGTTATATTGAAGGTGAAAATAATGAAGAGAGACCTGACAAGCCAAGATCTAGTCATAGACATTCACATCATAGACAATCTGTAGCTGTTGGTGAACAGCAACATTCTCATTCTCATTCTTCTAAAAGTAATGTTAAATCAAGACATCAATCTTTGGCTCAAAATAAAATGGATCAAAGTGGTATTGATTATCCATCTTTAGGATCTACATCATTTAGTTTAGATAATAGATCTTTAGGTAATATTCAGGAAGAAAATAATAATATGAATAATATGAGTAATAGCAATAATATAAATAATAGCAATAATATGAATAATATGAATAATATGAAAGATGTAAATTTAAATAATTTAAATACAAATAATAACAATATTAATAGTACTAATAACAATAACAATACTAACAATAATACTACAACTTCTTCAAATTTACAAACACAAGAAATTAATGCTTTCTTTGATAATATTTTTAAGCTTAATTGGTCATTATAAACAATATAATTTAAAAGAAATTGAAAATTAATAAAAAAATTTTTTTTTCTTATATCATTAAAATTTTTTATAATATTAAATTTATAAAAGATTTATACGCAAAAACAGAATTAACTATTTTTTTTTTTTTTTTATTAAGTTATTAATTTAAAAATAAATTAAATAATATTTAAAATAAAATAATATAAAAAATAAATATAAAAAATAAATATAAAATATAGTAAAAACAAAAATAAATAAATAAATATATAAATAAATAAATAATAAATAAATAAAAATTAAAAATAAAAATAATATATATATATATAAAAAGAAAAAATAAAAAGAAAAATAAATAAAAAATAATAAAAAAATATATAAATAATATAAATAGAAGTATATATATAAGTATTTCAATAAATATTTACAATAAATATTTATAAATAATAGTTTTATTTATGTTTGATTATAAGTATTTAAATAGAGGAAAGTTATATATATTTTATATTTTAATATTATAAAGAATATTATTATACTACATATATTTATGTATATATGTATATATGATGTATAAATTTTATTTTAAATTTTATTTTTTTATATAATCTATCTATTTATAGATAGATAATAATTATTTAAAATTCAAATAAATTATATATATATATATATTTTTTTTTTTTTTTTTTTTTTATAAATCACAATCAATCTATATTGCAATAAAAGATAATTATTTAATATTTTATATTATTATAATTATAGTTATTATTTCTGTAATTAATTTTTTTTTTTTTTTTTTTTTTTTTTTTAAATAGAGGAAAGTTATATATATTTTATATTTTAATATTATAAAGAATATTATTATACTACATATATTCACAATCAATCTATATTGCAATAAAAGATAATTATTTAATATTTTATATTATTATAATTATAGTTATTATTTCTGTAATTAATTAATTTTTTTTTTTTTTTTTTTTTTTTTTTTTTATGTTTAAGTAGTAAAATATTCAACATAGGATTCAAGAATTAAACCTATATTACCAGTATCCTTATTTTTAACTTTAATAATATTTTATTAAAAAAATTTTTATTTTTTTAATAATTAATAATATATAATTGGATATTTATATATCTTATATTAAAATATATATTAATATATATATATATATTTGTTACTTTTATCCACTCTGGTTCCGAATTTTCAATAAAAGTAACGATATCATTCTGTGTGACTGTTAATTCTTCATCTACTTGACTTTGGTAGTCATATATAACTTTTGCACATCTTAAATTGTTTAAGAAAGATGTATGTCCATTACTTGAGTGATGTAATTAGGGGATCTACTATTGGCTACAGATTCTAAGTAGTTTGCTGGTACTAAACCTGTTCCTGATGAACATAACACCTTAAAAATGAAATATATCACATGTGTTATTAAATTAATTATTATGATATATATATAAAATAAAAAAAAAATTAGGTATTAATATATATATTTTAATTAATTATTTATATATATTATATTTCAAGTAAAATTATTATAGTATACAAGAATTGGAAGTAGGAAATGCTGAAATAGTATGCGATATTGGTAATGAAACTATATATATGCAATAATGAATATATTATAAATATAATATAAACAATATTTTAATCTTATGAATATTGTATGTATATTCAAAATTTATTTTTTTTGTATATAATTACTTCTATCACATGAAACAGCTGGTACTGATCTAACTGAATTTGATGAACCTCTTTTATTCTTTGGTAATTTCACTTTACTACAATTTGGAGGTACATTTAATTCACACTTTGGATGACAGAGATAACCACATTCTTTGCATATTAAGATCTTACCCCATAATGTTTCACAACAGAATGAACATACAGTCTTATTAATAATTTTCTTATTTTTAAACATATATGGTACAATTAATGCTTCATAATGACCTATAGCTTCTTTAATAGCATTAATTTGTATTTCACATTTTAATTCTTCCAATTGTAGAAGTGAAAGTTCTTTTTTGACATCAATAAGCTTTTGTAAAGCTTCATCTGGATCACCAAAGGATGGAGTTGCCAAATAAGTTTAATACATACCATTTATACCATCAATTTCTTTATTTTTACTGACAATATCATCTTTATGTATACTTAAGTTTTGTTGTAATTTAATAATGCATTTCTAAGGAAAATAAGAGCATTTTCTTCTTCTTTATAAATAACTTCTTTAATTTCACCATATGAGATGGTGGGAATTTATTTTTCTTCGGGTTGTTTCCAATCTCTACGTTTATTATATTTAATGTATAAGGCAACATCATTTGGAAAATCTATTTGTTTATTTACTTTAACTACTTCTTTATTAGAACTTTTTACAATTTCACAAAATAATTTTCATCTTCTAAATATTCATTACAGATATTTTTGTAATACTCTATAATAGATTCATGTAATTCATGCATATTCTTGCATATTATTATATATAGAAAAAAAAGATTAATACCAAAAAAAAAAAAAAAAAAAAAAAAAAACCATAACAATAATAATTAAAATCAAAAATAATATTTGATATTTACATCAAGAATATTATGGATTTCGACATTAATAAATTTTTCATTATATGCATTTGCTACTTTTATAAATAATATATATGTTCTATTTTATTATTATCATTATCATCATTATTATTTTCATTGTTATTAATTATTTATAAAAAATACAATAAATAAAAATGAAAAAAAAATTTTTTTTTATATTTTATAATATTAGCATATATTAAGTTTAATATATATATATATATGCATTAAATTATTATATTATTATAAACCTTTTTATTATGCATATCTATAACCGATTGATCATAATTCTTTTTTAACTTAACATATATAAAAATCTATTATAATAATATTTTTTATATAATAGCAAAAAAAAAAAAAAAAAAAAAAAATAAAAATAAATAAATAAAAATAAATATATTAATATTTAATCTCATATATCAATATATTTTTATAATTTTACAGAAATGACATATTTGGGAAATTTTACTTTTTTGTCATCACTAATTGATTCTGTTTTTTTTTTTCTTAGAATATCAATATTACTACATGCCTCAAGAAAATTTACTTCATTCCTATTAATAATTTTTTAATTAAAAATTGAATTATTTTACTATTAATATATTTAATATGAATATAAATAATAATACCTTATCAGTTTCCATTGACATATTAAATACTTCTGAATTAATTTTTGTAAAGTAATCCATATGCTTATATAAAAAATTTAGTAATCATAAAAATTATTAACATTAAAATATGTTATACACATTATTCATTTTATATCATAAACTTTTTAGGCTTTTTTTTTTTTTTTTTTTTTTTTTTTTTTTTAAAAAAAAATAAATATTATGATTTTTATTAATTAAAAAGTAATAAATTTAATAATAAAAACTTTTTTTCTTTATTCTTCCTTCTTACTACTCTTTAAATAATTATTAAATTTTTATTAAATATGACTAATGATTGCTTATATATACATATTGGGTATTGTAGTTTCACTATTTTGTCCCTTAAAACTTCCAATACTTAATATTAAACCTCTTTTTCATTTTTGGCACATATTTTTTTTTTGTAGATTTTCTAGTTTATGAATATATTCTTTTTCTATATCGGGTCTTTCTTTTACCATATCACTATAATATGTTATTCATGTTAATTAGTTTTTTTTTTTTTTTTTTTTTTTTTTTTTTTTTTTTTTTGGAATTTTTATTTTTATTTTGAATGATAAATATATGTATATATATATATAATACAATGTTAAAAACAATTTATAATAGTATTTCTATTAATATATATGATATATATAGAATTATTTTACCGAAAATATTGAATAAACGCAAGATCTTCATATTATTAATCAGCAATAAAGAATAATTTAGTAATAATTACAAATATAACTATTAATATAGCTATATTATACTATTATTACCATATGAAAGATAATTATTTACAGATTGAACATCTTGAAGTTCACTTCCAAAACTCATATTTACTTTACATTAAGTTAAAATTATTAGTATTGAAATAAATTATGTCATATATAAATATTAATATACTATAATTCAATATAATATAATGCAATATAATAATATAATATATTAAATATATAATTTATAAGTAAATATATATATATATTTATTAAATCGAAAATATAGCGAAAAGAATAATTTTATTAAATGTAATAATAATTATATTAAATTCTAATTAAATTCTAATATTATTTAAATTTTTTCTTTTTTTTTTTTTCTTTTTTTTTTTTTTTTTTTTTTTTGTACGAAAATATTATATATTTATATATATGTATTATTAATATATAATGAATAATATTATTTCAATCTTTTTTTTTTTTTTTTAAATAAATTTCGGACTTTTAATCAATTTATGGTAAAAGGAACACAATGTTTCCTATTATTTTTAAAATTATTAATTGGTTATAATAACATAATAATATATTACAAAAAAAAAAAAAAGTATATATTTCATTTTTTATTACAATATAAAAATATAATAATTAAAATTTTGAAAATTTTAAATTTATTAAATCTTTATAAAATTTTTCAAATTTTAATTATTATATTTTAATAAGTTATTAAGATTAAAAATATTAATAATAAAAACTAATTTTTAAATTTTCATAAAACTAAACAAAAAATAGACAAAAAAAAAAAAAAAAAAAAGACAAATAAGATAAAATAAGATAAAATAAAATAAGAAAGTGAAATATTATAAAATAGTAAAGTATTAATAAAAATAAAATAAAATTCAAATAGCTGATATTGATAATAATAACAAAGAAATAAAAAGTGCATAGAACAAAATTTTAATTTTATATAAAAAATTATATAAATAAATATGCATATAATCTAAATATAAATGAATTTGATATATACCACATAAACAAAATTTAAAAAGAAACGAAAAAAAATTTAAAAATTAAAAAGAAAAAGTTTATTTAAATTTTCATCATGGATAGCGATAGTCAAGAATTATTTGATGAAAATTTAGATACAGAAGAAGATATAATAGAAAATAATGAAAATCGGAATAATCAAATTGGAGAAGATATAGTTTGGGATGAAAGCATAAACGATGATGCAAATGAAAATAAAGATGATAACATAAATGAAAGTATAAATGAAAAAATAAATGAAAATACAAATGAAAATATAAATGGGAATATAGATGAAAACATAACAGAAAAAAATAATTTTATAGAGAATAAAAGTACTAAAAACATTGAAAATATAAATATATCTCAATCACTATCATTAAAATCGGATTCAAATTTAAACAATAATAATGATATAGAAAATAATAATAATAAAAGTAAGGATTCAATTGGATCAAATTCATATATACTTAAAAACGGGTACAACGGAATATCTGATGTTGAAAAAGGTAAAATAGATATGGAACAAATAGATAAAGATAGTAATAAATTCATGAATTCAATAGATCAATTAAAAGATTCTGAACAAAGTTTACAGAGTAATAGCTTTAGTAGTAATTCAGATATATCTCTAAGTAATAATGAAATATATATGAACATTACTCAACGAAAAAGTTTATTTGGGAATGGGAATCTTAATATAAATAATAATTCAGAAACAGGAAAATCAACAGATTTACCAGATCTAGATACTTCTCCAAATATCGTTAAAAAAGATAAAATAAATTATATCGAAAGTAATATGATGAATAATGAACCTGCCAATTTATTAGATTTATCATTAGATGAAATGAAAAAAAAGAGTGATGAATGGCTTAATCCCGTTTATTTAAATAATGAAAAATATAAAAAAAATCTTGAAGTAGATATGAATAATTTATCCATTCAAATTTTAGCACAAGAATTTTTAACTAATGATAATGTAGATTTAGAAACAAGGGCTTATCTACTTGAATCAGTATTTCCAATACTGTGTGTGAGTCTAGAAAAATTATTAATTGAAATTGATAGAAGAAAAATAATTGAAATGGATGAAAAACCTTCTGAATTTATTATAGAGCGATCACATAATGCTATTCCAAAAGATGTACCATTTGATTCAATTAATTGGTTAGGTATGATATGTAACAGATTTATTATTTAATTATACATTAAAAAATTATATATATATAAATCTTTTTTTCTATTATAAAAATATTTGATTATAATAATTAATTATTGTACAACAAATATAATAATAATAATAATAATAATAATAATAATAATAATAATAATAATAATAATAATAATAATAATAATAATAATAATAATAATAATAATAATAATAATAATAATAATAATAATAATAATAATAATAATAATAATAATAATAATAATAATAATAATAATAATAATAATAATAATAATAATAATAATAATAATAATAATAATAATAATAATAATAATAATAATAATAATAATAATAATAATAATAATAATAATAATAATAATAATAATAATAATAATAATAATAATAATAATAATAATAATAATAATAATAAAAAATATGAAATTTAATACCAAAACAAATATAGCTCAGTATTTATATCGTAATAACCCAAAATATTCAAATTATTCAGACATTACATCTACTCCATATCTTAAGTCCATTAAATCTGTTATGACAACATTAAAAGCGAAGTTATATGAAATGGATATTAATAAGAAAGCATTGGAACGTGCAGATGAATTAGCAAGAAAACGTGAAGAAGAAAGACAACAAAAGATTAGGGAAGCGCTTTACATTGAAAAGAAAAAAACATATACTAATTTATTAAAATCATTATATGATCAATGGGTTGATAAACTATGGAGAAAAGAAAATAACATTTATTTAACTAATTTTGAAATTGTAATTTTTTTTTTGTCTAATTACATAAAATTAATAGTTTATTTAATAATAAAAATCATATAGAACATTTCATTTAGTTTATTTTTTTTCTTTTGATTTTGATATATATATATATATATATGTACAAAAATTAATTTATATCTTTTTTAGATTGATTGCTTAAAGTCTATCGAATCATCATATCAATCAAAAGATGACACAGATTATATGAAAGAAAGTTTAATGAAATTAATTGAAAATATTAATGAGGAATTTAATAAACTTATTCAAATCCAAATTAATGAAGAAGGTGAAAAAGGAGGTGAGGAAATTAATGTAGAAGAAGTAAAATATCTTAATGATATTGAACAGGAAAACATTGAAAATATTAATGAAATGTTGACTGAAACATATATGAGTGAAAATCATGATAATAATGATGATAGTAATGATAAAAATAATAATGATGATACAAATAATGACGATTTAAATAATGGTAATATAAATAATATTGATAGTAATAATAATGAAAATAATGAAAAACATAATGGAATAGAAACAAAGGAAAGAAACGATAATAAAATGGATGAATCTATTAATTATGAAATGGACTCCAAAAATAGAGATTCTAATGAATATCCAAATAACAAAGATGCTCTGAATGAAGATTTGGATAATGAAAATGAAAAAGATCTAGATAATATAAATAATATAGATAATGAAATAAAAACTAAATTAAATGAAAATATATCTGATCAAGAAATCCATATATCACAAGATAAATTTATAGATATAATTTTGAACGAGATAATTGAATGGAAAATTGAAGAAGTATCATCATTAATTTCATTAATAAATGAAAATGTTAAATTAGAAGAGTCTGAGATGTTTAGAATCTTTGAAATTATATTTAAACTTCCAGGAATTTTACTTCTTGGAAATGAATGGAAAAAGTTTATTGAAATTAATTCTGAAAAACTTGAAATGCCTCAGGTATTTGTAGATGATATAAAAAAAAGTGAGGATCCTCTTAATTCAGGAGAAAATGATACAACTGAATTAATAAATGAAAATCAAGTAGAAGAATTTAGTAAGGAAAATTTAGAAGAAGGTACAAAACATGAAATTGATGAAATAAAAATATTAGAATTAAAAAGAAATATTAAAGTTAATAATGATGTATGTACAATTGTAATATCGGATCATCCTGATGAACCTTTAATTAAAGAGAATAACGAAAATACAATTGATGATAATGATGGACAAATAGCAAAAGAATCAATGAATATTACACCTAGATTTATAAAATACGTAAGTGATATAATAGAATTCTTTAAAAATAATCCATTAACTAAAATACCAGAAGACATTTATGGTATAGAATCCATTGAAAATTTAGGTTTTTCTAATTTCCAATTATTTGTTAGAAATCTGATGAGTACATATACTCCAAAATCGGTATTATTTATAATGTATCAAATAAACTGTTTAAAGTTAATGGAAATTGAAGAAGCCAAAAAAGAAGAAATTAAGAGAAAAGAGGAAGAAATATTACAAAATAGAATTAAGAAAATTAAATTAATTTATAATTTTGTGGATACTGAATCTAGTGGTAATGTATTAGTAAAGCAATTAAATACTGTCTTTGAAAATGTTCCAGTATCAGTCGGTGATATGGAATTTTTGAAATACCCATTAGAAGTTCAAGATATGTTTGTTTATCTTAAGATTCCTGTTATGGCAAGAGCACTTCTTACAAAAACTATTACCGAACAAGAATTTATAGATCATTTCTTAAATGTTTGTGCTTCGTTGATACCAGAACATTTTGACATTGTTTTACAGTTAATAATGGACTCCTTAGGTATTGCTTTAGGTAAAGAAGATGAAGAAAAAGAAGCTGAAAATAAAGATAAATGTGAAGAGTTAACTTTAAGAGAAAATGATCAAAATGAAGTAATAAAAATGATTTGGAAATCAATAAAAGATCCAGAAGCAGACATATCACAAATTTGTGATTTAGGTTTAACTTTGACTGTGGATACTCTTATCAAATATAATACTACCGGTCAACTTGTAGGTGATATAGTTGTAAATGAATCGGTGGTAGATTTTACTGGTCATAATAAAGATGGTGAAAATAATAATAATTCAACTCAATTAGTATATATATCAGCTGATAATACTGGCAAAGACTATAAGGAAAATGTTGATAAACAGTTCAGTATACTTAATAATCCTGCATCATCTTTATTAGAAGCTTTTAAAAATAATAAAGTAAAAATTACGAACTGTAATGAATCATTGTCAGAAGATGAAAAAGTATTAAAAGATTCATTAATTCTAAATGTACCACTTAATGGAAAAGATACCAAATCTCCAATTGGTGTTTTATCCCTTAAATTACAACCAAAAATAAAAGATAATAATGAAGAAAAATCGGAGATAACAAATACTGTTCTTGAATTTTCGGATGATGATGTTAATTTTGTTAAAGTAAAATTAATTAATATTTCTTTTTATATTTATTTAAATGTATAAATTGAATATAAATTTTATCAATTAATTAATATTTTTTTTCATAATTAAATAATATATATTTGATACTTTAATTTACTAGGATGTTGGTAAAACTTTAGGATATGCTGTTGAACATATTTCTCATAGAGAAAGATCAAATGCTATTTTAGAATCATGCTCTACTTATATACATGATTTAATTAAAAATAACAATGTTAATTTATATTTAGTTGAAAAAGTTCCATCAAGAACTGCAATAGAAAATATTTGTAAAAAGAAAAATAAAGAGGCATCTACTGAAAATGACTTTGATAGTGACCAGTCTTTCTCAAAAGAAGATTATACTTATGTAATGTATATATCAGATAAGCCAACCATGGAAGAAAAAATAAAAATATCTCAAAAGAATGAAACAAAAAAAACTAAAGAAGAAAATAATAAAAATAAAGTAAAATTCCAGAAATCTGAAAAAGATAACATATTAAAGAAAGTTTCTAAAAAGGATAAGAATAGGTATATTAATGTAAAAAAATATTTATTAAAATGAAATATCATAATTTAAATATAATATTAAATAAATTTATCATAAAAAAATTAAAATTTTTATAAATATCAGTAATGTTTTAATGGAATCTGTTAATACCAATACAGTTGTTACAAGACATGATTCAGAAACGGCTGAAGAAACAATTACTGCCATTCCAATTGTCGATCAAATGAAACAATGCATTGGTATGATATCAATGAATTCAAAATTAGCTGAAAATGATCCTTCATTTATTGAAGATATAAATGAGTTGAAGCATGTGTCTACCTTAATTGCTGATGCCATGACATTAGCTGATCAGGAAAATATAAAGAGTGACAAACCATTATTATGTAATTAAAAGATTAAAATATATATATATAATAGTGAATTAAGAATAAAATATCTTTTAATACATTATTTTTTTATTTTATTCGTATTTTTTTAATTTTAATTTTATTCTTATTTTTAATTTTATTTTTATACTTATTATTATTTTTATGTTTATCATATTTTATTTTTTTTTTGTAATTTTTTCTGTTAGATGCTGAAACAATTAGTGAGCAATTAAGAAGAAAATTGTTTTTCCCAAAATTATTATTATTAAAGGCAAGAGAAAATCTATCAAAAATTGATGCTAATTCCATTGCTGAATTAAAAAGTTATCGTGTACCTCCAACAATTATTCATAAAGTTATTTGTTGTATTTTATTTATATTTGGATATACTCCAAAACAAGGTAATGATTAAATATATATTAATTAAAATAATATATATATTTATCTAAATACAATATAATTAAATGTGATTATATTTTATAATATTTTATAATTATTTTTATTATATTAGTTGAGTCTTGGCAAGATGCAGCCAGAGTATGTTATATTATTTATTGTTATAATATTATTTAATCTTTTTTTATAACTGAAAAAAAAATTAATATATATATATATATATATATATATATATTTAGTATATTAATCAAGATCTTTTACATCGCATGCAACAATATGACTCAACAACAAAACAGAAAAGCTCTATATTTAAGAGAATTAAATCTATAATTAAAAGTAAATTATTGAAATAATATATATAATTTTTATATAAAGCATATATATATATATATTTATTATAATGATTCTAAATTAAGTCTTTTTTTTAATTAAAAATAATTAGATTATATAAAAACCAATGATATTAAAAATCAATCATCTCTTCCTGCACAATGTATGTATGATTGGCTATTGGTATCTTTAACATTAAGAAGTATTGCTATCAGAAATAGAAAAGCACAGAGAAAAGAAAATGTATTTACATCCAGTGATAAGGAAGAAAAAGAAGAAGAAGAAGAAGAAGAAGAAGAAGAAGCGATATTTGATGATGAGGGTGATGAAGAAGAAACATTGAATTATATTCTAAGTCGGCATGATAATTCGAGAAACGTTAAATCATTATTTAACATATCTATAAAGAACGATTTTAATTATAGTTTGAAAAATGAAAGTAAAGTTCATCATTCTCTTTCCTTATCAAAATTTGATTAAAAAAAAAAGAACAAGATCAAATATTTAAATACTATAATTACATAATTAATTTTTATTGTTATTATATTTTTATTTTTTTGAATAAAAGTTTGTTTAAATAAATTTCTTAAAAATTATTCTTTTATTAATTCTAAATTCTGTTTTGGTAGATTATTTCTAATTCTGTTTTATTTAATAGATATAAATATTTCAAAAAAGATACCATTAAGTTTTATCAATAATTTCAAAATACATTTTTATATACATAAAGCATTAAAAAATTTTATATAATAATTAATAGATATGTAAATGCTATTTAAGATACTTTGTAGGATAAAATATTAATGTAAAATTAATTTTTCAAAATAATGTTTAAAAAAATTAATAAAATAAAAAAAATAAAAGAGAATAAAAGAAAAAAAATGGAAAAAAAGGTAAATAGTATTGCTATTTTAAATTTAGGACTTAATTTTAATACATTAATTAAAATTTTAATTACTACAATATCATATTTTGCCATTTTTTAATCTATTTTTTTATTTTTTTTTTTTTATTTTTTTCTTGTTTACTTATATTATTTATTATTGAATTATGCAATAAATTATTAAATATATAAAATTTCGATTAAAATACGTATTTATTAGTTATACAAAATTATAATTTTTATTAAAATAATTACTATGTTTTTTAAAAAAATATTTATTGGTGTATATAGTTTTAATGATTATATATGCAAATATTTTCACTGAAATATTAAAAATAGAAAGAAAATAAGTACTTTAAAAATGTTAATGACAACAAAAATATTGCAATAATCAATGATAATATTAAATAACAAAATAAAAACTAAAATGAACTATGTTATAATGATTTTTTTTTTTTTTTTTTTTTTTTTTTTTTTATTTATTTATTTATTTTTATTTTTTATAGCCATAATTATTATGAACTTTAACATTATTTTTTATTCATTTATTAATTACATGAATATATATTATATATATATATATATATATATTATTAAAAATAAACAATTAATAAAAAAATAAATATTATTTGTCCAATTTGAGCATAATAATATTTTAAATAATAATGTAAAATAAAAGTAATATTCAAAATAAAGTTTATAAATAACTCAGAAAAAAGTCTATATGCAAGAAATATCACCCCAGCGCTTATACCGTCCTAACATCAATTCTTGTTGGGTACTAGCCCTAGGCATAATTTCTGCAAAGAAAGCTGCGGATCGTCGTTTTAGAATGATAACCAGAAATGATTTGATTATTAAACAAATCATCCCATTTCCTTTTTATAATCTAAATTAATAATGTTTGTATTTTTTCTCTCAAGATTTTTTTTTTAAAGCCGAAATTATTGTGAACTTTAATCTTTATTTATTTATTGATTATATAACTTCCTTCTACTAGGAAGAAAATTATATAATGGATACCACGTCATATATATATTTACACATTATAATGATAATAATAATATGAAAATCATTAACCAATTATATCAATTTTTTTAATAATATTATATAATACGCAATAAGAACTTTCATTGACTAGTATTTTAATAATTTATAAATAAAAATTATATTATTAATATAAAGAAAATATAATGGAAATAATAATATAAATAAATAAATAAATAAATTAAAAAAAAAAAAAAACTTTAGAATTTAAAAATTTAAGCAATAATAAAGACAGAATATAAATATATAAGTAAGGCTTTTAATAAAAATACTGTTATAATAATAATATATTAATTATATTTTAAAAAATTAGAATTTTTTTTAAATTAAAATAAATAATAAAAAAATGATTTAATGAGATATTATAATTTATACAAATTACTTAAATTATAAATTTTATAATAATAGAAATTTATAATACTGAAATACTTTTTTAATAATAATCTTTTTTATTTAATATAAATTATATATAAATAAAATTTATATACACATATATGATTATATTAGATAATGTTTATGAAAAATTATAATAATAAATGAAAACATTGATACTTTTTAAATTTTGGATTTAAAATCAAAAAAAAAAAAAAAAAATAAATAAATAAATAAAATTAAAATTAAAAAAAGAATAAAATAAAATAAAATAAAATAAAGTAAAAAACGATTTAAAGATATTATAAAAATTAGTTGTTTTGTGGCATACGTCCAGAAGTAGTGAGAATAATTTTTTCAATTTTTTGCATTTCATCTTTTGGTTCTTTAGAATGTTTTCTTAAAGATGGTGGTAACTTCAAACTATAAATGTTACCTTTGTCATCACCTACTAAAAGTATTGGTTCAAATTTATTGAATCGAATATGTGTTAATCTAGCTTTCTTAACAATTTGTTGTTCACAAACTGGTTCATATTTTTTTTCATTTAATTCATAGATATATATCTTTTTAAATATATTTAATTATTATTAATATATATTAATGTTAGAATGATTATGTTTTACATATTTAATAAAATATATAAATTAGATTTTATATTATATTTATATATAAAAAAGAATTTATAAATAGTTTATTTATTTATTTTAATAATTATATTATCATTAATATCATTAATATTATTATTATCATATGTACCTTTCCTTCATTTGTTACAGCAGCAAAAATAGTTGAAGAATACGGTGACCATTCAATACTACTAACAGGACTATTTAAATCAAATGTTATAATAGGTTTGTCATAGTCATGATCCCATAATTTAATAGTCCAATCTGCACTTGCAGATAAAAATATTCTTGGATGGAATTTATTATATTTTGTGCAATAAATAGCCATTTGATGTCCCTATAAGTTAATATTGTAATTGTTTTAATAAATTATAATAATGTATTGTTTTATATTCTAATATACATAAATATAAAAAAATATTTCAATAAATTATAATATTACTTCATAGGTCATTAAATATTGCTTATTATACGATGTTGAACATTTAAAAATATTGCCTTCTTCCGTTCCAACAACAAAAATATTATTATCTAATGGATTGAAATCGAAGCAACTACCGGATGCATAATCAAATGCAATTTCTTCATTGCTTTCTTTTTCTATTAAAGCTTTAATATTGTCATCCTCAGATTCTGTTTCAATTTTTTGAGGATCAACCATTTTAATTGACAATTCTTTATCATTTCTCAATACAATAATATCCTAATTATGTAAAGAAAATTTTATTTTTATTTTCAATAATAATAATAATAATAATAATAATAATAATAATAATAATAATAATAATAATAATAATTATAATAATAATAATTATAATAATAATAATAATAAAAATAAATAAATAAATAAATAAATAAATATTATTTAATTTTGTAATAATATTTTTTTTTTATTTACCATTTTTTGTAATTCATTTTTCAATAAGGTCCACTGAATTATTTTACCATCAGATGATATGGAGAAAAAGTTAGGATGATCATATAAATCATCTTTTTGCCATTTAATCTGAAAAAATATAGAAATAAAAAAATTTTTTAATATCTTTTCTATTTATTTAATAAAATTATAGTAATTATATTATAATTTTAATATACATACTTCCCATACTGGATCAGTATGTTTTCCTGTTTTTATAGAAGATTTATATAATGGGAGTTCACTTTTTCTTGCTAAATCATAGACAGCAACAGTGCCATCATACATACCAACTGCAATTAATGATGGTATCTATCAATTATTTATTTATTTTTTTTTTATAATAAAAATAAAATTAATTAAGTGTTCATTGGAAATAAAATATATTACTTTATAGTAAATAATTTACCTTTTTATAAACGTCAATACACATAACACCTGAATTTGTATTGTAAACAAATTCTGGATATGATGGATTTTTTAATGTGAAACATGCAATTAAACCAGGACCTTGTTTAGAAAAATTATATGAACCATAACCTACTACGAAAAAATCACTTAAACAAGGATTCCAACATAATGCTGTTACATGCTTCTTCTTTTCCTTTTTATATACAAATTTCCAAAGTGGTAATAATCTTGCATTAGCTATATATAATTTAATAAATAATATTTATATCAAATTATTAATTTATCAATATTAATTAGTTGTAACAATAATTAATTTTTATTATATATAAATATAATATGTATATATTACAATTCTTTAATCCTTTAATTTCATCAGCTACATCATCCCAATATTTGAAATCTTGAGTAATTTCATCATGAGTATTTTGATTTGTCATTCTTTCAATTTTTCTAATAGACATTTTCAATTCTGGATCTCTGTAATAAACATCTTCAATATGATTTTCTGGGGGTAATTCATAAGTATGATCATCTTCTTTATTTTTGGCACCAAAAGCCTTATTTTAAAAAAATAATTATAAATATGTTAATATTATTATTTTTATTTTTTAAAATTATATTATTCATTTATATTATTATAATAGAATAAATAATAAAATTATTATTGCTACTTTTATTATCAATATTTATTAATTTTATAAACATACAGGTTTCGCTTTTTCTTTATTTGCTTTTTCTTTTTGAGCTAAATCGTTAACATATTCATCAAAAATAGACCATTGAGTAACGGTGTCTGAAAAAGTATTTTTTGGTGGTGGTTCTGTATTTGTAGATGTTTCCTTTATGAAATATTAAATATTTATACATTTTTATTTAATATAAATTTATTATAAATTTTTTTATTCGTTATTCATTATATATTATATAAATATAAAATCAATCAATAAATAAATAAATAAATAAATAATAAAATTACTCTTGATAAGTTATTAAATGTTTGTAAAGCACGCTCACTGAAATTGAAAGGATTTTTCGAATTGTTTGCAGCATTTGAATCATCTTGTGGTGTTGGCTGAGGTTGAGACTGAGGTTGTGCTGGCTCTGCCTGCTCAGGTGTTGGTTGTGCATTTTCTGTATTTTCTGCATTTTCTGTAGTACCTTCAGTATTTGTTTCCTTTTCAGTTGTTTCTTTTTTCTCACCGCTCTCTTCTGTATTAGTTGCTTTTTCTTCAGTTTCTGTTTCTTCGACAGATTTTACAGGTTTTTCTTCAACATCATTTTTAAGTATTAGATATCTTATATTTCATAATTATATATAAATATATATATTAATATAATATATTTAATAATAAAATATGTTAAACAATTATAATTTTTAACATATATATTTTTCAATATTATTAATTGATTATTAATTGATACATAAAAATAAAAAAAAAATTCAGATTTAATTACCCGCTAATATCCAAATGAACTACTAAATGATCAACATTAGGACTACATTTAAATGTTTTTTCCTTAAAATTATACCTAGCAATATTTTGTGGAGCTAAAGGATTATTTGCATTTAAAATTCTTGTAAATTCTTCATCCAATTCTTCTTCTGTAAGTTGACATTGGTTTGGTGGCTTTTGTAATTCTTTCTATATTGGTTACATATGAATAATAAAGTGATGATTTAGTTAAAATTTTAAATATTCCATTAATTATTATTTTTTTTTTCAAAAAAAAAAAAAAAAGAAAGATAAAAGTGTTAAATTGTTATATGTATTTGAATATATATTTATTAAAGAAACCATATATATTAATTTTGAATATAGTTTATATAGTTTAATAGGATTTTATAATGATTATGGTAAAAAATATTTACTGGAAGCCAGTCATCATCGTCATCATGGCTAACATCAATAACGGCTCTTTTTGATGTATTTGACTCTAGTATTGGCGCTGGAGCCCTCTGCTGATACATGTCTTAAATTATCAAAAAAAATTTTTTTTTATTAAATTTATATATATATATATCGAAAAAAAGTGTTTAAAAATATATTAAACAATTAAAATTAAAATAAAATAAAATATATTTTATATCTAATTATTATATAAAAAATTATTCGAATATAATTTTTTTTGTTTAAATTTTTAACAGAAAAAATGATAGGATAAATTAAAAATTTTAAAGTTTCGAAAATTTATTCACTACTCTATATTTATACTATTTTATAAAAATAATAATATATAAAATAATAATATATAAATTTATAATCTATTAGAATTTAAATTCATATTAAAATTAATATATATATAAATCAATATATTTTTTATTTTTATTTTTATTTTTAATTATTTTTAATTTTAATTTTTATTTTTATTTTTATTTTTATTTTTATTTTTTTTTTTTTTTTTTTTTTTTTTATTTTTATTTTTATTTTTATTTTATTTTTATTTTATTTTTATTTTTATTTTTATTTTTATTTTATTTTTATTTTATTTATATATATATATATATATATATATTTTTTTTTTATTTTTAATTATATATATATATTTTTTATTTTATTTTTTTTTTTTTTTAATTATATATATATATATATATATTTTTTTTTTATATTTTTCTATTTATATATATATTTTCTATTTCTACATATATATTTATATATTTATATATTTATTTTTTATTATTTTTATAAAATCATATTACTTTACAATTTAAATTATATATATATAATAAAATATATGATAAAATATATATATAAGTATTATTATATTCATTATTATTATATATATATGTATTTTTAAAGTTCACTTTTTAACATTTTCAAATGTAAAAACTAGAAATCTCTAATATATGAAATTTAATTTAAATTTTTATATTATCATTTATTATATAAATATAGATTTATTTCTATAAAACATTAACAAATATTATATTTAAAAAGGTTAAATAAAAAAATAAATATGGTTGAAATTAGTTCATAAAAAAGTAAAATTAAAGAAGTATTACTATAATATTAATTAAGAAAATGAGTAATTTTCATATTTTTAAAAAAACTTTTATTTTTTTTTTTAAATACAGAATTAAAAAGAACCAGATATTGTATTAGAACAGTTATTTTATTATGAATTTTTATTAAAATTAAATATATTAATTTCCTTTTTTTGTTTTATTTTATTTAAAAGCAATAAAATAAAACATTTTAATTAATTAATAATAAATAATGTTTCTCAAATTCATGTTTAATATGAAAGAAAAAAAATAAGAAAAATAATTAAGGCTAAATAATTAAATTAAAATAA
Organism: Neocallimastix lanati (nom. inval.); assembly: GCA_016946835.1. Classification (NCBI taxonomy): domain Eukaryota; kingdom Fungi; phylum Neocallimastigomycota; class Neocallimastigomycetes; order Neocallimastigales; family Neocallimastigaceae; genus Neocallimastix; species Neocallimastix lanati (nom. inval.). The sequence continues at coordinate 694,687 of JACVTC010000078.1, read as the reverse complement.
CTTTTCTATTTATTGAATAATGTTTAAAAAATTATCTCATATTTTTATCAGATATCTCTTTTTCAATTTTTTTTTAAAATCAAATTCACATATTTGAATACGTACTATTTAATTTATATTTATATACATATTTCATTATTTTTATATTTTATAATATAAATTTATCCAATCAGAATTAAAGTAAAATAATCCATAAAGATTTCAATAAAATATTTTTTTAATAAGAAATATTTTTTTGGAATTAATGACTTCACGGTTTTGTACTTTAAATATCCAACCATTGTTGCATGTAGCTAGTATGTGCATCTTTTATTTTAATATTATGAATTTATTTATAAATTTATAGTTAAAAATAAAGGATAACGGACCAGTGGAAGAAAATATGAATTTTTAAAGATGGTGAATTTATTTTTTTTTAAACAAGTTTGCCATAAGATAGGATTCAAACATATATTTGTTAATCAAAATATTTAATTTAAAAATATTATTTAAAAAAGGGGAAAATATTTTATATGAAAAATTGGTTAGATAAAAAGATTTTTTAATAATTTAATAAAAAAAATTATAAATTTAGAATAATGTAATAATAAATGTTAATTGCTTCTAAAGGTTAAATTTGTCAAATAAAATGTTTAAATCAATATATATATATAAATTAATACATATATATATGTTGAGATTTTTTTTTATTTTCAAATCTTTTATTATTAATTATGTATTAGATATTTATTTAAAAATTTCATATAGATTCATTTAATATGGTGGTTTCCATTATTACAAATTACTTTTTTATAATTGATTCTTTTTTTTTTTTTTTTTTTTTTTTTATAGACTGAAGACTTTGGTCTTCCCCATATAGTAATATGGGTGTTTGATTAACTGCCATACCAGTACGGCGTCGACTCTCTCAACTCCCCATAAGCAAAGAAACTCCATATAGAAGCACCATACGCGATCCTCGAGGGAAAGCAGTGCCAACTATAGGTGGTGTCCTTGCCATCCCAGAGGAGCTGGACACAGTAAATCCTCTCAGACAAGGCCTACGCAATGGGATTCTTATAGTGTTAGAAATATAGAAAACATACCTACCTGAGTATCGTTTAACCCCTAACCTTTCACTCAAAACCCATTTATAATTGATTCAATCAAATATTTTTTTAAATTTTAATATACCATTTAAATCTATAACAATTATATATTACTAATTATAAAAATGTATATTTCTATAATTATAAAAATTTGTATATAATTTTTTTTAATAAATTTTTTTAAATTTTATTCATTATAATTTTTTTCAATATATTAACTATTCAATTTTTTTTTTTTATTAAAAAAAAGGATTTTACAAAGTAATAAAATTTTTAATTTAAAATGTTTTAATATATTTTTTTTTTATTTATTAACAAGATCGAATGTTTTAATTTGGAAAAGGAACGATAATAATATATGAATATTTTATAATAAAGTTAATCTTTTGTCAATTTTAAATATTATTCATTATTACAATCATATTATTATTATTATTATTATTATAATCATATGAACATTTATTTATAAATTACTATCTCATATAATAATTTATTTATGCAATTCATAATTTAAATAGAATTTTTTTCTTTTATAAAATACATAAAAAAAAAAAAAATAATAATAATAATAAAAAGAAATAAATATACATAGAAATAATTATGTTCATAATAATTCTAAATTAAAAAAATGGCTTCAAGTATAAAAAATATATTGAAAAGAAAATTTAGAAATGAAAATTTAGTTTCACTTGGTGCAATTGCTGTCATTATATTTATTTCAACGTCCTCACAATATGAAATATTTTATCCTTGGCTTTCATATTATGGTTTAATAGAGATATTAAAATATTTGTTACCATATAATATAATGTTATTTTTATTATATACCAATTATTTTATAACAATGTTTATTAATCCGGGATATGTTCCAGACGAATTCAATAAATCAATTTCCGAAGCAAAAAAATTAGCTAAAAAAAATAAAAAGAAAGATAAAAATAGTAAAAATAAAATGTCTGATGATGATATTCCATTAAATCAATTAAGAAATAGAAAGTTTTTAGGAGTTCAATTGAAAGGATATTTACCATTAAAATGTGATAAATGTAATGGCTATAAACCCGCAAGAGCTCACCATTGTAGTATTTGTAATCGTTGTGTTTTGAGAATGGATCATCATTGTAAGTAATTGATTTTATACTATTTGCTTTATGAATATGAAAATACATAATTATATATATATATATATTTATTTAATATTACAAATAATTTAATTAGTAAGAAAAATTATTCTTATTTAATGTAAATAAATTAAATTCATATATGTTGCTTTTATTTAATGTTAAAATAATTAAATAATATAATAATATAAAATTAATTAAATATCAGATATGTATATATGTACTTCCTTTTTTTAACTTCCTATTTAATAATAATAAATTTTATAATTAAATAATAAATTAAGGTCCTTGGGTTGCAAATTGTGTAGGGTATAATAATGTTGCTTATTTCGGTAGATTTTTAGGTTATGTAACTTTTCTTTGTTTATATAATTTAATATTAATTGGTAAACGTATATTAAATGTCATTGATTATCAAAACAATAAATATAATTATAACATTGATGAAACACAAAAACCATATCCTTTAATTGCGAAAAAAGAAATGATATTTATAGTAATTGATTTAATTATGCTTTTTGTTGTTGTATTTCTTGTTTCTCCACTTTTTGCTTTTCAAATCATGTATGCTACTAGTAATACTAGTACTATTGAAGATAGAGAAAATAAAAAAATTGATATTTTAAAAGAAAAAGGAGAAGTTCCAGACGTTAAATATCCATATGATTATGGTTGGTTTGAAAATTTAAAGGACGTTTATGGTTCAAATATTTTTAATTGGTTTTTTAATGGAAAAGGTTCGGGAGATGGTGTCAATTTTAAAATTGTAGGGAACTATATTCCCAGTGAAAATAATGAATATTTAGTTTATTGGCCACCAAAAGAATATTATCAATATAAAAGAGTAAAAAAAGAAGATATCGAAGCACAGGAATCCAAAAAGAAATATGGAACAAGAAATTATGATGGTAAATTATCTCGTCATGTAAGAAGAGATAGTGAAGGTTATGTAGTAAGAACTACTACTGAAGAAGATAGAGAAAGAATGGTTTTAAAGGCTATTAAAAAAGAAGCAGAAAGAGAAAGAAGAAATCAACAAAAATTATTACTTCAACAACAAAAAGAACAACAAAATTATTCATTACCAGAAAATTCTTCAGAAAATGAAGCCACTAATACACAACAAATGAGGAAAAGAAAAGTTATTTCCATTACCCAAGTTATGGAAGATGATGAATATAATACTGAAAATGAAGAAGAGACAGAGTCAGAAAGCTCGGGAACAGAATCAGGAACTGTTAGTTCAGATTATGATTACTCAGAATATGATTCAGATTATGATGAAAATAATTTTATATATGAAGATATTTATGTACCTAAAAAGGTACGTGAAGTTGATTCAAGTGATTTATGGTCAGACGAAGTAGAAGAAATGAATAATTATATAGAAGAAATTCCAGTAGAAGATGAACAGAATCCAAAAGATAAAAGTGTTTAAAAAGAATTACAAATATTAAAAAAAAAAAAAAAAAAAAAAAAAATAGTAGTAATATATATTAATATTTATATTAAAATATACATTATTTATAATTAAAAAATTTTTATTTAACTTATTTTTATTAATTTTTTATTACTAAATTAAAATTTTTTATTTTTACTTAAACTAAAATATTGTACTTTTTTTTATTTTTCTTTTAAGATTATTATTATATTATTATTATTATTATTATTATTATTATTATCATGATTATAATTTTTTCACTTAAATTTTTTTCAATCATTAATTTATTATTAGTATATAGTATATTAAAAATATTAAATTTTTTTTTTTTACATAAAAATTTTTATAGAAAAATAAATAAAAATAAAAAAAAAAAAAAAAATAATTCTAAAGTAGAAATTTTTTTAATATATTTATTTATATAATTTTTTTTTTTTTTATATTTATATTTATATTATCTATTATTAATTAATTATTATCATTATTATTATTATATTATTATTAAAGGTAATTTATTTATTATTTAATTATTCATTTGTATATTATTTAATAAATATTTTTTTTATTATTAAAGTATTATTTTTACATTATAAAATTACTTCACGTGAACATTAATAAATTTTAGAGACATGTACATGAAAAGTATAGAAATATGTATTAACAAAATAATATTAATATCATATTTTAAATCTAATTTTACATAAATATTTATAATATTTGATTATTTAATTTATTCATTAAATTCATTAAAATTAATACTAAACAATTATTATTATTATTATTATTATTATTTTTATTATCATTATTTATTTAAATAACAAATAGATAAAATTATGAATAAAAAAAAAAAAATTATATAAAATAAATGATAAAATAATAAAAATTATATCTAACTTTATTTGTTAATAAAATACTATTTACTTTGTAAATAAAGTTTAAAATCAAACTATGAAATTTAATTCGTTAAATTTTTTAAAAAAAATTTTATTATATTCATAATTTAATTAAATTATTTAAAAACATATAAAGTTTTAAAAAAATTTTATTCAAATTTAAAAGTTTTGTAAATAAAAAAAAAAGGATTATCTTATTATTAGATGTTTATTATATTTTCCACTTTTACAATTATATAAAATATACAGCATATTATTAATTAAAAAATGAAAGAAGCAACAAAAAGTAAAGCTAAAGGTACATTAAAACTCTTAACATAAATTATATTAAAATATAGAATAATAGTATATTCATATTTAATATATGGAAATGAAAAAAAAAAAAAAAAAAAAAAAGAATAGATGAAAAATTTTACTTCAATAAAAAACATAAAAATTAAATAATAATAATAATATATATGACAGTTTATTATAAAATTATATACATTTAATTAATGAATAATAATATTAATAACAATAATAATAATAATAATAATTAAAGGCTCAAAGAAAAAGGAAGAAGTTAAGGAAGAACAATCTCCAGTTGAAAATACAGAAAATGCATTAGCCCCCGATGCCCACGAACCACCAAATGGTCTTTATCCATTATTTTTAACAAGTATGACTCAAACTATATTTAAAATCCAAGCAGATGTAGATGTAACAGAAGAAAATCCCGTAAAACTAATTCCAAAAGTTGATATTCAATCAGATCTTTTAGCGAGAGCAGGAATATCTGATTTTTCTGTGATAAAACAAGCAATTTTAGTAAATAAAATTTCAAAAATGACTTTTTAACTATAATATCTCACATTATTTTATTTATTTTTTTTAAAAAAAAATATTAATCGAAAACTAATATAAATATTATTAAATATTATTATTTTTATCATTATTTTATTATTATTATTATTATTATTATTATTATTATTATTATTATTAAATACTGTATATTGTTTTATATATAATATATTTGGTAAAAAAAATTTTTTTGTTTATAGGATAGTTCATTGGATGAAATTTTAGTTGCATATGATCCGACATATTATTACGGTCAAAATTATTTTGCATGTGTTACAGAAGAAGCTGTTGATTCAATACTTCATCCACCTCAACCAGAAGAAGAAAAAGTAGAAGAAAAACCAAAGAAAGAAAGACCTCCAGAGTGGATATCATTAGGAAGTGAAAATGAAATTGATTTAGAAAAAGTTATATTAAATAGAGATTATATACATGTTGAAATATCAAAAAAATTAATTGATTTTTCTAAGCCATGTAGATTTGGTGATAGAGATGCTAATGATACTTACTTTGAATATAAATCATTTAAAGATCCCGGTATAGAAGAAATTGAACTTTTAGAAATAAATAAAGGTATTCAAGCAATACCTGAATTAACGGAAGATTCAACTCAAGTAGATTGGTATAGACCTGTAAATTCATCTGTTCAATATGAACCCCGAATTTTTACAGAAAAAGATATTGAAAATATTATCAATTCAGATGAATTAATTAATTTTTCAAAAAGTACTATTTATACTTTTGAAAAAGCTATGCAGGAAAACGATTTAATAAATATATTTGTTGATGAATTTATGGATTTAGGTGATGAAGAAATGAATATAGAACATAATATGCATGTTAATTTACAAGAATATCAATCATTTACAGATTTACAGCATAGTAAAAATAGACCAGTTATTTGTATTGACTGGCATCCAACACAAATGGGTATATTAGGTGTGTCTTGTGTAAAGAGTATGACGTTTGATGAAAGGGCAGCAACAGGATTAAATGTAAAATTAAAAGATTCATTAATATTAATATGGAGTTTATTCGATCCAATTCATCCATTATTATTATTAGAAGCACCTGATGATATAATGTCATTTCAATTTAATCCTGAATATCCTAATATTATAGCTGGTGGTTGTATTAATGGACAAGTTGTCCTCTGGGATATATCAGAATATCAAGATAAATTAAAGATGACTCGAAAAAGTAAATATAACTTATCTGAAACATTACAGTCGAAAGAAAAAAATACAGAAACACCAATTATAAAATATATAGTAGTTTCATCTATTGAATTTAGTCATAAAATGGCTGTAACATCATTACAATGGATTCCTAAGCATATGGAGGTATTATTAATCTTTTTTTATTTTTTATTTTTTATTTTTTTTTTTTAATTTTTTAATTTTTATTTTTTATTTTTTATTTTTTATTTTTTATTTTTTATTTTTTATTTTTTATTTTTTATTTTTTATTTATATTTTCATTTTTTTAAATATATGAATAAATATAGGTTAATATAAATAGTATTATTGAATATTATATATATTGTGTTAATAAAATTATATTGCTTTATTTTCATTAAATAATGTTTTAATTTATTGTTAATAGATATCAAGTAGTGGTGAATTATTAGATGAACCTTGTGGTGAAGTTAATCAATTGATCACAGGTTCATTAGATGGTCAAGTTTATTTCTGGGATTTACGTTTCAAAAAGGAAATTAAAATGTTGGATCTTACATGGAGACCACTACTGAGAGTATGTTTATTATTATAATTATTTTTATAAGTATTTAGTTTAATTTCAACTAATTTAATATAAATTTTTAATTATATAATCATTATTATAATTATATTAGTTCTCAATTAGTTCATTAGATAATACATATGATTATGGTATATTACGTATTAATATTCAAAAACAATTAATATATGAATCTGATAAAAAAAAGGATAAAGGTATATATTTTATGCATATACATGTAATAAAATTATTATTGTTATTATTTTATAATAAAAAAAATAAAATTAAAATATCATTTTTTAAATTTATAAATAATAATAATAATAATAATAATAATAATAATAATAATAATAATAATAATAATAATAATAATAATAATAATAATAATAAATAATAATAATAATAATAATAAAAATAATAATAATAATAATAATAATAATAATAATAATAATAATAATAATAATAATAATAATAATGTTGATGATGATGATGATTATAATTATAATAATAATTATAATTAAAATTATTTCAAAATTTATTTCAAAAATTAGGTAAAAGTTTGAAATTTAGTGAAAAGACATCAGATAAAAATGATGATGATGATGTTGAAATTGATAAAAAACAATTATGTAAATTCTTCTGTGGAACTGAAGTACTTTAAAATATAATATATAAATGTATATAGAAATCAGAAATTTAATAATATTATTAATAAATGATAAAAATTATTTTAATTATTTTTTAGGATGGAGATTTAATATATGCAAATTGGCTTTCCGCAGAAACCGGTGAAGATAAAGGATCATGTAAAGAAACTAATTATTAAAATAGTATTAATTTCTATGATAATAATATTATTAATTTATTATTGTTAATATAATTATTATAATTATTTAATTTATTATCATTAAATATAGCATCAAGAGTTGAGCATGTCTTTGAAGGACATTATGGACCAATATGTGATATTAAAAGATCTCCATTTTTCCCTACAATTATATTAAGTGTTGGAGGAAAGAGTTTTAGAATATGGAAAGAAGGTGTATCGGTAAGAAAATAATTATTAATGGTGTTATTTTTAATTAATTAATATATTTATATTTAAATAGATAAATAAATATAAGTTTAAATATAGAAAAATAAATAGTTAAATAATATAAAATAAAATAAAATAAAATAAAATAAAATAAAATAAAATAAATGGTTGAAATACAAATATAATGTATGATTGAATAAAATAAAATAAAATAAAATAAAATAAAATAAAATAAATGGTTGAAATACAAATATAATGTATGATTGAATAAAATAAAATAAAATAAAATAAAATAAATAGTCGAAATACAAATACAAAGTACAAATTGAATAAATTAAAATAAAATAAATAGTTGAAATACAAATATAAAATATATATTGAATAAAATAAAATAAATAGTATAATATGAATATAAAGTATAGATTGAATAAAATAAAATAAAGTAAATTGTATAATATAAATATAAAGTACAGATTGAATAAAATAAAATAAAATAAAATAAAATAAATATATATATAAATAAATTAAAACATAAATAATTACTATTTATAGGATGGTCCTCTTTTGATCTCACCATTATCAGCATGTAGTTTAACATCTGGTGAATGGAGTCCAACAAGACCAGGCGTATTCTTTATTGGAAAAAGAGATGGAACAATAGAAATTTGGGATTTAATTGATAGGTATTCATTTATTTATTAATAATAATATTATTATTATAATATTATTAACAATCATTATTAATATTTTTATATTTATATATATATAAAGGTCAAATGCTCCATCATCATGTCAAAATATTTCATCTACTGGGGTTACTTTCTTTACTATTCATCAATACAAAAGTTCGTTTAATTATCAAATATATTTATATTAAAAAGCATTAATAATTACAATTAACCTTTTTTTTTTCACTCTCTATTTACCTCATTTATAATTAACAATTTGGCGAATCTAATTTTATATAAATAGATAAAAACAGAACAAATAGACAATTTTTAGCAAGTGGTGATGATGAAGGAACATTACATGTTATTGAAATTCCTAAAAATTTAACAAAGATAAAAAGAAATGAAGTTAGTATCAAATATAAAAAAAAATTTTTATAATATTAATTAATTTATATATTATATATATACTTATAAAAAAATACATTATATTATATTATATTATATTATATTATATTATATTATATTATATTATATCATATAAAAAAGAAATCCGTAATGAAAAACTTCTTTGAACGTGAAGAAAGTAGACTTAAATATATTACTGAAAGAAAGGCTATTAGAGCTAAAGAGAAGGATTCATATGACAGTGAACATACTGAAGTAATTTTTAATTTAGTTTATATATGTTAATTTATTTATTTATTTATTTATTATTACTTTATTAAAATTATAATGTAAATAATATGAATATATGAATATAAACTTTGTTATATAAATAATTAATAATTAAAAATATTACAAATTAAAAAAAAAAAAGGTGAAGGCAGATGCTGCTACTAATGGTGACGTTGCCCAAGGAGCTCAAGGAACTCAAGCTCAAGCTCAAGAGAATCAAGAAGATCAACAACAAGATGGTAATGAAATGAACGATGAAGAAAGAGAAGCCTTAAAATTAGAAGAGGAATTTAAAGAAATTGAAAAGAATCTTAACAATGATCAAGAAGATCTTATTTTATCTGATGAAGAAGGTGAACAGCCTAAAGAACATGAACAAGAAAATAATGAAATAAGTTAATTTATTATGTCCTTTTAATGATGAATAAATTTTGAGTTAATATGATACCTAAATTTTACATATATATTTAGTTTTTTTAGTTAATTTATATGTGACTATTATATTTACTTTAAGTATAGAAAATAGTAGTAATATTAATAATTAATATTCATATATATATTAATTTTATTAATAAATATGTAATAAATGTTTCAAAAAAAAAAAAAAAAACTGTTTGAATTAATAAAAAATATTTTCTAATTGTACATAATAATAATTTTTACATAAATAAAATTAAAATTTATACATTTAAAAATTAAAATATTTTAATATTTAAAATTATACAAAAATTTTAAAATGATAATTATAAAATAATAATAATTTAATAATAATAATAATAATAATAATAATAATAATAATAATAATAATAATAATAATAATAATAATAATAATAATAATAATAATAATAATAATAATAATAATAATAATAATAATAATAATAATAATAATAATAATAATAATAATAATAATAATAATAATAATAATAATAATAATAATAATAATAATAATAATAATAATAATAATAATAATAATAATAATATGTGTATTTTTTTTTAAAAAAAAATAATCCATATAAACAAGAATTGATTTAATTTGAATTAACAAATTAAAATTTAAATCTGTAAATTTTATTGGTTAATATTTTTTAAAATATTTTTTTTTTTTATTTTAAAAAAAAAATAAAAAAAAATTAATACTAAATATATATATAACAATTTATTTAAAAGAAGAATAATTACTTTTAAAGTAATAAATATTTTTCAATATTAGAAGAAATATAATTTATTTAAGAATATATATAATAGACATTTAAGAGGTTAAAAATGAGTAATAAAAGGGAAATTTCGGAAATTACAGATAATATTGAATTAAAGAATAAAACAAAAATTCAGAAATGTGATTCAGAAAATTTATCTGATATTAATGAATTTTTAAAATGGTTAAATGAAAATGGTTCAAATATGGAAAATATACATTTGGAATATTTAACACCATGTAAGTATAGCAGTTAATTAAATTATTTAAAATAATACTAAATTTTATATGTATACTATTATCTGTTCTATTTTTCATTCAATTATATGATTTATTAAGTTTGATAAAATGGTTTTTTTAAAAAAGAGAAAAGAGAATAAAATATTATTTCTTAAAAAAAAAAAAAAAAAAAAAAAAAAAAAAAAAAAAAAAAAAAGAGAATCCATATAATGATTATTAATAATTTATAATCATAAAGATAAATATAATAATAATAAATTAATAATTTGAATATATGTGCAGTTAAATAAAGATTACTTTTTTTTTTTTTTTTTTTTGATAAAATTCATTTTTGAAAAATTGAATTAATATATATATAATAAAAATAAAATAAGATAAAAAGATTTAAACAAAGTTCAAAAATTAATTATTTTTTTTTCTACAATTTAAAAACAAATTATATTAATATGATAATTCAAAATAGTTAATAGATATGCAGTATTAAATAAAGACCTTAAAGCTGGTGAAGTAATTGCATCTATTCCACAATCATTAATTATTACTCAAGAAATTGCAGAAGATTCAATAATTGGTCAAACAATTTCAAAATATCTTGAAAATCAGCCAAATGAAGTTAAAGATTTAACACTTTCAGGTCGTATTTATTTATGTTCATTTTTAATATATGAAAAATATGAAACAAGGGAAAAATCACCATTTAGTAGATATTTATGGACATTACCCGAGGAATATGACGATCCATTATGGTGGACTGAAGAACAAATACAATTAGAATTAGACGAAACAAATTTATCTTATTATATTAAAGAAAGAAGAGATTTATTAAAATCAGAATACAATGTCATTGAAGAAGCTTGTAAAAATACGGATTTATTTAAATCTTCAAATGCTTTAACATGGTAAAATATTTTTTTTTTTTTTTTTTTTTTTTTTTTTTTAAATTAAATTATTACTAAAATATGTTTGAATAATAAACAATTTTATAATAACTAGTATTATATTAATAATTAATTGAATAATTAATAAAAAAAAAAAATAATAATAAATTTTTTTAATAGGGAAAATTTCTTATGGGCATACTCATCAATTTACAGTCGTGGTTTTCCAAGTCGTGCCACTAGAACAAAAAAAAATAATGATTCTAATGATAAAGATCATAATGAGGATAATTCTAATAAAAAACCAACTATTAAAGATATGATTAAAGTAAAATCTACTGAAAATTTTTCAATTGGTAATCCTGAAGTTGAAAAATGTAATTTCTGTTTATGGCCCGGTATTGATATGTTAAATCATCGTCGTGGTCAAAAAATTACATGGAAAGTCGAAAATGGTATGGTGCATTTTATTACAGATGAAGATTTAGAAGCAGGAAAAGAATGTTTCAATAATTATGGACCAAAAGGAAATGAGGTATTTTATATACAAAAATTTTTATTCCAATTTTATTATTATTATTATTATTATTATTATTATTATTATTATTATTATTATTATTATTATTATTATTATTATTATTGTTATTATTATTATTAGTGTAATATTAGTATTAATAAAAATTATTTATAATTACTATTATAATATTCATTTGTGTTGTTACTATTGTTATTAAAAAAAAAAAAAAAAAAAAAAAATAAAAATAAAAATATATATATATATATATATATATTATTATTATTATTATTATTATTATTATTATTATTATTGTTATTATTATTTTATTATCATTGAATAGGAATTTTTAATGGGTTATGGTTTCTGTATTGAAAATAATCCAGACGATTATTGTCGTGTCAAAGTCAATACTGGTATGGATCCTTTAGTTGATCGTAAATCAAAAATCTTAGTAAAATTAGACAATATCTTTTTATTACACTTTTTACATTCTAAAGAAATTCTTGTTGAAAAGAAATTATCTGATAAGTTATTAAATATGGTAAGAATCTTAGTTATGAATGAATGGGAACTTATTAATTATGAAAAAAAAATTAATGCTATTGAAGATGATCAATTACCAGAAGCTCGAAAAACTTTAATTAAAGAAAAAATTTCTTTAAGAAATGAGGTCGTTATGCTCACTACATTAAAGCATTTATTAGAAACTAAAGAAAACAAAATTGTTAATTCTCGAAGAATAAATATTAAAAAGTATCCAAAAATTAAACCAAATCCAATGGCAACCATATATAGAGAAGGTAATAATAAATTTTATTTATTTATTTATTTATTTTTTTTTTTTTTTTTTTTTTTTTTTTTTGAAATAATAACTAAATATTATATAAAATAATAAAATATAAAATATAAAATATAAAATAATAATATAATAATATAATAAAATATAAAATATAAGCTAAAATATAAGCTATAAAGTATAATATATAAATAATATTGATTTAATTTTAATTATTTTAATAAAATGTATTGTTTTATAGGACAATTAAAATTACTAAGAGGAGCTAGAATTTTAGCAGAAAATATGCTTAAAGATATATTAAATGATGATAAAATTGTTCGTATTGAAAAAATTCTTAATGATGAAACTTTAGCTGAAATTCTTCCAAAAGCAAACGTTGAAATTGAATGGGATGAAGAATCTTTATTTATGTTTTATTTAATGATAAATCGTAATAATACTAATTTTAAAAATCTTCTTGGAGAAGATAAAAGTGTAGAACAAAAAATAATTGAACAATATACAAGGTAAATAATATTATTGAAATTATTTATATAATATCTTTATTTATTTATCAATATTTCTATTTATTTATTTCTATTTATTTTAATTAACCGTTTATTTATGTGTTTATTTATTTTTATATTTATATATCATTTATTTTTATATAACTTTTCACTTTATAAAATTTACACAACTCAATTTATTAAAATTTTTTAATTGAAGTGATGGAATTGATGAATTAAATGAAATCTTTCAACAATATTTTGAACCGAACTATACTCAACTTAATAAAAATATATGTAAAGAAAATTTATATTGGGCAGCAACTATTATTGATATTTATTCATTCATTGTTCAATGTCATATATTAAATGAAGATGTCCAATTTTTCGGTTTATTTATATAATAAATCATCATATTATTATTATTATATATAATAATTTATACAATAAATAATAGAATTTTTATTAATATATATAATATATATAATATCTATTTAATACAATTAATACATATACTTTTTTTTAAAAAAAAATAATAATAATAAAAGATCTTTTATTAAAATATATATTAATGATCAACTATATTTATTTTATTTATTATGATAAATTTATTATTAAGAAATTATTATGTGGTACTTTTTATTATTGAAATTATATCTATAACATAATAGAATAATATAGAATAATTAATACATAATAATTATTCTCATAATAAATTAAATTTACATTTAAATTAAATACAATAAATATATATATTTTTTTATGATATATTATTATTATATTAAATCAAATTATTTAGAATTAAGTAGTAAAGTAGTATTTCATTTTATTACTAAATATATAAATATATTTTGGTACTGCTAATAAACGTCTATTTAATATTTAATATTTTAATTTTTCCTAAATTTTATATATATATATAATTGTGGAACCCATACTTTAAAAGTATTGATAGAATTTAAAAAAAAAAAAAAAAAAAAAAGGAAATCTAATCCATGGTTTTCATTATTTTAACAAAAAAAAAAATTTATTATGAATTATCATAACTTGAACAAATAATTTTAAATTCTATGATTTATAAAAGTTTAATGATATTTATTATTAGTAATTAATATATTAATATATATATTTTTTTACCAATGTATTGGAAAGATTTTATAAATAATTATTTTTTATATTTCAAAAATTATTAAATAATTATTAAACTCGTACTAAAATAATTTTTTTTTTATTAATTTCAAAAATTTTTTTAATTAAATAATAGTTTTTATAAAAAGTTATCTTTATTATTTTTTTATTAATAAAAAAAAATAATAATAATTAATGAGATATTGAGTTTTTTCTATATAAAATACTCAAAACTTATAATAATTAATGATATTATGAAAAATAAATTTAATAAAAATTATGATTTTTATGGACTTCATGAAATCTTTATCTCATACTGATATGAAATATAGATAAAAGCCTTAATAAATATAAAAATATATATATTAAAGCATAAATAAAATAATATTTGTGTTAAACATAAATTTATAATTTTGATATTAAGATCAAATATTAAAATAACACCTCAACATAAAATTATGAAAAAACATTAGTTAATATTTATTTTATTATTTCTATTATATTTTCATAATTATTATATTTAACAACTTTTTATTACATTATTAATAGTATGAAATGATAATTATTATATAAAAGAATTACTACTGCAAAAGAAGTTAATAAGCACTTTAACAATTTAAGAAGCTTTTAAGAACTAGAAATATTGTATAATAACTAAAGGATGAATTATTAAAAAACACAATACTATAAATGAAGGATTTTAAATAAGAAACTATATAAAAGATCTCCCTAAAGTAATTATTAAACAGAGTTTGTCTATCAATACTAGTATGTAAATATATAAAATTAATTAATTTTATATATTTTATGTTATTCTATTATAAGTTTAATAATGAAAATTTTAATATACTTACCATTTTATTACAAAATATTAATGCTATATATTATTTTATATTAATAAATTAAATTTTTAATTTTTTAATTTATTGAATATTTTAATTTGAAATTATATGTTAAACACAAATTAGTATATAAGTTTATTACTTAATAAAAAAAAGTTTTATATTTAAAATAAAAACAAATTTTAATAATTATTATTAAACCTTATTTCATAATAAATTTAATGATATCTATTATTAATATAAAATTTTATATATTGGCTTTATTAATTTAATAAAACTACAATATGATAGGATTAATACTTTATATAAAATATATATTTTATATAAAATTTATGAAGTTAGTTTATTTAATTATTTTTATATTAAATAATCAAATTAAAATTAATTAAACTATTTATTACAAATATAATACCAATATATATTTATATTTATTTATTTTCAATTCTACAAAAAAAAGGTAAAATAGAAAATAGTTAATTAATAAATATTTTTTTTTTTTATCAGATGAATATATAATATTATGATAAATGATAATATATTACTATTATATATATTGTAATATATATAACATATATTTATAATTGGTTTATCTACTTTTTTTTTTAAAATAAAAAACAAAAAAATTATATTTTTTTATAATATAATATTAATTGTTATGATAATAATAAAATTTTTATACTATAAAAATGAAAAAATTTCCTCAATATTTTAAAATCTTTGAAAAAGATAAACAAACTTTTAAAAAAAGGTAAATAAAAATAAAAATAATTAATTATTAAAAGTTTTTAATAATAAATATAATAAAAATTAAATATAATAACAAAACAACACTTAAAATTTTACAATTCTATTGAATAATTTATAAAAAATATTAAACAACAATTGAAAAAAAAAAAAAAAATTATAAATATAAAAAACAAAATACAATAAATATATATAAAAAAAATTATAAACATAAATACAAAATACAACAAAATATAAAAATAAAAATAAAGTAAGAACATATAATATAAATTTAAATATATATATATTATAAAAAAATAATAATGAAAATATTCATATATATTTTTTGAAAATTATTTTAAATTTGAATAAATAAAATATTATATTAAAAAAAAAAATAGAAAAAATAAAAATAAATAAAATAATTAATAAAATATAAAAGCGAAAACAAACTATAAAACCAAAATGGAACAAATAAATTTAGGTAATAGCCAGATATCTATTAATCAAATTCAAGAAAAATTAAATGATATTCATTTATTATGTCCACCAAGTCCAAATACATCCTGCCCAAGTTCTCCAGGATCTCAAAGACAAGTAAAAATTTAATTTAATACAAGTCAATATATTAATTATATATATTGATTTTGTGATTTTATAATTAATTATTTACCGATATATATTGATTTTGTAATATTATAATTAATTGTTAACTGATATTTGAAGTTTGTAGGAAAACTTGTTGAAATTTTAAATAATGTTTCAAATTCTAATTTAATTTCTTGGAATCAAACAGGAACTTCTTTTATTGTTAAGGATTCAGAAACTTTTTCTCAAGTAATTTTGCCTAAATGTAAATTATTTGAAAAAAAAGATAATAAATTAAATAATTAATATTAATAATTGATCCAAAATTAATTTTAATCAAATATAATATTAAAAATATTTATAAATAGATTTCAAAACAAATAATTTCAACAGTTTTGTAAGACAATTAAATATGTACAATTTCCATAAAGTAAAGAACGCAAATTCTAAGGGAGCAAAGGGTGAAGATCAAGTTTGGGAATTTGAAAATGAAAACTTTATTCGTGACAAGCCTCATTTACTTGTTAATATCAGACGTAAAGCGAATGAAAAGGATAATAGTATTCAAGCACAATTTTATGATCTTCAAAATAAATATAATGAATTATATATTTACGTTAACCATTTGCGAGAAGATTTAATCAAAATGAGAGAAGATAATCTTATTTTAAATAATAAGATTGAAAGTTTAAAAGCTTATACTGATGAAAAATGTAAATTTTAAATTTTATTTTATTGAGAATAAATAATTTTTTTAATTAGCAATGTTTAAGAGTATATTTAATTGATATATTTTAATTTAAATTTAAATATGAATAGTCAAGTTATATGTCAGAGCTTCAAGTAATAATTTATTGAATGTTCCGGAAACTAAATTTGCAGGTATAACTTCACCACACTTAAATGAAAATCATATTACTACTAATTCACCATTTATTATTAGTAGTAATGATAATATTCAAACGGTTTCTATAACTCCAATTGAAAGTCCCATAACATCAATTATCCAAGCTAATGATGATGATTATAATCGTTTAAGTCCAGTGAACTTAAGCCCAGTAAACTTAAGCCCAGTAAATTTAAGCCCAGTTAATTTAAGCCCAGTTAATTTAAGTACCGGAAATCTTAGTCAAGGAAATCTTAGTCCAAATAATGGCGATGTTCGTTACTTAAACTTAGGAAATACTGAGTTCCGTTGTCTCAGTCCAAATACCTCAGATATTAGCGAAGGAGTTCGCTCAAGTTACAGTGGAATTGGTTACTTAGAAAACTTACCTGAGTAAATTGAAAGTAATATTGACAGATTAATGAAATTTTGAAATAGATAGAAAAATGGTTTTTAAAACGTTTTTGTTCCAAGAACTATAAATAAATATTTATATACTTTATGTTAATTATATTGAATATTATTCTTTTATATTTTAATATCAATAAATAATTAGAAAAGAAAAAACGTTTAGAAATAGAAATAAAAAATATTTTATCTGAAACGGATAATAATAGTAATATTTTAATTATTTAAATATATATGTATTTTTTATTATATATTATAAAAATAATATTAATATAAATAATAATTGGAACATATATGAATTCTATTCATTATTTATAATTAATAAAAAAGAATATTATTACAATAAAATATTGAAATTGAAATTACAAGCTCATAATTTTTTTTTTTTTTTTTTTTTTTTTTTTTAAAAATTGTTTAGTATAGTTTGTTGTTTATCCATTTCACTTGAAATTAAGATTTATTGTTTATTTTTTTTTTATTATTATTTATCTATTTTAATTATATTCTAAATAATTTATATTCTAGTAAAAAAAAAAGTTTTTTTAATTTGAAATATTAACAAAAATTTTAGTTAGTAATACCTTACACAGAAGAATCAATATAAATCGAATTATATAATAATTATCCTATTGGTTCATGGGAGAATATAGAAAATATTTTTGAGTCACAATAACAAAAATGTGATGTGTTATTATAAAGTAAAATATTTTTTTTTTTTTCGAATTTAAAATACATTTTTCCTACTGATTTTATTTTATAGTTTTAAATTTTAATAAATAAAGTTTAAAAAATTTGAACGATTATTACACAAATAATAATAATCGTTCTTTATACAATGAATCTACTTATGTAATACATAAAGATATAATTATCTATTTAAAAAAGCATTGGAGGTATATTCTCTTCCTTGTTTAATTAAAAATTAAAAAAAAAAAAAAAAAAAGATGTTACTTCTTTGTTGTTACTATTATAACTTATTTCTTTTTTCATTGTATTACATTAATTTTATTTTTTATTAAACTTTATTTTTAATATTTCTTAATTTGATACTTTTTTTTTTCAAGATTATTTTTTATCTAAATATATTTATAATGTATTTTTCACTTTAATGTATACAATATATTAATATTTTTTAATACTTTTCCAAAAAAAAAAAAAAAAAAAAAAAAAAAAATTATGCAGTTCTTGCATATGAACTTTTTCCTGAATTTATTTATATACTTTATTTTGAATATTACTTTTATTTCATATTACAATTTAACTATTATTATATTCCAATTGAACAAATAATACCTATTTTGTTATTAATTGTGTATTTTATTTTATAAATATATATAAATATTCATGTAATTAATAAATAAATGAATAAATAAATAGTGTATTTTATTATATATATATATATATATTCATGTAATTAATAAATGAATAAATAAGTAAAGTTAAAAGTTCGCAATAACTGCTGTAAAAAAAAAAAAAAAAATTCTGTAATTTTTTATTATTAGACATTGATTGAAAGTAAAAACCATTGGATATTTCATTTGTTTGTTTACTTTGAAAACTATACATTCATTCTTGAATTACAGAAATTTTTATTTTTTACTTGAATTACAAAAATTATTATTTTTTAATTTTAATTTTAAGTAAAAAAAATAATAAAGAATAACAATTTTTGTAATTCAAATTAAGTTCATAATAATATGTATTATATTTGAGAATTCCAATTCCAGTTAGCAAATTGAAAATATTAATTAAGGACAAATTAATAATATTAATTGACAGAAAGTTCTCTTGAAATATAATAATGTAATAATAGAAATGAAATTAATAGAAAAAAAATTTTTAATTTAGTTCAAGAAAAATAAAATAAAAAATAAAAATAAAAATAATAATTTTAAATGTATATTATATATTTTTCTTTTTTTATACTAGAAAATATAAATTTCCATTATTAATAATTTTAATAAATAATAAATATTCTTTTTTTTATATATATAATTTATTAATATTCAATTGTAAAAATAATTTTTTAGAATTCTTTTTTAATAAAATATATTATTGTTTCTTTTGAAATAGTTATTTAATAATATTTAATTGAAAAATATATTATTTATAAATATTTTTATTTGATTATATAGAATATCTTAAAAATGTATGGCTTAATTTTATAAATATTATTAGCCACATTACGAAATGCAAGATCCCCCATTAATTTTAACTATGTTAATAATAAAGAAATAAAATATATTAAATACATTAAATTGAGTAGTAATAATACATTCCAAAAAAAAAAATTTTTTTTTAAAATAAAAATGAAATTATTAGAAACCTTGAATTAAAAATTTTTTGATTATTTCAGACATTTCTGCTCTTATATTAAGGAACGTGGCTTTATATGAAATATGGCGTACTAAAATAATCCGCTTATATAAGAGTGGCTTAAATTATACTTAATAATTAAATATTATTTTAAAGATATTTTAATATTTTTTGTTATATAAAAATATTATTTAATAATATTAAATTATAAAGATAATAAAATATTTAATAATATTTCATTTCAAAAAATATTAAAAAAAAATTTTTTTTTTTTTTTATTTTTTTTTTTTTCTTTTTTTTTTTTTTTTTTTATTTTTATTTTTTTTATTTTTCAATGGTTAAAAATAAAATATATTTAATTTTTATAATTTATTATTTATTTATTTATTATTATTATTAATTTTATTTAGTGTGTAGTTATTTAATTCATTTTTTTTAAAATTTTTTTTTTTTTTTTTTTTTTATTTCCGGTGTGTACCCCACTCAAGACATGGGAATATTAAGGTAGTCACAACACTTTGTGGATATAGTCCCTACTGGACAGCCTTACTGTTTATTCAGCATTGGCACTCTAACCATACATATTATTGCTGAGATTTTCTAGCACGATTTTTTAAAAGTAACAATTATTTATAAAGTGTTTATGAGAAAAAAAAAATTTTTTTTTTGATGCTTTATTACAATTATATAAAAAAAAAATAAAAATGTGGTGCGTAAAATTATTAATTAAAATTTTGTTTATAAGCTACACTCTGAAGTGTAACTTTCTGAAATTCAACACATTTAAGATAAATATTATATAAAATATATAAAGTAATAATATTAATAACCTTGGAATAGACTTATATAAATATGTAAATATGCCAATTAAACGAAGAATGGCAAAAAAATAAATATTACTCATATTTTTATAAATAGCACAACAGAAACATTTTTTAGATATACCAAGCACATCAAATATACGAACATAAAGTATGGTGTCTATAAGATAATATAGTACTAAACTAACAAAGAATAAAATAAAGCTTTTTTTAAGAATATCAATTATAAAAATTTTAAGTTAACCTTTTTATTAATACATTATGGCTTGTATAGTATTTATATTACAATATGCTTCAATACATTTATATTGATAAAAGTTGATATTTTATGGTTTATAATTCGTAAACTTTATATATTTTATGATAAAAAATTTTATACTTCTTTAATTTAAAAAAATCTTTAATTTAAAATAAATAACTTTACATTAATACGTAGTAGCTTTATATTGATTATATTACATTACTGTTTAATACATTTTATACTTATTTTTTCATATATTTCACATATTCTATCAATTATTATTATTATTATTAAAATATTATTTATAAATAAGATTTATTATTCTCAAAGAAATTAAAGATATTTTTATACCTATATTAAATTTATAAATATTATTATACAAATATTATTTATATAATAATTAACTTTATTTTAAATTTTATATGTTTATTAATTTTTATATTAAATAAATCAGAAAAAATAAAAAAAAAAAAATGTATATTTTATTATATATTATAAATTAATAATGAAAAATTAATATATTATATAAAGAGGACTTTTTATTAATTTCAAATTTATATTTATAAAGAAATTAATCATACCATAGTAATTATTTTACAAATTGAATTATACAATTAAATTATAAATAATATAAATTTTATAATGTAAGTTATATTAATAAAATTCAATTTTATTAAATTCATATATTTTAGGTTTATCAAAAGATCATTTTAAAATACTGATTTTTTTTTTTTTTTTTTTTTTTTTTATTTCAAAATTTTAAAGATAATTTCATTAATCTTAATTTTTTATAATTAAAATTTATCATTCAAACAGAATAAAATATAAAATGGAAAATAATGAATTAAATGCAGGAAATAAAGATAATAAGGAAATACAGAGTAATAATAAGAATAATGATAATCAACAAAATAATAATAATGAATCTAATAATAATGAAAAAAGTTCTACAAAAATTTCTGCAAATGAAAAAGTTTTGTCCTTCTTACATCAAAATTCAAAAAATTCAGTACTCGAAGAAGCTCAAAAAACTTATATTCATATAGAAAATAATGAATTTATAGGAAATGCAACAGGAAATGTAACAGAAATTGGTGATTATATGCCATGCATGTGCAAATATAGGCCAGGTAATATATATACTTTTTAAATTTATTCCTTATCATTCGAAAATAATAATTATTGTTTTCATTGTTATTAATATAATATAATTATTGTTAATATTATTGCTATCATATATTTATATATTAAACCTAGATGTTGATGATCCAGAAATGGCTTGTGGAGAGGAATCAGGATGTATTAATCGTGCAGTATTAATTGAATGTGCCAATGATTGTCCATGTGGAAAATATTGTCGAAATAAAAGGTAATATTAAAATCAAAATAATTTATTGAATATTGTTCTTTATAGTAATAAAATAAATAAATTAAATTATATGATTAGATTTCAAAGAAAAGAATATGCACAAGTAGAAGTTTTTCAAACTGAAAAAAAAGGTTATGGTTTAAGAACTTTAACTCCTTTGAAACCGTAATTATCTTTTTTTTTTTTTTTTTTTTTTTTTTTTTTTTTTAAAAATTGTATAATATCTAATTAAAATTCAATATTAATTTTTTTTTTTTTTATCATATTTTATCTAATTTTATAACTTTTTAATATATATATACATTTAAAAGTGGACAATTTGTTATGGAATATGCTGGTGAAATTATTACATATTCTGATTTTTTACAAAGAACTCAGGAATATAGCAAAGAAGGATTAAAACATTTTTATTTTATGAGTTTGAAAAAGGATGAAGTAATGATAATACTAATACCAAGCTTAACAAATTATTATTATAATACAAAAAAAAAAAAAATAAAAATAAAAATAAAAATAAAAATAAAAATAAAATATAATAAAATAAAAAGAAATAAAACAAAAATGAAAATTAAATATTTTTATTTTATGATAATTATATTAGATGATTGATGCCACAAGGAAAGGAAATTTAGCAAGATTTATGAATCATAGTTGCAATCCAAACTGCGAACTTCAAAAATGGGTTGTGGGATCAAGGTTAAGAATGGGACTTTTTACTTTAAGAAATATTGAAAAAAATGAAGAGTTAACCTTCGATTATCAATTTGAAAGATATGGGTAATTAATTAACTAATATATATATATACTAATATTGAATAACTAATTTCTAATTACAAATTTTAATATAATAAAAAGTAATCAAGCACAACCTTGCTATTGTGGTGAACCTTGTTGTACAGGCTTTATTGGTGGTAATAAAAAATCAGACTTAAAATCAATTATGTCAGAAGGTATAATAATATATTTATAATTTTGTTTTTTTATAAGAAGATTTTTATTAGTAATAATAAATTTTAATTAATATATTATTTAATTATAAGAACCAGAAAAAATAGATATTAAACCTAAAAAAAGTCATAGAGGAAGAAAAAGTGCAGATTTTTATGATAATGACTATGTCGATCCATTTTCAGATGATATGTTAGAAAATGGAAAAGTAAATAAAATTATTTCAATATAACATTTAAATATATTTATATATTATTTTCATATTTACTTAATTTAAATGATTATTCAATATCTATAATGTATAAATTAAAAAAAAAAAAAAAAAAAATTACAAAAAAAAAAAAAAAAAGTCACAAGGAATGGATTATTTAGATGATATCCCAAAATTTGTAAGATTAATGTTTAATGCATCAAAAACTAAGCATGTTAAAAAGCTTCTTAGAAGAATTGAAGTAATTAATTTCACATAAATAATAATAATAATAGTAATAATAATAATAATAATAATAATAATAATAATAATAATAATAATAGTAATAATATTAATATAAAATTTATTAATTTATATTAAAAACTTGATTTTTATTTATTTTACTAAAATATATTTATGTTTCTAATTAATTAAATAATAAATAAATATTTTATTATTAATAAATAAATAAGATGACTACATCACAACAATCATTAAGAACATTTATGAGATTTCATGGATTATCTGTGTTAAAAATATGGATAAGGACCTATAAATCTGAATTATCACTATGTGAATATGTATGTTATTTAAAATATAATTTTTTTATAAAAATTATATTATAAATATATATATATATATTAAAACTAAAAGAAATCATTTTTATTCTATAAGATATTGGAAATCTTGAAAAAATTACCATATTCAAGTAAAAATTTAGTTACCGATTTAAAACTAGAAGATGTAATAAAACCATTGTGTGATAGTCCAGAAAAAAATATAGCATCATTATCAAAAGAAGTAAATCATTTTTTTTTTTTTTTTTTTTTTAATAGATATATTTATATTTTAATAATAATTTTAATTTATTTTAATTAATAATAAATATATACATTAGTTAATAGATATGTGGAGTCAGTTACATACTGTTTATAAAATACCTAAATTAGAACCTTCCGAAAAAAAAGTAAATTATTTTAATATTTTTAACAATATTAGAAATAAATAAATAATTAAAAATAAATAATATATTTTAAAATAAAAATAGAAAAGCCAACAAAATAGGGATCCCGAAAATGATGTAGATAATTCAAATAAAAAATTGACAAATGATGATAATATAAACAATGATAATGAGCATAATAAAAAACAGGATTTAAATGAAAATAAAGATAATAATAATAATAATAATAATAATAATAATAATAATAATAATAATAATAATAATAATAATAATAGTAATAATAATAATAATAATAACAATAATAATAATAAAATAAATATAATAAGCAATTTTAATAATAGAAATACTAATTCAATAGCAACTACAAATAATAATAAAGAGTCAAATTATAATTCATATAGAAACTATAATAAAAGTTTTAATCCATATCATAAGTACAATAATTATTATTTTTCACAAAATAAAAACTTAAACCATAAAAATAATAATTATATGTATAATAATAATATGTATAATAATATTCCGTATAATAATAATATTATTAATAATAAAATTAGTAATAATAATATTATTAATACTAATACTAATAATATTAATAATGTTAATACTAATACTAATACTAATAATATTAATAATATTAATACTACTACTACTACTACTACTACTACTACTAATAATAATAATAATAATAATAATAATAATAATAATAATAATAATCAACCTTATAGTATTTATAAAAATGTAATGAATTCAAAGACATTTAATAATAATACAAATAATAGTATGATAAACAAATCAATTAATAATTCTTTTGTATATAATAACATGACATCTAATATTAATTTAAATAATAATAATAATAATAATAATAATAATAATAATAATAATAATAATAATAATAATAATAATAATAATAATAATAATAATAATAATAATGGTTATAACAACAATAATCATAATAATCATAATAATCATAATAGTTATATAATTAATAATAATAATTATAAAAATGGTTATAACATTAATAATAATAATAATAATAATAATAACTATAATAATTATAATAATTATAATAATTATAATAATTATAATAATTATAATAATTATAAGTATAATAATAATAATAATAATAATAATAATAATAATAATAATAATAATAATAATAATAAATATAATTATAATTATAAATCAACAAATAATTCATTTAATCAAAAAAATTTACCAGATATAATGAAATCATTATCATCGATGTTAAATTTTAATAGCAATAGTAATGGTAGTAATAATAATAATAATATGACAAATAGCAATAATAACAATAGCAGTAATAATAGTATGGCAAGTATTGTTGGTAATAATAATAATAATAATAATAATAATAATAGTGAATATGATAAAAATAAATTACCAGAGAATTGGGTGGCTGAAAAATCCTATGAAGGAAAAACATTTTATTATAATGTTGTAACTCATGAAAATCAATGGGAATTTCCAACACGTGAGTCTATTGCCATGAATCAAAGAAAACGAAAAGAGGAAGAAGAAATGGAGGCTATTTATGAAAAGGAAGAAAAAGAAAAAAGAAAATATGAAAGAAAAAAAGCAAAAGAAAGAGAAAAAGAAAGAGAAAGAGAAAGAGAAAGAGAAAATGAAAAAGAAAGAGAATGGAAAAATGATAGTGAAAAAAGAAAATATTCTGATAGTATAAATAATTATAAAGAAAAGCGTGTAAAATTTGTGGATAATCTACCTAAACATTCAAGTTCAGCAAATAGTAGCAGTAATACATCAAAACAAATATCACATGCTAATCAATCTCTAACTGAAGAAGGTTTGTTTTTTGATTTTGTTTTGTTTCTTCATATAATTTATTTAATATATATATATATATGATATATAACATAAAATATATACATAATATAAATAATAATTGATATTAATAAAATTTTATAATTGTTATAATATTTAAATAGAAAAAACAGAAAAATTAAAAAACCTAAGACAAGAGGTATATATATATATTGATGAAAAAATAAAAATAAAAATATATATTTTATAATTAAATTTATTAATTATTTTAATGTTTTTTTTTTTTTTTTTTTTAAAAAAATAATAATAATAATAAAATAAAATAAAATAAAATAAGATTTCAGCTATTGTCATTGGACAATTAAGTAAATATGAAATAAAATCAAATCATGAAAGATTCAAGCATTATGCTAGAAAGGTAAATAAAAAAAAAAAAAAAAAAAAAAAAGAAACATATATATATATATATATGTTTTTTTATTATTATTATTATTATTATTATTATTATATAGTAAGATTAATAATTGTAATAACAAAATAATGTATATAAATTTTAAAACTTATATAAAATTTAAAAGATTACACATATGATAATGGAAAAAGAATCTAAAAGTGCGAATATAAGTGACGAAGTTTCAAAAATTATGAAGAAAAAAATAAAAGTTTTTACTATACAATATATTGAAAAACATAAATTAAAATGATATAAAAATAATTAAAATTATAAATATTATATATATATATATATTTATATAATTATTTTTATATGTAATTATTTAATTGACTACTTAAATATTTGATATACAATTAATTTTAATATTCATTTTATCTTATTTTTTTTAATAATATAATTTACTTATTTTAATCCATATTTTAATTTATTAAATCTTTTTTTTATTATTATTATTATTTATTTTTTATTTTTTATTTTTTTTATTTTCTTTTTATATATATATTATTTATTTTATTATTGTATTTATTTAGTTTATATTTTATATCATTAATCTTTCATATATTTAATTTTATTTAATTTTTTAATTTTATTAAAAAAAAAAAATTTTTTTTTCTATCGGAATGATAAAATATAAAATGATTTAATTTATAAAATTTTAAAAATTTTAACAAAATTATACATATTTAAAATAAATCAATAGGAAATATAAAAATAAAAAACAAAACGTATTATAAACAATTATTTAAATGTAATACTAATTACAAATAATTAAGAAATTTTTATAATATTATATATATATATTTTATGTATTAAAACCAAACTTCATTCTTAATAATAAAAATGGTCTTTATTAATATGAAATTTGACTACTAAAATACAAAAATATTTTAATATTAATAAAAAAAATTTAAATGTTTAACGATATTTATTTATAAATATCTTATTAGTTGTAATAATAGATTAAAACTAGAGAAATTTTATATTATATATATTTTTTTTTATTCATTTATTTGTTTATATGTTTGTTTATTTATTATTATTTATTTATTTATTTTTATTATTTTTTATTTTTTTATTTCAATTTTTATATATATATTTTTCTTTTTTATTTAAATAAAAATCATTTAGTAAATTTATTATTCATCAATATATATATACATATAAATTTATCATTTTTTTTTATTTTATTTCTTTTATTTCTTTTATTATTTTAATCAATAATTAATACTTCTATAGTTTTATAATTTCTTTTTTTCAAAAAAAAAAAAAAAAAAAATAAAAAAAGAAAAAAAAAGCATTTCAATTATGATATTTATTTGAACATTTTTTTTATAAAATATTATTTTTATTATTATTATTATTATTATTATTACTATTTTATTGTTACTATTATTATTTTAATATTATTCAAAGATTATTATTTTTTTTTTTAATAAAAAAATTAATATATATATATATATATATTATAAAAAAAAAAAAAGAAGTCTTTTTTTTTTTTAATATAAATAATTTTCTTTTTGTAATTATATTTAAAATACAATATTATGTTTATTGTATATTAAATAAATAGTATATTAAAATAAAATAAACATTGTTTAATATATATATATTAAGAAAAAAGAAAAAGAAAAAATAATTTATTAATATTTATATATTAATTCTTTATCATATTCTTTATCATATTATTCTCATATATATATTTTATTTTATTTTTTAAATTAAAACTATATTAATTTTAAGCTATTTATTTTAAAAAATTAGAATATTGAGCTTTATCTAATATGACGCTTGCTACAGTTTCATATAAATTTTCAGTTCCATTAAATTTAGCACCTGATTTATCTGTCCAGAAACCGTATTTCTTTTCTTTGGTTAATTTTGATAATGTATATAATAATCCCCTAAAATTAAAATTACAAAATTTAAAAGAAAAAAATTTTAATATTTTATATTTTCTATTATATATTATTAAATCTACAAGTTAAACTATCATAAAATATATATTAAATTTTATTAATTTATACTTACCATGGATGTGGTCTATTAACAATAATTCTTTCTAATAATACTCTTGTCATTTGCTCCTTTATTAAATCACTCTTAGTATCAGAAAATAAATTTAATAAAGTATTAATGAAATAGCATGTATGACTATTTGGATATCTTAATTGATTTGCAAATGCACTTAAGAAGTAATAAGCACCTATTAAAATATTAATTTTATTTTAAAATTTATTAATAAATAAATTTTATTATTATTAATATTCTAATTAATTATATATATTTATTATTTACCTTCAGCATCAGCTTCAACACTACCAATCAAATATTGATATATATCTTTGGAAGCACTTGGAACAATATCATTAATTTTTGTTTGATTAGAATGTATTATGTCTTGTATACCAACATATAATACTAATGAATTTATTAATGGTACATTATATTTTGTTCCAGCAGCAATAATATCACTTTGGTTGGAGTAAACTATTTTTTTATTTAATTCAAAAAAGAATGATACTGGCTTTCTATTCTTTAAAAAGTTATCTAATAAATATTAATATAAATAATAAAAAAAATATTAAAATATGATTTTCGTACAAAAAAAAATAATAATAAAAATAAAAATAAAAATAAAAATAAAAAATAATAAATAAATAAGTAAATAAGTAAATAAATAATTTTTTTATTATTATTTTTAGTAAATATAAAAAAAAAAAATTACCAAGATCTTGCTTAAAATTATTAGCATTAAGTATTGCTACATAATCTGAAAGAATTACAGGTGATTGATTAATCTCAGGAAGACTTTCTATTTTCAATGAAGGATCAAATGGATCAGGCATTCTCATAGATGGGTATGCACATAAAATTAAATTTCTTAATTGAATACAACAAGATGGTATTGCATCAATTAAACCAAAGTAATGTTCACTTAAAAATTCTGGGAAATCATGTAATAAAACTAAAAATAAATTAAGTGTTCCTGTATAAAGAGTACTTAATGAATCATTCATTTCATTACTATTTACAAGAAATGGAGTGAAGAATTTAAATAAATCAATTAATAATCTTTGATAGTACGGCCAACCTTTTTGTTTTTCAGCATATAATAACTTTGGCATAAATAATCTATGTGATATAAGTTCAAGCCATGAAAATGTAAAGCCAGGTAAATGAAGTGGTTGAAGGGTATGGAATGTATTACTCATAGCTGAAAATACTTGATGATTTACTGGTTCAAGGTATTTTTCATATCTATGAAGATCTTCAAGTAAACTTGAAAATAATCTAAAGAATGGTGTTTGATTAAATTCTTTTTGGTATTTTTCATGTGTATTTACGAGTACTAAAACAATAACCGATAATATTCTGGTTATTATATCTTTATTACTATAATCATTTGGATCATTTGGATCAATACCATAACGAATATATAAAACTATTAACCTTGCATAAGCATTTATTGCGTCAACATTAATAGTATTAGTTTGTGGATCAGAAGCAATGCAATATTCAGTACAAATTCTAAAGAACAATGAAGAATTATTTTCATTTCTTAATTCGTTCTTTTCGTGAAGTTGAATAATATATTTAGCTTGTAATTTTTCACTTGTTAATTGACTTTTGAATAATTTAACCCATTCAGTAAAGTACATTTTAAACTTTTCATCAAGTGAACCTGATTTTTTATCAATTTCTTCAATTGGTGAATAAATAGATTTATTAATTTCCTTTAATAAATCTTTAATTTTATCAGAAGCAGTACCACGTTGTTCTAAATTAACAAATACTCTAATAGTATTTATATAATCTTTATATTGAGCAATACTTGGTTCATCAAATAAAGCCTCCTTAATTAAATCAGCTGCATAAGTTACAACAATATCTTTTTTGTTATTCTCAATTAAACGAGAAAGTTGCATATCTAATTCAACATGATTTATCAATTTTATTTTTAATAAAACATAAGTTACTTCAATGTCATATTTGCGTTCCTCTTCAGAATATAATAACCATGCAACAACTTCACCCTTAACTTTTCTAGAAAATTCACAAAGATCTTCTAAGATTACGGCATAAGTTTCTCTTTCTAATGTTGTTTCACTCTTGTAAAGTAATTGCATAATTTTTTGTGATAAATGGAAAGTTATTTCTTCCGAAGAATTTGGTTTACTTACAGTTGGTAAAATTTGACTAATTAATAATCTAACCTTGCTCTTTTCTGATAATTCAGCAAAAGATTTTTCAGTACTTTCTTTTATTGCTTTTTCTAATTCATTAATAATTTGATTAATTTTTTCTAAGCATTGCTGAATTTGATGACTTTCTTTAGCATTTTCCTGATTTATAATTTGTGCTTTTAAGTTATTTGGTATTTCTTGTTTCATAAGGTTAGATTCCATTAATTGTCTATAGTTTCTTTCAATCATTTCTTGAGATGGTTTAGCAAATTCTTCATAGACGTAAAATTGTTGACTAGTAACACCAGTTTGTTTTAATCTTAATACATCAGGAAAAGATGGCGGATAATTCATTTGTAAATATGAATTATAATCTACAAATGGTTGACCTCTTTCACGATGCTTACGTCTAGTGTTATAGCTAGAAGCTAAGTAATCATCAACACATAATAATGTTTTTTCAATAGCTGCCTTTTCAATAATTGAAAAAACTAAATCAATGTTATCTTGAATAACAATAGCTTTATCTTGATCAGAAAAGATTTCATTTAATTTATACCTTGCAATATAATTTGTTAATAATGTATACATTCCACCACGAAGTTCATCCTTACATGATATAATAATAAAATTAGATACTAAATTTTGGGCCATCATATAAGCAGCTTTCCTCATTTTTTCTTCATTTGGTTCAAAAGTAAAGTCTTTCTTTATTAATTCGGAAGTAACGATACTAACAATTAAGGCTGATCTATCAACGAAGACTTTTATAATTTCATCAATAGTATTATCAAAAGCTAATTGAACAACCTTTCTAGCTATTGGATAATTATTAAATAAAGCTGAATTTTGATTAAAAGTAAGATATTGACCTAATGCCGGGAATACTAAACTTTCACTATCAGCAATAAGTTGACTATCTAATGACGATGACCTAGCTAATTTTCCTAAATTCATTTTTTCGTATTCTTTTATTAATTGTTCTTCTGTCATTGTAGTTGCCATTTTTGCTTTTCTTTCTTTAAGCATTGAAGTAGGTTCAATCTTCGTTATATCAACATCTAAATGTTTTAATAAAACTTCTATTTCGAATTTCAAATTTAATTTTAAATCAACAAAATTATAAAATTCTACTAAAAGTCTAATAATAGCCATTAACCATGGATTTGGTGGTTTAAATACTGTACTATATTTAACTTGTTCTAATGTTTTACAAACAAACGGAATTACAACTATGAGTAAATTATTATCATATCCTTCTAAAAGTAATTCCTATTTATAAAAATAAAAATAAAAATGATAATTAAAAAAAAGTCATAAAAATTATTTGTATTAAAATATATGTGTAATAATTTAAATTCTACCTTAAATGCAAGATTCTTATGCTTAATTGGTTTATTTTTAGCAAGCGTAATACCACCAAGCCATGTGCCAAGGTTCTTTAAGAGAGTACGTTCAGAAGAAGAAGTGGCACATTTTTTAGAATTTAATAAGAAATATATATTTGCATACGTTTCATGAATAACATACTTAATAAGTAAAGGTAATTCAATAGCATCTAATAAAGAAATGTATAAGGAATGGAAATTTGGTTCAATACTAGCACGTTTAACAACTAAATATTTACTAAACCATCTAAAGTAACTTTCTTTTAATAATCCCTTCATTTCCTTAGCTTTTGAATCTAAATTTGATACAGAGACATTATTAACAATAAATAAAATTTTATCCTTAATATTTTCTACAGGAATTTCATAACCTTCATTATAATCAAATAAAGAGTCAACTTTAATTGATGTAAATATAATATTGGTTATTGGCTCCTTAACCAAATAATCCTCTGAATCAAAATTATCATTTCCAATAGCTATTTTATCAACCTTAGTATCAACCTTAGCATCAACTGCACCTATTTCTTGTTTTTGTAAATTTTTAATATATGCAATAATATCAGGATTTGTTTGTTGAAGTTGAATAATCTGAAGAAGACATGCACAATATTTTGGCCATTCACCCAACCTATTTTTAAATTGAGCTAACGCATGAACACCAAATTTGTAATAATTTGATTTTACATCTTGCTTTAAAGAGGTAAGAATATATTTTAACGCAATTCCTAAAAAGTCTTGTGAAATTATTTGTTGTTGAATTAATGTACCAAATAATACACTAGTCATAATTAATTCCTTTTCAGGATAATTCATTAAAAATTGATATTCATCAAAAATACTTTTAATCATGTATTCAAAAACTTCATTTTCCCTCTTATTATTAGACATCTTAAATGTCTTCATTAATTCCACCATTTGATTTATTGTAATTTCACCTTGATAAACTTTTTCGAAATAGGATCCGGCTTCATTTTCAATTTCTTGAGTTAAATTATTATATTGTTGTTGCATTTGTAATGATTCTATTATATTCATACTTGCAAGTTTTGGATAAGCACGCTGAGAAAGAATAATTATATTTCTAAAAGTATCTAAATACTGCTGTGGTAACGCCCTATTATAAAATATTATTTTAATTAATTTTTAATCATACTTGATTTATTAAAATTATAAATAATAAAATATAATAATACGTACTTAAACAAAACTTTAATGAATATAAATACTACATCAGACGCTAACAATACACAGGTTGGAGAAATATTTTTTTCATTTTTCTCAATTTGACAAGTAATTTTATTTGCTAAAAAATCCAAACATGCTTTTACAAATTGTTCACCAAATTCAACAATCCGTTCCTGTAACCATTTTTCTAAATTTAAATAATCTCTACGGGAAGCTAATGAGGCTAAATCTATTACAAATTCAAAATCATATTTTGTTTCCAATATTTGTGATAATCCCTAAACATTAAATTTACAATAATTTTAAATTAATAATTTTTTTAATTGTATTATTTTAATAATTTTTAATTACCTTAATTTCTTGTGCAATATCTAAAATTCTTGAAAGTTGAGAACGATCATTATTATAAACATTTAACAACCCAAATATCAATTCATTTTGATTTATTTGCCATAATTTTACCAATACTACACTTGAACTTGGGTGACCATTTAAAAATAATACAACTAAATTAATTATCATACTTTTTTGTAATTTAGCTGTTTCCCCATTTTTACTCCAAGGCTTAATTAATATATATAATAATGATTATTAATACTAAAATTATAAAACATTCAATTATAATAATAACATCATACCAATGCATTTGCTTGAACTAAACCTAAAAGAAGAAGTTCAGGTGAATCTTTACTGGCCAATTTAAACATTTCTAAAACACTTTTTTGTAAATCAGTTTCTACAAGATTAAGTAATGTTTCCATTAAATCTATTGAATTCCATACTTGACCTACTAAAGATGAAACAATTGATTTTGCACTTGATATGTTCACTAAACTTGGATTTTCCATTGTTATTATTGGTCTGGTATAAATATTTAAAAAATTCATATAATCTGGTTTTAATAAAACAATTTGTTTTAAAATACTAAATTGTCCTTTGTAGTTTTCCCATCTTCCCCATAATACTTCCATTGGAAATTCCTTTTTTGCCTTTATATAAAAATATATTAAAAAAATAAAGAAAACAAATTATCATAAATTTATAAAATTATCTTACCCTATCATTTGGAAATAAATCAAGAATTACTTTTAATCCCTGTTGATCATTTATAATAAATCCTTCATAATCTAAACTTTTAATGATCTTTATAACATCCAAAGAAACCTACGATTCATTTTTAAAAATAATTAAATTAACTATATTTATACTTTCCACTATATTATATTTATATAATTAAGCATACTTGTTCAAATAGCCATTTATATAAAAAAATATGATCCCATTTATTATCAGATTCGGTATCACCTGCCATCATACCTACTATACGAGCAACATGTTCCTCATTAATTATTCCAATATCACTTCCAAATAGTGATGCTAATTCTTCTTTTGATGAAGTGCATCTTGCACCTGCATTCTTTATAAGATTTGCATATTTTGAACTTTAAAATTATTTATTTTTTTTAATAAATAAGTTCTAAACAATTCATACTATACATAAATATATAAATTATTTTACCTGTCCATTTTTATATTACTCAATTTTTTTATTTATATATTATAAATAATTGTTTATTTCTAATAAAATAGTTGAATAAAATTATAATAATTAATAAAATTTTCTAACATATTATATATAAAGTTTTGAAATATAATCTCCATTATTTTTACTTAATAATAAATCAATGTTTGTTTATACTTATTTATTATTTTATTTTATGTTAAATATTATTATTTAAATTAAACTATTAATAATTTTTTATTATATAATAATATAAAATAAATTGAACATTATAAATAAAATTTTATTTATATATAGCACTTTTCTTTAAATATGACTTTTAATTAAATTTTATAATTCATTAGATAAGAAAAAAAAAAAAAAAAAAAAAAAAAAAAAAAAAAAAAAAAAAAAAAAAAAAAACCTTCAAATTAATTTTACATTAGATTTTACCTATTAAACAATACTTTTTAAATAAAGATGAAGAAAAAAAAATGAATACAGCAGCCTACTTTAATTATTACTAAAAATAATATAGTAATTATAAAATATATACATTTACTATTCTTTTTCTTAACAGCTGACAAATTAATTTGTATTTTGTTAAGGTTAATACTCTAAATATTATTATTAATTTATTGTTACTTTATAAAATAAATAAATAAATGAAAGAAAAAGTTTTCTTTTATTATTATTTATAAAGTTTATTAAATTAAAATTTTATATATTTTTTTAATAAATAAGTATATAACATATAAAAAATATTTAATACAATATAATCATTAAATATTTGTTCAGTTTATTTCATACATTTGAGTGTAAATTGTATAAAAAAAAACATTTAATCCAATCAACAAGATTACATTTTAAAATAGAAAATTTATTATTATTATTATTATTATTATTATTATTATTATTATTATTATTATTATTATTATTATTATTATTATTATTATTATTATTATTATTGTTGTTGTTGTTGTTATTATTATTGTAATTATTATTATTATTATTATTATTATTATTATTATTTTTATTATTATTATTATTATTATTATTATTATTATTATTATTATTATTATTATTATTATTATTATTATTATTATTATTATTATTATTTATTATTTATTATTTATTATTTATTATTTATTATTTATTATTATTATTATTAATTATTTATTTATTTATTTATTATTTAGTAATTATTAATTTACTTATTTCCTTTTATGATATATTTAAAGAATAAAAATTATAATAAGAATAAAATATTGTGATGTCTAGTAGAAAGTATTATTCTATTTGCCTTTATTAAAATTTAGAATAAATACTTTAAGTGAATTTTGAAAATGTACGATCATACCAAAAATTTTAAACCAATTAAGCAAAATATAGTATTTTATAAAAGAAAGAACAAAGGTAATCAAAATTAATTAAAAAAATACTGGATATAGCACATTTTATGAATGTATTTAATTCCTTCATATTTTAAATAGGTATTTATTATCAATAAATGATGAAGATATTTAAAATATAAATATACATGTATAATTTTTTTAAAATTATAGATATTTATGATTATAAATTATTATTATTTTTTTTTAAAATTTATTAATTATGGTATTATTAAAGAATAATATATAAAATCATATAATTATAAAACTATAAAGTTATAATTTTATAGAATTAAAGGGTTATTATTTAAATTCATTTATTGATTAATTAAACATTTTAATAAACAATAAATAATATAATAACAGATGCTTAAATTCATTACTACTTTTTATAAGATATAAAGAGTAATAATGAATTTCTGTATAATAAATTATAATCATTCATTTATTAATATTTATATTATTTTTTTTAAAAAAATTTTATATAAAATACAGGTAATAAATTATTTTTATTACATTACATCATTCATTTTATGTATTAAATAATGTATAATTATATTTTATTTCCATAATAAATGAATATTTATAAAAGAATTAATAATAATAATATATTAAATATTGTTTATATTTAATATATTATAAATATATTCATATATATTAATAAAAATTTTTTTCATTAAAATTTAATTAGATTTTAACGTGAAATTGAGAAGAATCATTTTTATTTAAATAATTTACGAAAATAATTTCTATATTTGTAATATACATATGATTATAATTGTATCATAAATAATATGCCTAATTATATTAAAACAAATATAATATTGATATATATATTATATGTAATATACAATTTATACAATTTAAGATATTATTAAATCTAATGATCAATAATAAAGAACAAAATTTCTTAAAAAAATATTTAAAATCACCTTTTAAATTTTATTTTTTTTGGTAAGTGTAAATAAATCAATTGTTAATAGTTCATCTTTAATTAATAAGAAATATAAAGAAAAAAAAAGTAATTTAAATATTAACATTTTTCAGAATTAAAATAATAAATAAAATTTTTTAAAACAATTTAATTGAATTTAATAAATTAAATTGTAGTAATATTTCTTTTAGATAAATAGAATTGTAGTAATACATATTTTTAAAATAAATAAAATTGTAGTTATATATATTATACTTTTTAAATATTTTAAATTGTTTTAAGGTTTTTATTTTATTTTAAAATTAATAGAGTAAAATTAATTTAAAATTTAAAATAGATTATTAATTCTATTTACGTATATATATATATATATTTTGTTAAGATATTAACTTAAAAAGTAAAAATACAACATGTTAAGTACTACTTCTTGTTTATTAAAGAAAAATGCTGTTGCTAAAGTTGCTGCTCCTTTAAATGCCAAATTAGCTTCAGCTTTCACTGCTTCCGCTCTTATTAGTGGTTCTAAGTTATCTTACCGTCCACTTTCTTTAACTCCACTTTGTCTCGAAGAAAATAAGGTTGAACCACCAAAAACTGAAGCTACTAATGAAATCCCACCAAAAGAAGCTGAAGCTGCCCCAGAACCACCAAAGGAAGAACCAAAAAGTAATTCTTGCAACGGTAAATGTGAAAACAAAAACTGTTGTTCCAAGGCTATTCTTATGTTAGCATTAGCTGGTGTTGCAGGAACTGCTTACTACTATTACTCTAACAGAGGTACAATTTTATATTTTAATGGATATTACTAAAAAAAATATATCTATATAAATGCTTTTTTTTTTTTTTTTTTTTTTCAAAATAATAAAGAAAGTATATTAATGTTTAACATTTATGCTTTAATTTAAAAATTAAAATGATATCAGATCAACAAACCTTTGGTGATGATACTACTGTTGTTTATGTTTTAGGAGGTAATAAACAAAAAATATAAAGTATTGAAATTTAATAAAATATAAAGATAAATAAAATTTTAAATCAAAAATTTTTAAGGAAAAAAAAAATAAAAATTTAATAACATTAAACAAATTTGATAAAATAGGTCCAGGTGCCGGTAAGGGTACTCAATGTGCTAATTTAGTTAAGGACTTTGGATTTGTTCACCTTTCTGGTAAAATATTTAGAAATATTTAATACATTTTTCTTTTTATTTTTTGAAAAAATGTTTTTTATTAAAAAATATACTATAAATAATATTTTATATTATATAAATTAGCTGGTGATTTATTAAGAGAAGAGCGTCAACGTGAAGGATCTAAGTATGGTGAATTAATTAATAATTACATTAAAGAAGGAAAGATTGTCCCAGCAAAGATTACTATCGCTCTTCTTGAAAATGCAATGGCTAAGAGTCCATCAAAACGTTTCCTTATTGATGGTTTCCCAAGAAAAATGGATCAAGCTGTTAAATTCGAAAAAACTGTAAGTTTTTTTTTTTTATTTTTTTTTTTTTATTTTTATGTATATATAGTATATATATATATATATAAAAGAAACCGTTTTAAATTTAAAAAATAAATTGATTTTAATTTTTTTTTTTGTATATATAAAATAAAGGTTTGTAAAGGTAAATTCGTTTTATTCTTCGATTGTCCAGAATCTGTTATGTTAGAAAGATTATTAAAGCGTGGAAAGACTTCTGGTCGTGTTGATGATAATATTGAATCAATTAAGAAGAGATTTGTTACTTTTAAGGAAACTAGTTACCCAGTTGTTGAATATTTCGAAAAACAAAACAAGGTTAAGAGAGTATCTTGTGTTAATTCACCACAAAAAGTTTATGCTGAAACTAAGGCTATCTTCCAGGAATTATTTGAAAATGAAGAAAAAGCTAAGAAAGCCAAAGCCGCTGCTACTGCTGCCAAGAATTAAAATAGTTAATGTTATAATATAATATAATTATAATAATTATAATAATAAAAATGAAAAAAAAAAAAAAAGAAATAAAGAAATAAAAAAAAATTTACTACCCTTTTATATTATGTATCTAATATAATAAAAATTATTTATTAATTTTGAGATTTCTATAAAAAATAAACAAAAAAAAAAAAAAAAACAAAAAAAAAAAAAAAAAAAAAAGTATATATGTATATAATATATATATATAAAAGAGAAAATAAAAATATAGTAATGTTCCCAATATTTTTAAATATTTCTTTTTTTTTTTTTTTATGTTTTTTTTTTTTTTTTTTTGTTTTTTTTAAAAAAAAAAAAAAAAGTACATATATGTAATACATCAAACTCCCAATTATTAAAAATTAAAATAAAAGCAAATATATAAATAAATAAATAAATAAATAAATAAATAAATAAATAAAAAAAAAAAAAAAGAAAAAAAAAAAAAAGAAATCAAAATAAAATAAGCATATAAAGTATAAAGCAATAAAACTATTTCATTTGTTTATTTAAATACTTTAATTTATATCTATATCTATATTTTAATTTTTATTTATTTTTATTTCTATTTTTATTTTTATTAGAAGGCGTTTTATTAATAATACTTTTCAATCCCTTCTAATCCGATTTAATATTATGTAGGGCCCAGGGAATTTCATATTAATGCTATCTCTAATGTAATTTGTGATTTTTACAATATGATCAATTTATATACCTATCGTTGTCAAGAGCGTCGATAGTTAAAACAATAAGGAAAAGAAGAAATTTGAAATTCTGATACAGATTCAAATGAAAATTTTTATTCATACGATGAATGGGAAAGAAAGAGTTAGAGATCATTTCGTCCTCGAAACTCATAAACGTAGTTTTTTTAATTAATATAAAAAATTTCATGCATTATAATTTCATGTAATTTTTTAATAAATATTATTAAATAAAGTTTATTTCATGTCAAAAAAAAAAAAAAAAAAAAAAAAAAAAAAAAAATTTTTAATATTATAAATAATAAAATAAGATTATATAATAAAACAATTTTATCCTGGTTATTAGAATTTACATATAAGGTTTCTTGATCACCTTTAGACCTGAATTTATATGGGGCCATTTTCATTCTCTTAGGGAGTTTTTCCCTTTAAATGAAGTAAGTGTTTACTCGTCATATAAGTATCCTGATACTGGACTATATAATTATTAATACAGGGAGTACATGTTCTGTAAGAGGATTAGACTACACTGAAAAGAACCTCGTTGTATAAGACGGCATATTGGGGATGTCTTTTATATTAGCCTTGCTTTGAGGGAGGTCTATGTCAAAACGGTATGGTTAAGAATTTAATACGGTCTGATATGCTTAAGGGAGAGACTGGAGGCCTTTTTGTCCTTCACTCTAATTAGACCAAGCCTAAAAAGAAAATAACAAAAGGCTATATTGGTATAAATATAAATATTCATGTACAAAAAAAAAAAAAAAACATTAAATAGAATAAAATAAATGATATAAAATATTGGTACTACCAATAATAATAACATTATTATTATATAAAATATATATATTTTTTTATTTATTATTTTTTTCCCTTTTTTTTTTTTTATTTATTTTTGTTGAACGTATTAAATTATTTTCGGTATAAATTTAATGACTGTTAAGGAACAATTAGGAAATAAATAAATAAATAAATAAATAAAATCAATTTACTACATATATATTATATATTAGATTACAATTACTAAAATTTTTAAATAAATAATAATCATTTAAATAATAAATAATATATAATAAATAATAGATAAATAATAAATAGATAAAATAATAAATAAATAATGGGTAAATAATGAATAAATAGATAAATAAATTATAAATAGATAAATAAATTATAAATAAATAAATAAATAAATAAATAATTATATAAATAATAATTCAATTATAATTAAATAAATAGATGAATAAAAAGATAAATGAATAAATAATAAATAAATATATTTAATAATAAATAAATAATAAATAATAAATAATAGAAAAAAATAAATAGATAAAATAATATAATAAATAAATAATGGATAAATAGATAAATAAAATATAAATAAATAAATATATTATAAATAAATAAATAAATATATTAAATAAATAGATGAATAAATAGATAAATGAATAAATAATAAATAAATATATATAATAATTAAATAATTAAAAAAATAGTCAAATAATATAAATAAATAAATAGATTAATAAATTATGATAGAAAATTATATTTTTCAACAAAGGGATTATAATGAATAATTTAATTATATTTATATATAGTATGTATTATCCATTAACATTTTATTATTATCTTTAATTTGAACAAATGAATAATTATTATTATGAGTAATTGTGAAATGGTGAAATGAGTTAAAATATAATATAATATATAATAATTATTTTAATTTTTTTTTTTTTTATTTGTTTTTTTTTTTTTTTATAAGCGACTAATTGCAAAATCGAAGATTTTAACATTTTAACTTTATAATAAAAATTAATCATTTTCGTGGCGACGAAAAAACTGATTAGCTTTTAATGAAATTCTTATATATATCATATTTTCATTGTTATCGTCAAAAAAAAAAAACTTAATCGATGTTTAAAAAATATATATTAATGGATTATTAATATATGGTAAATAAATTTATGAATGATTTAAAATTTTTAATTTAATTCCTTTACTAATATATTGCAATTCATTAGTAAATACTAAGTAAATATTTTTAATTTAACAAGCTTATTATATATTATAATAGAATATAATATATAATATAATATAACAAAATAAAATAATTTAAATTGGAAAATATGAAAATACTAATTTTTAATTTTAATAAATATTAAACAAATAAAAAAAAAAAACAAAAAAACAAAAAAAAAACAAAAAAACAAAAAAATTCATTTTATGAAAATTATTTTAAATAAATAAATAAATAAATAAATAAATAAATAGATAAATAAATAGATAAATAAATAAATAGATAAATAAATATATGGATAAATAAATAAATATATAATATTAAAAAATATTAAAGTAATTACAAATTATTTTAATCAAGAGTTTATTATAATAATTAGAAGGCAAGATATAAATTTCTTTAATTCAACAAAAAAAACTGACTATTTTTACATTTTAAAGTTATATTATATATATTATATATAAGATTATGTGCATATAATGAAT
The DNA here is from genome assembly GCA_016946835.1 of Neocallimastix lanati (nom. inval.). NCBI lineage: Eukaryota > Fungi > Neocallimastigomycota > Neocallimastigomycetes > Neocallimastigales > Neocallimastigaceae > Neocallimastix > Neocallimastix lanati (nom. inval.). Next base: position 651,639 of record JACVTC010000078.1, on the reverse strand, counting down.
ATTAATTATATATAGTATTTCCTTTATTTTTATTAATAAGTTTTATAATAAAAATAAATAAAAATAAAAGATCTATTTGTCTTTAAATTTGTTAATTAAATTATAAAATCAATTAATGAATAAATAAATAAATAAATTATAAAATGTAATATATTATTTATACTAAATTAAAAGTTTGATGGCATATTTTCTTAAATTAATAGCTACATTATAATATTAATATATTTTCTATTAAATTATATTGACTAGTATTAAAATGAAAAAATATGTAATATTTGCTTAATATAGAAATAATAAAGAGTCTTTAGAGCTTTAAGAATAATATATAAAATGAAGTAAAATACATTAAATTATTATTATTATTCTTTATTATTTTTATTATTTTTATTATTATTACTATTTTTATTACTATTATAATTATTATCTAATAATTTTTATTTTATTTTGTGTTATATTTTATTTTTAATCTTTCTTATATATATATTTAAAAATATTTTTTAATTAATTTATATGTAATATATCTAATAAAATTTTTTTTATCTACTATAGTTTTCATTTGTAACTATCATAGTTTTAATAAAAAAGTATTATCTAAAAATTATATATTGTTGGAAGAGTTTTTATTAAAAGTATTATATTATCTTTTACTTTAAATATATTATCGTTTTATTATCAATGATTAATAAAATTTTATTTTTAATAAAATTTTATTAATCATTGAAAATTATTAAAGAAAATATAGAATATATTAATAATATATTGTGTTAATATATTATTTAATAAAAATTAATATAGAAATTAAAATTTAATAAATTCTTATTTTCATTTAATATTTAATCCTTTATGTTTTTTTTATCTTATTTATTTATTTTTTTTAAAGTTTTTTATGTATTTAAATAATATATATATAAATAATTTTTTTTAAAATTGGAATTCTTAATATAATTTGAATAACATCAATTTTATTTATTATTTCAATTAAGAGTTTTATTTTACAATTCTTTTTTTTTTTTTTTTTTTTTTTTTTTATATTTTTATTTTTATTATTATTATTATCATTTTTATTATTTTTATTTTTTATTTTTATTTCATTTTTTATTGTTTTATGTTTTATTTATTTAATATAAAATCAAAAGTCATTGAATATTAAAAAAGTAAAAATAAAGTAATATAATTAAATACTTTTTAAAGAAGTTCAGTAAAATGAACCATATAAGTTTAAATAATAAAATAATTACTATATTAAATATTTTTCATTTTTATAATAAAAGAAAAATTTATGTATATATAAATGTTTATAATATAGTTGCTAAAAAAGATAGATTGATGATTATCCACTCAACAATATAAAATTTTTTTTATATAAAAATTTATAATTAAATTAAGATATTGATATTTTATAAAAAACTTTTTTTTACAACAATAATAATATATTATAAAAAGTAATTGAATAACTTTCAAATGATAATTTATACAAAAAAATTTGAATTTCATTGTTATATAATAACAAATAAAAATATTGTATAAAATGCTATATATATGAACTTTTTTTTTTTTTTTTTTTTTTTTTTTTTTTTTTTTTTTTTTTTTTTATAAAAAGAACTATTACTAAAGTCTAAAAATATAATTTCATCGGTTTTTATAGATAATTCGAATAAATTATATGGAAATTCGTTTTGCTTATAATTTATATAAATTAAATTGATAATTTATTTTAATATTAAAGAAAGAAATTGCAATAGCTATATTAAATATATTTTATAATTATTTATAAATATATGAAAACAAAAATATATATATATTTTAAATAAGAATACATATAGTGGTACTAATTTATTATTTAATTCTCTAATATTTTTTTTTTATTTTTTTATTTTTTTTTGAAATAACTGTCAATTTACGAATATATTAATAATTGTAGGAATTAAAATTAAAGATAACTTACAAAGGTAAAAAATGCAAATTTTAATATATTAATATGAAGTATAGTAAAACTAAAATAATTAATAAACTAAATTATTATTATATTTTATTTGTTTTTCTTATATATAAATAGCAATTCAAAAAATATAATAAAATAAAATAAAAACATTAGCAGTAACAAAAACAAAAACAAAAATAAAACAAAATAAAACAAATAAATAAACTAACAAGCAAGCAAAAAAAAAAAAAAGGATCAAATAAAATAATATAAAATAATATAATAATTAAAATAAAACCAAAAATAAAACCAAAAAAAAAAAAAAAAAAAAAAAACTTATGTTGTAAAATAATTTATAAAAAGTTTATATTATTTAATTAAATTTATAATTTCATTTTCTGTATTGTAGAAATTTTATATAACATATATTTAAAAATTAACTGAAGTCTTATTTAAAGTAGAGTACATAATATATATATTTATATAAATGAATAAGAAATCATATGATGAGAAAGATTTCACCATAATAAATGGTGCAAAAGGTAAATTTAATACTGAGTATAATTTGAAAAAACAATTTGTTTCTTCCTCTTCTTTAGTTGGTCATGCTTCTCTTCCGGAATATAAAGATCCATATACCAATGCCGCAAGAGTTGATACAGTTATTAAATGTGGAGGTTCAATAGGTAATCTTAACGGTCTTTTAAATTCAGAAAAGGCTCAAAATAGAATAGTATGTGCATTTGTTGGTCTTCCAGGTATAATATATATATATATATTAATTTAGGAATATTATATATAATAATTAATTTAACAATCAAAATTTTCTTTTTAATTTTGAAATAAATATTTTATATAGGTCGTGGTAAAACCTATACAGCTAATAAACTATCTCATTACTTAAATTGGTTGGGTTATTCTTCAAGGGTTTTTAATGTTGCTAATTATAGACAAAAGACAGTTGGAGCGTTAGGTTTAGAATCACATAATTTTTTTGATCCAGCAAATCTAGAAGCTAAAGAATTAAGAGAAGAAGCAGCAAAACATGCATTAAAAGATATTATTAAGTAAGTTTTATATTATCAACTTATCAACCATTTAAATTTATTTATTTTATTGATTTACAATTATAAGTAATAATTTTATTATAATAAATGATTTATGAATATACTTTTGTTTATTTTGCGTTTAATATATATACGTGTATATATATATATATTTATTTTTTATTTTTAATTTGTTATTTTTTATTTTTTATTTTTTATTTTTTATTTTTATTTTATTTTATTTTTTTTTTTTTATTTTTAATTTTTAATTTTTTATTTTTTATTTTTTATTTTTTATTTATTTTTTATTTATTTTTTATTTATTTTTTATTTATTTTTTATTTATTTTATATTTATTTTTTATTTATTTTTTATTATTTATAATATTTATAGATGGTTTGAAAGTGATAATAAAAATACTGTTGCTATTTATGATGCAACAAATATTACTAAAGAAAGAAGAAAAAATGTTTTAAATTTATTAACACCAGAAGATATAGATGTTATTTTTATAGAAATTATTTGTAATGATTCAGAAATTATTAAAAATAACATAAGTGATATTAGAGTTTCTAGTCCAGATTATAAAGGAATGAATCCAGATAAAGCAGAAGAAGACTTTAACCTTAGAATTGCACATTATGAAAAGGTATATGAACCATTAGATTTAGAAGAAGAAGAAAAATTATCTTTTATTAAATCCATTAATATTCGTACAAGAGTTATTGTTAATCGTGTTGATGGTTATATTCAAACAAGAATAGTATATTTCTTAATGAATTTACATGCAGCTCCAAGGTATATTACATATAATAGTTTTATTATAATTTTTTGTATTTTAATAATAGTATACTTTAAATTATTTTATAATTATATAATTATATAATTAATTAATGATTATATATATATATATTAATTAATTGATTTCTTTCGTGTAATTTTTATTTATATTCTTATATATTTTATTTCAATTATTATTATTTAAGAACTATTTATTTTACAAGACATGGTGAAAGTCAATTCAATGTTCAAGGAAGAATTGGTGGTGATGCCTATCTAAGTCCAAGAGGTGAATTGTTTGCTAAAAAATTGCCAAGTGTTTTTGCAAAACAAATACCAAAAAATCAAAAAGTTACTATTTGGACTTCTACTCTTAAACGTACCATTCAAACTTCACAATATATGCCATATCCAAAAGTTCAATTTAAGTGTTTAGATGAATTAAATTCTGGGGTATGTGATGGATTTACATATGAGCAAATTGAGAAACAATATCCTCAAGATTATGCAGAAAGAGATAAAGATAAATTTAATTATAGATATAAGGGTGGAGAAAGTTATAGAGATTTAGTTCAAAGATTAGAACCTATTATTATGGAATTAGAACGTTTCCATGATCCAGATCATACTATTGTCATTATTGGTCATCAGGCTGTAATTCGTTGTTTATATTCATATTTCATGAATTATGATCATGAAGAATTACCATATGTTAAGATTCCACTTCATACATTAATTAAGGTTACACCAAAAGCATATAATTGTGATGTTGAATTGTAAGTTATAAATCATATAATAATAATAATATAAATATATATATAACAATATATAACAATATTATTATATTTAAATTTGGAAATTTTTTATGTTTATTCTTTACAACATTTTATATTTATTTATTTTAATAATTTTTTTTTTTTTTTTTTTTTTTTTTTTTTTTTTTTTTCATTTAAATAATATATATATATATATGAATAAAAGAATACCGTTAAATATTCCAGCTGTTAATACACAACGTGATAGAAGAAGCAAGCCGACTAAATCTGAAGAACAAAAATCATTTGAACCAGAAGAATCAAATTCAATGGAACAATCATCATCTATGAGTACTTCGAATTAGAAATAAATATAAAAACATAAAATTAATAATAAAAAACAAATATATAATATATATAATATATACAAAATAAGATTATGTATATATCATATTTTATAAAATTTCTTTTATATATCAAATATAATTATAATAACAATAATAATAAATAATAAATAATTATAATAAAATAATAAAAATAATAATTATTATTTTAAATATTATATATTAAATTTTATTATTAGTTTGAAGCAGTAATAATAAAAAAGAATATATATATATATATATCTGTACAACATTTGGAATGACACTTGAAGTATAATAATATTAATAATTAATTATAATAAACAAATATATATAATAATAACAATTAATTATAATAAAGTATATAAATATTATTATATTATTGTTTATTGTGTATTTATTTTATATTTTATACAATACAAAACATTTTAATTCACAATATATATATGTTTTTTTTTTTTTTTTATTTTATTTTATTTTATTTTATTTTAATTTTTTATTTTATTTTATATTTATATTTTTAATTATTTTAATTTATATTTTAATTTATATGTATGTTTTATATTTTATTATTTTTATTTTTATTTTTATTTTTTTTTTTATTTTTTAATATTTATTTTTTATCTTTTTTATTTGTTTTTTGTTTTTTGTTATTTTTATTATTTTATTTTATTTTATTTTATTTTTATTTTTATTTTTATTTTATTTTATTTTTTTAATTTTTAATTGCTTATTTTTTTATCCTTCTTTATTTTTTTTTTTTTTTTTAATTTTTTATTTTTCTTTTCTATTATTATAAATAATTATTTTATTAATTATTATTATTATTATTATTATTATTATTATTATTATTTTTTTTAATTCTTTTTTATTTTTTTATTTTTATTATTTTTTTATTATTTTTTTTAATTTTTTTTTTTTATTTTTTTATTTTTTATTTTATTATTATTTTTATTATTATTATTTTTTTTATTATTATTTTTGTGTATTATATGCTTATTATATTTATTTAAAATTAATATAAATTATAATATATGTATATATATTTATTAAAAAAAAAAAAAAAAAAAAAAGAACTATTAATAAAAAACTAATAAAAAATATTATAATTTTTATTATTAGAAATAATAACTATTTTTTTTTTAAAAAAAAATTTAATCTATTTAATATAAATATATAATTAAATAAAACATCATTTATATTAATAATATAAAATATTAATAAGCATTATTAATATTAATATTATATTTATATTTGATTGTGTTATTTTGTATTATTTTAATATTGTTATTATTATTAATAGTTACTTCTACCTTAATTTTCTTATACAGGGGTATAATTTGAGTTTTTCAGTTGTACTAAAAGATTTTCTATTGTCATTGAGTTATTATTTGAAAATGAATTTTCAGAATTTGGATTATTATTATTGTTGTTGTCATTGATACACAATGGGGAATCTTCATGATGATTTTCCATATAATTGAAATTATCTGAATTTGAAGATAAATTATTAACTTTATTATTATTTATGGAAGTATCATTTTCTTTTTCATTGTTATCATTATAATCACTGTTATTGTTATTATTATCATTATAATTATTTTCTGTATTTTCTGAGAAATTGTCATAAACCTTAATTTTTTTATTATCAATTTGACCATAGTTATCATTTTGACTTTCGAGTTCTTTTCTTTTTAAATTTTCTTTTTCATATTTAAAATTATAAGATTCAGAAGGGGATTCATCATTATAATAATTATTATTAATATATTCCTCATTTTTTGTATATTTTTTTGAAATTAATGATGAATTTTGATTAGAATAATTTGTTATTCCGTGAATATTATTATTATTGTTATTATATAAATTATTGTTTATTTTTGATTCATTTGAATTTATATTTTCATATTTAATACATTTCTCTTCTTCATCATTAAAATTAAAATTTTCCACATTATTAATAATATTATTTTGATTATCTAAATTATTGTTTATTTTTACCTTTGAATTCATTTGTTGATTGTATTTATTATCTGTATTTAAATAAATAAATATATAAATAAATAAATAAATAAATAAATAAATAAATAAATAAATAAATAAATAATATAATATAATAACCTTTCTTGTATGAATAATAATAATAATTATTATTAGTCATGTTATTTTGTTTTACATAATTAATGTGACTCTCATAATAATTATTATTATATTTACTGTTATTATATGTTGATTCTGAATTATTGTTTATATCAATATTACCACATTTATTTTGATTCATATTATCATTTTGTGTTTTACCGTTATTATTAGTACTATTTTGTTGAAATTGATAGTAATTATTATTCATATTGCATAATTTATCATCAATAGAAGAAGACGAATATAAATTATTATTAATATAGTTATGATTTTCATTTCTTTTTTGATAGGTCAATTCACTGGATGGGGATGGTGTTAATGAAGAATCATTACTAATATTTGTAGGCTTTGATGGAGATGTGTAAACTATGTCAGATGAGTAATCATTTATTTTACATCCATTTGAATCATTTCTAACTTTTTTTGATATGGAGTTACTCACATAATTTTCTTGTTCATTACATATTGGTAAGTTTAAATTATATGATTGATTACTGCAAAATCTATTAGAGTTTTCATTAAAAATACTATTTGTATTATTATTATTATTATTATTATTATTATTATTATTATTATTATTACTGGAATTATTATTATTATTAAATACAGTCGATTTAGGATTACAATCTGAATTTATTGAATTGTTATCATTAATATAATAATTACTATAAATAGAAGATGAAGAAGTTGAAGCTTTAGTATTCATTATGGAACCTTCATTATGTAAAGAATCAGTTGTAGTAGATAAAGAAGATGATTCTACTGGAGATATTAAAATATTATTATTTTTATTTCCATTTTCAAACTGTCTTTCTGAGCATAATGAATAATATTTATTTTTATATTCTTTTAATTCTTGTTTAGTTAAGCATAAATCCTTTTCCAAAGTAAATACTTTTGACCATAATTGACTTCCCTATATATGAATAAATAAATAAATAAATATAAGTGATAAATTAAAATAGAGATTAATATTTTTCCTTCTTATGCTTCTTTTTATTATTATTATTATTATTATTATTATTATTATTATTATTATTATTATTATTTATGTTTATCCTTAATATTATGATATTTATTCTCTATCAATATAATATATTATTTTTTTTTATAATTTTTAATAATATTAAAATTAATATTATAAATAAATATTTGATCTAAATTTTATAAATAATTGACTAAAATGTTAATTAATATAACAATATTATTCGTCTAATTTTTGATAAAATAAACTTTTCTAAAATTGCTATTTTATATAGTTTAAATTAAATCAAAAAATTTTTAATTAATAAAAGTTTTTAGAAATTGAGATTATATAGGAATATTTTCAACTTTTAATAATCTTAATTTTTAAATTTTTAAATTCTATTTGTTATTACTTTTCTCGAATTACTACAACTTCTACTATTATTATTATTATTATTATTATTATTATTATTATTATTATTATTATTGACTATAATATATTAAAATAAAATTAATGAAAATGCAAAAAAAAAAAAAAAAAAAAAAAAAAAAAAAAAAAAATTAAAAAATTACTTAACTATCATTTATGAAAATATTATATTAATCTTATTTTATATTAATTATAAATATGTAAGTTATTATACTAATAATAATAATAATAATAATATATATTTACTCATTTATATATATATATTATATTTATAAAACATTTACTAATCTCATTTTATATTAATATATAATTATATAAATAATTATAACTAATAAGTAATAATAATAATAATAATAATAATTCATGATAATATATATTATGAAATATTTTATTATAACAATTGATATAACATATATTTATTCATTTTTTGAATATATATATATATATTATATTTAAAAATAATATATATATAATATTTTATATATATATATAATTATATCTTTTTTTATTGATAATCATAAAAATTTATTTTAATTTATGATATTAATTATAATATATTTTACTTCATTTCTATGTCCTATCTCGGTCATTTCAAGTGATTTATACTCCATAATACAACGAGTAATAATTTGTTGAATTGATTCATTTCTTCTTTTTTTTATATTAAGAAATGCTGCGACTTCTGGTGTAGGTGTATAAGTTAAGGCTTTTGGTCCATTTTTTCTTTTTCTGCCTGCACCTTCTCTCGGACCTCCACGACGTTTAACTGTTGGTGGATTAATAGTTGGAGCGGTTTTATTTTTATTATTATTAGAAATATTACTTCTAATACTATTACTGTTAATATTATTGATTATTTTGCATTTTTCTTCATTTTCAGATTCTTGAATAGGATGTGAATAAATCATTATTTAATTTTTTTTTATTTTAATTCTATTTATATTTATATATATATTTAAGATAATACTATTACAACTTTAAATAGCGATATGATTATATCGGATTATATATTATTATATAATAAATATTACAACTATTTAATAATAATAATTTTATGAAAATGTAAATCCTTATATATTAATTATTTATATTTATATTGATTAAATATTCGAATTATTTATTATTCAAATATTGAAGTTTTAAAATTTTTATTAAATTATAATAGATTTATTTTATTTTATTTTATTTTTTTTTTTTTTATTTTTATTTTTATTTTTTTTTTTATTTTTTTTTTGTTTGTTTGCTTGATTGTTTATAAAATAATAATAATATATTGGTATTATATAGTCAAACTATGTAATTTATTTTATTTTTTTTTTTTTCCTTTTCAATGAAAGTAATTTTTGAACAAATAAAAATAAAATAATATTAATATCAATCTATTTATCTATATATATATAAAAAAAAAAAAAAAAAAAAAAAAAAAAAAAAAAAAAAGGAAAAAAAAAAGAAATTATATATTATATGATTTATTATAAAAATTATATAATAGTAAATGCTAATAATGCAAATAATTATTAATTTATTATAATTAAAAAATAATTTTTTTTTTAATTAATTTTTGCTCTTTTATTTTTATTTTATTTTTAATTTTTTTTTTCCTTTTTAATCTTAATTTTTTTAAAGAAATAGAAGGTAATTCTATCATATATTGAAAAATCATTTTTATATAATATTTCTGATAAATATTTACTACGAAACTTAATATATAAATAGTTTTTTCATTATTACTTTAAAATTTTTGTTTTTCAAATATCATAAAATAAGATAATTAAAAATAATGATAAAATTTAAAAGTAAAAAAATAGTAAACTAAATTATTATGAATTGTAAATATTATTTATAATAATTTCTCTTTAATGGTAATCTATTCTTTATTTCATGTAATTTATGTAATATTAAAATATATATATATTTTAAATTAATTCATTTTATTTTAAAATAATATTTAATTTAAACTTTTTTTTTATATGGGTAAATTTTGAAGAAAAATAAAATATTAAAAATTAAAAACTTCAAAATATTTAAATTATTTAAATTTATAAATATATAATAATTAAAATTATATACTATTATTTATTGCATAATAATTTAATGACTTTTTTTTTTTAAAATAGTTGTTAAATTATCGAAACTTTTGATATTTAATCATAAACATTTTTAAAATAAACAAAATTAAAGTTTTTATTTTATGATTAAATTATTATTATTATTTAAAAAAAAAAATAATAATAATAATAATAAATAATAAATAATAAATAATAAATAATAATAATAATAATAATAAATAATAATAAAAGATAATAATAATAATTAATATCAAACATAAAATTTTAATCTATTAATACATTTTTATATAAAGCTTATTTAATTTATTAATAATTTTAATTAATATTCAGTATATAATTAATTTTGTATTAAAAAATAATTTTAAATCACATTTTTAAATTAAGCTATATTATACATTAGAATTTGTATCAATTTACTATCACCATTACTAAAATTAAATAGAGTTTGTGATATTATTATATTTGTTAATAAAAATTCCTACGAATTCATATTTATTATTTATTATGGTGTTCTAAAATTGTTGCTATATACATTGAATATTTATTTTTTTTCCTTACAATAAAAAATAATAATAATAATATAAGTAATAAATAATTTGTAAAAAAAAAAAAAAAAAAAAAAAAGATTAAGAAATATGAAAGGAAGAAAATGTAAATGTTGCTTAAAACTTATATATATTTATGAAAATTAATAAAATAAAAGTTGTATATAATTTAATTAAATGGGTATTATTTTTACAATTAATTTTTATTTTTAGAAAATATATAATTATACGATAATTTTTAGAATATATTAGTATATTAATCAAAAGATTCTAATTAGTAATTGAGTATATAAAGTATCAATGCGCATTAATAAAACTATATTTCATGTTATTAAATGATATTTTATTATTATATAAAATAAATAAGGAAAATTATTTTATTATCAATATTATTGTATAAAAATATAGAAAGTTAATGGAAAAAATTTTTTTTAAAAAAAATATAAATATTTAAAATAGTAATCATGAAATATAAAGAAAGAATACCATTTATATTAATATTACGTACATTAATTCTTTTTTTTTTTTCTTAAAAAAAGAAAAAAAATTAAGTATCTTGATTTTATATAGGATATTTGTTAATAAAATGGAAATAAATTTAGCAATAGAAAAAAATAAAAAAATGAAATATTTAATAATTTTAAATATAAAAATAATATTTAAGTAACTTTTATTTTTATATTTTTAAACTGTATAAAGTTTTTTCTAAATGAATTTATATATATATATAAATTGATATATCTAATAATTCTAATTGTTATTACTTTATAAATTTCATGTTTTTTTTTTTGTTATTTTTTTATTTTTATTTTTATTTTTATTTTTATTTTTATTTTTATTAAATCTAATTTATTTTATGTCAATTAATTCTATTTCACCTTATTTTTCTTTATATTATTTTCAAGAATTTAAACATTTATTCAAAATAAATTAGAATATTTAAATATATAAAATTTTAAAAAAAAAATAAATTAGTACATTTTTTATTTACAAATATAAAATAGGTAATTATTAAATTTGCAATAATCAGTATTTTAAAATAAAGTAACAATTCTTAGATAAAAAAAATATGATAATATTGTAATGTAATACTTCAAATTTAATGTATATAACTTTTAATTATTATTTCTAAATAATTTAAAAAAATATAAATTAAAAATAAAAAAAAAAAAAAAAATTATCATTAAATAATAATTAAAAAAAAAAATAAAATAAAATAAAAATAATGGATTAATACTTAATACTTTATGTTTTATCTATAATTATTTCTTTAATAATATTATTATTATCATATAACATTCATATATAATATTTCATATATATTATACATTAACAAAACAATTATAATATAATTAAATTAGTACATTATTTCAATATGACTGAATTATATATTAAAATTTAGTAATTTTTGATGGTATAAATGATATTAAATTAATAATATTTTTTTAAAATATGACTAATAGAGAATTTACATATGAATTTGAAATTTTTATTTTTATAAAAAAAATTTATTAAATACTTTACTAACGCATTTATAATAATACAATATTATATAAAAATAAATATTTGTATATAAAAATGTTATATCAATAAAATAATAATTATAATTTTAATTTTAAAAAAAATGAAGAATTGGATTGTTTTCGATGATTTCGTACAAATCAATAAATATTGATGATGATATAATTTAATCTATATTTAATATGTTAATAATTTAATAATGTAAATCATTAATTAATAATTTATTTATTTATTTATTTTTAATTTTTATTTTTATTTTTATTTTTATTTTTTTCATTTTTATTTTTATTTTTCTATTTCTTTTTTTTTTTTTTTTTTTTTTTTTTTTTTTTATTTTTGTAAAAGTATCAATAAAATATTAAAACAATATACTATATAAATTTATAAAATGTGATTAATAAATAGTTCAAATAATACTATGCCCAATAATAAATTATATAATAAAAAATTCATGTATAATAAATATTAATTAAACTTGTTAATCATTATAATAATAAATAACCAATAGTATATAATTAAACATATATCGGAAAATAATTTCCATTAAAATTTTCCTATTGAGTGAAAAAATTTTAAAATACTTTAATCATAAAATTTGTTAAAATATTATGAATTATTTATTAAAGTTTAATATTAATTATAGCTATTAATAATATATTTTATGTATAAGTATTAGATTAAATATATGTATAATTTATGTATTGTATTTTGTGTATCTAATGTATTATGGCTAGATCATATAAATATATGATTGATTGTTAATGTGATACAGATATGGTTCAATTGTTTATTAGTATATGTATTACCATGTAAAAGTATATATAAAAAGTATGCATTATTAATATAATTAATAATAAAGTGTTCTAAAATATAGTAAAATAAAACAAAAGATTAAGAGTCTCAGTGACTTAAAAAAACCGATTGGCAAAATTTCACCTATAAAATTAAATATCAAAACTTTAACAAGGCAATTTAAAATGGGCGATTTTGGTATCAAAAATAAAGAAAAAAAGGAAGCTACTTCAAGTGAAGATGAAGAAGAATACCAACCGCTTTTTGAACGAACTAATGTCGATAGAACTAAAAATATTAAGGAAAGAAAAACAAGCCGTTTTTCAAATGCTGTTGGTACCAAAACTCTTTTAAGAGGAATAGAAAATTATTCTATTTGGGTACCGGATATTGAAAATGTTCTTGAAATGAATAGTCTAGACGATTATATATATGAAGATTGTAACAAATCTTAATGTTACTTAAGATTGTTGTAAGGTTTTTTACACAAAAGGTTCTCGACACTAAAGTAATTCAAAATATGTTTTATTAAAATAAGTTTTTTTTATTAGTAAAAAATGTAAATTATTATTTTATTAATTAATCATTGTAATATTTTAAATTACTTTAAAATTAATTAATAAAAGCACAAGTAAAAATATTTTATTATGAAATTTTACACCTATTTATAGTTTTTCAGGAAAATTAATTATTTTAAGTTATCAGTTGTTATTAGTAATTATTAGAAATAAAAGAAAATTAAAGAAAATTAAAGAAAACAAGTTTTCTTTCTAGAAAATGAATCTTAGATAAAAAAATGATAAAAAATATTAATAAAATAGATTTTTCTAGTTTTATCGGTTCAATTGTTTAACCGATAAACACTAGTAATTTCTTTTAATATTCTAGTTATAATAAATAAAAAGTTATTAAAATTTAGAAATAGTGGGTGTCGAACCCGAAGGGTTCAACCCGATGGTTATGGTAACTTACCATTGAACCATAGTTACTAATTTACTAGTTATTTGTAATAATTCTATTAAGAACTAACTCAAAATAGAATTATTAACTACAACTTAACGACTAATTCATTAAGTTGAGAAAATAAAATAAAATAAATTTTTTTACCTTTAATGTAGAGTTTATTATAAAATTAATTATAATAATAACACAAAATGTAAGAGAAGAATTGTTTGTATAAATTGATCTTAAAAATATGTTTTTGAATAAAATATTTTTATTAATTTATTAAAGTTAAAAATATAAAAATGTTACTATTATAACTATGTTTTTTATAATAATAACTCTTGATTTCTCAAAGAGAACTCAAGAGCCTTATTTATATTTTTTTATGAAAATAAGATTAAATAAGAAAGGGTTTTCTAATCTTAACAAATCTCTTATCTAGGAAAAGATTAGATAGAAAAACCTAGATAAGTTTTCGATCGATATTCTATCCATATCGATCATCGCATTAATTAAGTAAAACCGATTACTTCTAAAAAGTAATTGGAAAAAATCTTAATTAACCGATTTTCTAATCTAATCTAATGATCGAAAATAAAAGAATAAAATAATAAAAGATATTTCGATCATATAATTTATCCTTATATTAAAAATATAAAATTAAATAGTTAATAAAATACAGAATACATTATAAAATACAGAATACATTATAAAATACAGAATACATTATAAAATACAGAATAAAATACAATACAAAATACATTAGTTACAGTAGAGAATTTAACATATTGTAAATATATTATTTAAAATTATTAAATAAATTTTGTTAAATTAATGAATATTTAAAATTAAATTAAATAAATTTAATAAATATTATATGTAATTAAATAAAGTTATAGTTATAATAACTTAACTAAGAAAATATAATTATTTGCTAACAAATAATTATAGATTCTTACATTGCTCTGTTTAATTATGATGTTTCCATTAAGTCTTCATTTCTTTTAGTATATGGTTCCAATTGTGAGATATGAAATACCGGATGGAGATGTAAGTTCTCTGGAAGTTCCAAACGGTAATTCATTCTTTCCCTTTTCTCGATGATTTTAAAAGGTCCAAGATATTGAGTGGATAATTTTCTAGAGGGTTCATTCGTAAAGTAGTATCTTCTAAGCATAACCAAATCATTTACCTTAAAGTCAGGTCCTACAGATTTTTTATTGTCAGCATATTTCTTAAAATCTTCTTTGGCTTTAACTAGATGTTGACGAAGGGCATTGAAATGTGAAGACCAATCCCTAGTAAGAACAGAAGCACTATCTTTTAGCAGAATCGGTGGTGAATCAATAACACAATTTGGGTCAAATCCATAGTTAGCATGAAAAGGAGTTTGAGCTATTGATTTGTGAATGGAGTTGTTGTAGGACATTTCACATAAAGGGAGGTAGAAACACCATTCGTTTTGAGCAGAAGAACAATAGCAGCGAAGATATTGCTCTATTACAGCATTAGCCCGTTCAACCTGACCATTTGATTGTTGGTGGTGAGCAGTAGCAAGTCTTGGTTTAGCACGAATAGCATCGCACAACGAAGTCCAAAATTGAGAAGAGAATTGGGAACCATGATCAGACACAATCACTTTAGGAAAACCATGATACTTAAAGACTTGGAAAAGTAAGAGCTTGGCAGTTAAGTCGGCAGAAGGAACATCGGAGCAGGGTACTAAATGAATCATTTTGGTTAAATGATCAGAAACAACCATGATACAAGTGCAATCTTGTGAAGAAGGCAATGAAACAATAAAATCGACGCCAATAACTTCCCAGGGTTTTGTAGGAGTAGGAAGTGGTATTAGTTTACCATAAGGTTTATGACGACGGATTTTATTTCTACAACAAACATCACAAGAAGCCACATAATTTGAAATATCTTTTTTCATATTAGGCCACCAGTAGTTCCTTCTGAGTTTTTCAAAGGTCCTATCTACCCCCTGATGGCCACTAGTGGGTGCATCATGGAAAGACTTTAAAAGTCTAGCCCTGAGACTGGAAGGGATAATAATACGCTTCTGAAAGTGAAGTACGCCATCGACGAAGGAAAATAAAGAACTTTTGATGTTGTTTGACTTATCCCTTATTTTTAAGAGGATGTTTTTACAATAATTATCAGCTTTCTGTGCTTCAATAAGACTACTAATATTGTCATTTATAGCACAACAGAAAGCATTATTGTTAATTACAGGTTGTGATTCAGATGAAGAGTCAGATTTAAAATCTGGGCGTCTTGAAAGAGCATCTGGTTTGCCACTTTTAGCGCCTGATCTGAATGCAATCCTATAGTCAAACTTTGATAAAAAGAGACTCCAACGAATTTGTCTTTGATTTAAATGTTGGGGTTTCTTAAAATACAATAAGTTCTTGTGGTCTGTTATTACTTGAACAGGAAATTTTGCGCCTTCTAAATGATGCCTCCAAGTTTCAAACGCAGTAATTATAGCAAGAAGTTCTTTATCATATATAGTATAATTGACTTCTGCTTTATTGAGGGATCTAGAATGGAAGGCTACGGGATGCAATAAGTTATCAGTGTCACTAACCTGAGAAAGTATGCAACCGACAGCAAAGTCGCTAGCATCTGTTTCAACGATGAATTCTTTCTCTGGATTAGGAAAAATGAGCACTTCATCAGCTTTAAAAGATTCTTTTAATTTATTAAAAGCTTCATTTGCTGATTCATCCCAATTAAATGTAGTATTTTTCCTTAAAAGTCGACGAAGAGGTTCCATATTTTTGGCAAAATTATTGATAAACTTTCTATAGAAATTACATAAGCCTAGAAAACTTTGTAATTCCTTTTGATTCTTCGGAATAGGCCAATCCAGAACAGATTTTACCTTATCCTTATCCATAGTGAGACCATCTACAGAAACAGTGAAGCCTAAGAAAGTGGTTTTAGTAACATGGAAGTCACATTTCTCTAATTTAGCATATAATCCATTGTTGATGAGAAGTTGAAGAACGATCCTAACATGTTTAATATGTTCTTCTTCGTTGTTAGAGTAAATAATGATGTCGTCCAGATAGACTTGCATGAAAGAACCAATGATATCACTGAAGATATCTTGTACAAAACGTTGAAAAACCGAAGGGGCATTTCGAAGACCAAAAGGCATAACGAGATACTCGAAATGTCCTAAAGGGGTTCTAAAAGCAGTAAGATATTCGTGACCTTCTTTAACTCTGATTAGGTTATAAGCAGATCTAAGGTCAAGACGAGTAAATATCTTAGCTCCTTGAAAGGATTCAATCAAGTCATTTATTCTTGGAATTGGGTAGCTATTACGGATTGTGATAGCATTTAATCGGCGATAATCTACACAGAGTCTAAGGGTACCATCGCGTTTCATTACAAATAATATAGGAGCACCTGCTGGTGATTTTGACTTCCTAATGAATTTCTTTTTTAAGTTTTCCTTAATATAATCCTTTAAAGCTTTAAGTTCTTGTACAGTAAGAGAGTATATTGGACCAAAATAAAGTTGTCCACCAGGAATAAGCTCAATAGCAATATCATAGTCACGATGAGGTGGTAAGTTCTCAGCTTGTTTCTTTTCAAATACTATTTTAAGATCCGAATAGTATTTATTAATAATCTCTTCTTTTCCCTGAACGTCAGTGTTTACTTCTTCTGAATTAATCATTGCAGCACATAAATCAGAATCTGAGATATCTGTATCGAAAGCCGAATTTGGTAATACTGAATCTTCTTCTGAATTCTCCAACATTGAAGCAGTAATATTTTTATTTTGATTAAAAAACTTATTACTTTTGGAGGATGGGCAATGTGAGCCACAGTATCTACCAAGGAAGTAGATTCTATTATTTTTATAATCGATGAAAGGATTGTGAACGGATAACCAATCCCTTCCAAGAATACCATTAATGCCCTGAAGAGATAGATTAGCAATGCAGAATTCAAAAGTTTCCTTATGATCCATAAATTTTAATTTAAGGGGCTTAGTAGTTTGTCTGATATTCATACTTTTCCCATTAGGAAGTTGGATGTTGATTTGGGAATTGAGTCCTAACACAGGTAATCTATTAGAATTTGCGAAGTTTTTACAAATAAAACTTCTGGCAGAACCCGAATCAATTAATAGATTTGCCTTAATATTTCTTCCATTAATATCAAGGTAGAAGGTAGTTGTGATTGTTGTTTTAATATTCGGGGTGTAATTTGCTGAAAGTATGTCGTTTTTAGACTTATTTTTTCTGAAATGAGAATGTTTAGAATTCTTTTCTGATTTTAGTAAATCGTTTCTCTTCCTATGAAACGACATTTTTCCATTAAATTTATTTTTTTGATTGTGGCGTAGACGACTTTCCAAAAAACACTTCTTATCAATTCCAATAATAATGTTGGTAGCTTCAAAAAGAGTAGATGGCTTTTCGAGTTTATCAAACTCTTCGCGGACTTTGTCAAGTAGACCCTTACCGATTATATCAATTAAAACTTCGTCGGGCCATCCTAAACGTCCAGCCAATCTCCGAAATTCAATAGTATATTCAGCAACATTTCCTAGTTGAAGTTGTTTCAATTTCCATAACTTTTCCATGATGACATATTTTTGCTTCCTTTCATTCCCAATATCAAAGTTATCCAGTAAGAGCTTCTTAAACTTACTAAATTCAAGGTTCTTTAGAGTACCATCAGTTAAAAGAGAAAGACCCCATTTTCTGGCGGTACCAGTAAGTTTATTAATAACAAAAGAACTTTTTAGTTCATCCTTTTGAAAAGAATTTGGATGCTCCTTAAAGAAATCTTCACTTTGAATTAAAATTTCTAATATATTTAGTTTATTGCTTTCATTTTCCTTTTGGAGGACACCATTAGGAGAAAAGAAAGCAGGAATGAAGTCAGCAATTGCAGTAATAAGTTTGGATGCATTTTCATCATGGAGATAGGAATTATTAACTTCACTTGAGGAAATTGCTTGTTTATTACTATTGAAATCCATTTTTGTGCCTTTAGTATAGATAAAAATAGGATAGAGTTAACAAAATGGACATTTTTATTACACAAAATTAAGAATTATAATAAGGATTTTGATTAATAAATATTTTATAGAATACACTTTAATTTCTTCCTTCCCGTGTTACCGTTCATTTGGTTTATCAACCAAAAGGCTGAGGTGTAGGTCTAATGTTACAGCCTACCAGTAACGGTCAACTACGTACTTGGAAATTAAATTAAAATGATTAACAAAATATTATTATAAACTTATCCTTTATTATAAACTTCTGCATAAATACAATATTTAGTATTATTTTAATAAAAATTCAATATCACTTTCTTATGCCTTACAACATTCAAAAACCGGCAAAAGTGATCCATTAAAACATAAAAAAAATATTTTATGTTTTCCATAGCAGTTTTATATAATCAAGCATAAAAAAACATAACTGCTATAACCAATTTTGTTTGGGATAAACAAACTGTTAAAACCCATTATTAAAATTAAAACTATATAATTTTACTTCAATACATAATATTGAAGAACCTCGAGGCCTTCGGTGACCAAGAGTTCCTTATTCGCTAGAGCTACATTCGGATAACCTATACTTTCACGTGAAATACTGCATTTCCGTACAGTACAAACCGCTACGGTATAGGAAAAGGAGACCTTTCCTTTATTACTACCTAAAAATGTACTCACCATCCCCAATTAGATGGCTAACTCTATATATGAAGGTATTATTACCTTCTCAGTTTGTTATTTTTAATTTATTTTTTAATGTTTTTATTTATTTCTTTATTTATTTATTATTATTATAGTTTTTTTTTTTTTTTTTTTTTTTTTTTTTTTTTTTTTTTTTTTTTTTTTTTAATTATTTTAAATTATTCTTTCTATTCTTAATTATATTATCTAAAATTATTTATTATTCTATAATACTATTAATTCTAAATTATTAAAATAATTCTAATCTATTATATATTATTATATTTATTCTAAAATTATTTTAATTAAATTATTATAATCTAAAACTATTCTATAATATTAATTTATTATTCTATTATTAACTATTAAAAAAAATTTTTTTTTTTAATATAAATTTTTTTTTTTTTTTTTTAATATAATTTTTTTTTTTTTTTTCAATCAAAATTGCTAATAAAAAAAATTTTTTTTTTTTTTTTTTTTTTTTTTGTGCCACTCTAGCTATATATTATTATTGTATTCTAATATATATAATTTCAATAGACTAATTCACTAATAAAATTTCCAATGTTACACTATTCTAAAATTTTTTCACATTTTATCTAACCCTAAGCTAATCTAAGAAGAGTTATTATTGTAATAATTCTATTAAGAACTAACTCAAAATAGAATTATTAACTACAACTTAACGACTAATTCATTAAGTTGAGAAAATAAAATAAAATAAATTTTTTTACCTTTAATGTAGAGTTTATTATAAAATTAATTATAATAATAACACAAAATGTAAGAGAAGAATTGTTTGTATAAATTGATCTTAAAAATATGTTTTTGAATAAAATATTTTTATTAATTTATTAAAGTTAAAAATATAAAAATGTTACTATTATAACTATGTTTTTTATAATAATAACTCTTGATTTCTCAAAGAGAACTCAAGAGCCTTATTTATATTTTTTTATGAAAATAAGATTAAATAAGAAAGGGTTTTCTAATCTTAACAAATCTCTTATCTAGGAAAAGATTAGATAGAAAAACCTAGATAAGTTTTCGATCGATATTCTATCCATATCGATCATCGCATTAATTAAGTAAAACCGATTACTTCTAAAAAGTAATTGGAAAAAATCTTAATTAACCGATTTTCTAATCTAATCTAATGATCGAAAATAAAAGAATAAAATAATAAAAGATATTTCGATCATATAATTTATCCTTATATTAAAAATATAAAATTAAATAGTTAATAAAATACAGAATACATTATAAAATACAGAATACATTATAAAATACAGAATACATTATAAAATACAGAATAAAATACAATACAAAATACATTAGTTACAGTAGAGAATTTAACATATTGTAAATATATTATTTAAAATTATTAAATAAATTTTGTTAAATTAATGAATATTTAAAATTAAATTAAATAAATTTAATAAATATTATATGTAATTAAATAAAGTTATAGTTATAATAACTTAACTAAGAAAATATAATTATTTGCTAACAAATAATTATAGATTCTTACATTATTGATGCAGTATTTAAATAAAAAGAGAATATTATCAAGAAATAAAATTAAATATAATAAATAATTAGTTAAATTATATATGTATATTATAATAATAAATAGTAATATAAAAATTATTAAATTTATTTAATTAGTTAATAGCCAATAGGATTTAATTTATAGTAAATTAGAAATTAGAAATATAAAAGAAAAATTATTATAATTCTTTAAAGAAGGGGAGGTTTTTTTATTTGGAAAAAAATAGAGATAAAATTGGTTAAAATAAATATATTTGGGGAATATATTTATTTATCAAAAATTTTAATAGTAATAAGTTAGTTAGAAATAAATAATTAATAAGATCTTTAATAACATTTTATTATAAAATTTGTATTACGACATAAATAATTTAAATAAATAAATAAAACGACAAAACTATAATTTTTTTTATATTTTGTTTTAATATTAACGTGTATTGTAATTATATATTTTTATATTAGAATATATTTTTATTTAATACAATCTTGCTAACCACAAAAACATTGATACTTATAGAAATAACGTATCATTATGTTGTAAGAATCTATAATTATTTTTAAATAAAATAATTATATTTTCTTAGTTGTTGAAATTATAACTGAATTGAAATCTCAATTTCAGTTATTCACATTTCAATATACATTTAATTAATAATTAATATAAACTCTTATTTAGTATTTAAAGAATTATCTTAGGCCTAATAATTCTGAAAATATTAATAAATAAGATTTATATTAATAATTTCAATTATTTACATATGACGTCACATGTATTTATTTATATTATGTTTATATATATGTTTATATCATATATATTAATTACTATTTTTAATTATTCAAATTAATTATACAAATTAAATTTATTTAATTATATTAAATATTTTAAACATATCGATATTGTTATTATTTTAATATTTTATTAATATTCATTTTACTATATTATTATTATCTTATAATTAAATACTATTATTATGTAACTTACAAAGTATAAAAGAAAGATGTAAAAATCTATCTTTTATGTTCTTTGTAAGGTTATTGTATTTACAATAATTATATACTAATAATTCAATAAATAAATATTTTCATAAATCCTTCAAAGAAATTATTATTTAAAATATTCTTAGATATTAAGTGTTTAAATAACTTAACTATTTATCTTATATTATTTTTATATTATTATTAATTAATTATTGTTGGATTATTGATATATAATTCAACATATTAACCTAGTAACGTTATTAATCATAAAACTATTTTATATCTTAATTTTAACATTAGTTAAGTTATAATTATAACTTTATTTAATTATATAATATTTATTCATTTAAATATTATTAATAATTTATTAAACTCAATATTAAATAATCATTAATTTAATACAACAAATTTATTTAATTAATTATTATTTATACATTTATAAATAATTATAGTTTATTTAATTATATATTTAATTATTAAATTTATTAGTCTTAGTTTATTTATTTAATTAAATTGTAAACAAATATATTATGTATTCTAATATGTACTTAATAATGTATTCTGTATTTTGTTTATTAATATCATTATTATGTTATTTTCCTTATTTGTAAATTTATGATTTTATGGTCGAAATATCTTTTATTATTTTATTCTTTTATTTTCGATCAATTAAATTAGATTAGCTAATCGGTCAATTAGGGTTTTTCCCAATCACTTTTTAAAAGTAATTGGTTTTACCTAATTGATACGATGATCGATATGGATAGAATATCGATCAAAAATCTTATCTAGGTTTTTCTCTCTAATCTTTTCCTAGATAAGAGATTTGTTAAGATTAGAAAACATTTTTTAATTTAACCTTATTTTTCAAAAAAGTATAAATAAAGTTCTTGAATTCTCTTTGAGAAATCAAGAGTTATTATTATAACAATTATAATATAGTAATAACATTAATAAAATTTTTATATTTCTATTTTAATAAAGTAAGTTTTAATAAAAAGCAAATTTAAAAAAAAAAAAAAAATAAAATAAAATAATCTTTTCTCTTTGACAATTTTGTGTTATTAGTTTATTATAATTAGTTATAATAAACTCTCTCTTATAGAAGATAAGTATATTTATCTTTTTTTTGTTTTCTCAATTTAATAATAATTATTATTTAGTTATTATTAAGTTGTAGTTAATAATTTAATTCTAATTAATTTTATAATTAAATTATTACATATGTGTAATAACACAAAATTAATACTTAACTTTTATTAAAATAACAATAATTGATAAAAAATATTTCGAGTTTATTAAGAAATTTTATTATATATTATTTTCTAAATAATAACTCTTGATTTTTATTTTATAGAAAAAATCAAGGTTATTTATAATTTTTTTTGTTCATAATCTTAAAAGTTATTCTTTCAGGAAAAAGATTATGAGAAAAAACCTGAAAGATAAAATAAATTAATTATTTATTATTTAATATAATTTAATATTATTTAATATTATTTAATATTATTTAATATTATTTAATATTATTTAATATTATTTAATATTGGCAATTAACCAATATTTTATGAAATTATTTATTATGATGTTTTAAGTTTATAATTATTAACTAATTTTATATTAATTTAATATTAATTATATTAATATTAAATGTTTTAATATAATTAATCACGTATTATTGTTAATGATAAATCAAATGATTAATTATTTATATTAAATAGAAATTGGTTATTAATTAAAGATATTGTTTATATTTCATAATAATTAATTATTAATTAGTTAAAAAATTAATTTTATCAATTAATAATTATTTTTATTTTATTATTTAATAACAATTATTAAAATTATAGTATATTAAATAATATTAAGTGTTATTTTATTGAAAAATTATTTAAATCTTAATTAATAATAAAAATAAATATAATATTTATATTATATTTGGTTAAGTGTGACTAATTAATTAGTCAACACTTACATTGTCTCTCCTACGTTTGATTCACTGTTGTTTAGGTTTTTATTCCTTTCCGTATATGGTTCCAACTGAGAAATGTGAAATATTGGATGTAATTGTGAATTCTCGGGAAGCTTTAGCTTAAAATTATTTCTACCTTTATCTTCAATTATTTCAAAAGGTCCTAAGTATTGGACCGATAACTTCCTGGAAGGTTCGTTAGTGAAATAATATCTTCTAAGCCAGACTTTATCATTGATTGTTAATTTTGGACCTTGTTGTTTTTTGTTGTCTCCATATTTCTTGAAATCCTGTTTTGCCTTTATCAATTGTTTCTTTAAAGCATTGAAATGTTCGGTCCAATTTCTAACGAGCTCTGATGCATTATCTTTAAGAAGACTCGGAGGTGTATCAATTTGGAATGAGGGGTTGAAACCGTAATTTGCAACAAAGGGTGTTTTACCTATTGATTTATGAATTGAATCGTTGTAAGTGATTTCACAAAAAGGAAGATAGAAAAACCAGTCATGCTGAGTTAAAGAACAATAGCAACGTAAATATTGCTCTATTACTGCGTTTGCTCTTTCCACCTGTCCGTTTGATTGTTGGTGATGTGCCGTTGCTAAATTTGGTTTTGCATTTATATAAGAACATAAGGCAGTCCAAAATTCAGCTGAAAATTGTGATCCGTGATCCGATACTATAACTTTAGGGAATCCGTGGTATTTGAATACGTTAAATAGTAGAAGTTTTGCCGTAAGTTCCGAAGAGGGTACATCAGAGGTAGCAACCAAATGAATCATTTTTGTGAGATGGTCTGAAACAACCATTATACAGGTACAATCTTGGGATCGTGGAAGTTGAACGATGAAATCTACACCTATTATTTCCCATGGTTTAGTTGGTACTGGAAGCGGAATAATTAAGCCATATGGTTTATGACGGCGTACTTTGCAAGATCCACATGTTTTACATGAAAGAACGTAATTGGAGATATCGTTCTTCATCAGCGGCCACCAATAATTCCTGCTAATTCTTTCAAGAGTTTTTTCAATTCCAAGGTGTCCTCCAAGTGGATCATCATGCATTTTTCGAAGTAAAGTAATTCTAAGATTAGAGGGAACAATAATTTTGTTATTAAAGTGGAGAATGTTATTTTTTAATTGAAATAGTGAACTTTTAAAATTTTTTGTTTTATCTTTGAATTTGTTAAGTATATTGGAACAATAAGGGTCTTGAGATTGCATTTCTTGAAGTTTGACTAAGTTATCTTCCATAGAGAGGCAAAAATTATTTTCTTTTAATAAAATTTGAGATTCATTAATGTTTTTGGTGAGGTAATCTGGTCTTCGGGATAACGCATCTGGTTTCCCACCTTGAACCCCAGGCCTATAAGAAAGAACAAAATCAAATTTGGATAAGAAGAGACTCCATCGAATTTGTCGGGGGCTCAATTTTTGAGGTTTTTTGAAAAACAGAAGATTCCTATGGTCCGTAAAAACTTTAATAGGAAATTTTGCTCCTTCAAGGTGATGTCTCCATACATCAAAGGCAGTAATTATCGCCAATAATTCCTTGTCATAGATAGCGTAATTCGTTTCAGGACTTGTCAGTGAACGGGAATAAAAGGCAATAGGATGGATTAAGTTGTCGATCGATGAGTTTTGAGATAATACACATCCGAGGGCAAATTCGCTTGCGTCAGTTTCCAAAAAGAATTCTTTATCTTGGTCTGGAAAAATAAGGATATCAGTTGAATTAAATGATTTCTTTAAACTATCAAAAGCATTCTGAGCATCCTTATCCCATAGAAAAGTATTATTCTTAGATAAAAGTTTTCTTAAAGGATCCATAATTTTTGCGTAATCTTTGATAAAACGTCTATAAAAATTTGTAAACCCAAGGAAACTTTGCAGTTCAGTAAGGTTTTTTGGAACTGGCCATTCCATAATGCATTTTATCTTGTCTTTATCCATTAGTAACCCATTAGCGGACACAACGAAGCCGAGAAAGGTGGTTTGTTTAACATGGAACTCACATTTCTCAATCTTGCAGTATAATCCATTATTTAATAACTTACTCAATACTACTTTAACATGATTAATATGTTGATTTTCATCTGAAGAATAAATGATAATGTCATCTAAATATATTTGAACGAATTTATTCAATTCTTCTGATAACGTGTCTTGAATGAACCTTTGGAAAACTGAAGGGGCGTTTCTTAATCCAAATGGCATTACTCTATATTGAAAATGTCCTAGTGGTGTCCTAAAAGCTGTTAAGTATTCACTATCTTTACTGACTCGCACGAGATTGTAAGCAGATTTGAGGTCTAATCTAGAAAATATTTGTGCCCCTTTAAAAACTTCGATAAGGTCATTAATTCTTGGAATTGGGAAACTGTTTCTTATTGTAATCGAATTGAGTCTACGGTAGTCAACACATAGACGCAACGATCCATCTTTTTTCTTCACAAACATTACCGGAGCACCTGCAGGAGAATTTGATTTAACAATGAACCCTTTGGTCAGATTTTCATGAATATATTTTTCTAATTCTTCCTTTTCCTTTCTAGTAAGTGAATAGATAGGTCCGAAATACAATTGTCCCCCAGGGATGATATTTATTGTGATATCGTAGGGTCTATGTGGCGGAAGGGTATCCGCATTTTTAGTTTCAAATACGTCCAGTAAGTTGCTATAATATCTTAAGATAATCTCTTTGCTTTTACTGTTATTTAGTTTTGACTTCAACTCCTTAGACATCATAATATAACATATTTCATCTTCAAAAAGGTCTTTCAGATCAGGTTTGGCAGTGTCTTCTGACATTAGGTCTTCAGTTACAATTGCGGCTGTGACGTTCTTTGTGGATTGGATCTTGGTGCCTTTACAAGATGGGCAATGATCCAAACAATTTCCTTCTAAAAAGAAAATGTGGTTATTCGAAAAGTTAATATATGGCTTATGGATGGAAAGCCAATCACGTCCCAAAATAGCGGATATTCCAGTAAGTTGAAGGTTGGCAACACTAAATTGGAATCTTTCTTTGTGATCAAATATGAAGAGATCTAATTGGCCAGTTGTATGAGTTATTTTCATAGTTTTGTTGTTTGGCAATCTAATTTCAATAGGGGAAGGTAGTTCAAAAGTTCTCAACTTCTGGGAGGAAACAAATTGCTTGCACATTAAACTTCTACTTGAACCTGAGTCGATTAATAGTCTAAGAGGAATTTTTTTATTTTTTCCTTGAATGTAAAAGGTAGAAACCATTTTTTGATCCGATTTACTGTTGGTGTAGCTAGTAGAAAGCGTAACTTCTTCTTTTCTTTTATAGTTATTATTTCTATTTCTTTTAATATCTTGATGTTTTCCGACAATATTAATTCTTCTTTTATTAGTTTTTTCATTTATTCCGTTATTTAGAATATTATTTCTGAAGTAGCAATATTTATCAATCTTTATAATAAGGTTTGTTGCCTCGAATAGCTTTGTAGGTAAATCCTTTTTGTCATATTCTTCCCTGACTTCCTCAATTAGTCCCCTTATCAATAAGTCTATCAAGACAGAATCTGGCCATTTGATACGAGTTGCCAAATGTCGGAATTGTATTGTATATTCAGCTGCATTGCCTAATTTTCTTTGTTTTAAATTTAGCAGCCTTTCAATTAAAGAGTATCTTTGTTCTTTGGAATCTCCAAAATTTTCAATAAGAAGTCTCTTGAATTCTTCATAAGACAAATCATCCAAAATATCATCAGATTTAAGGGATAGTCCCCATTTCTTGGCAAGCCCTTTAAGGTTAATTGTGACATAAGATATCTTTGAAATATCATTGGTAAAGGAATTAGGATGATCTATTATAAATTTGTCATATTGACAGAGTAGTTCGTTAAGATTTAAAGATTCATTTCCCTTTGCATGGAGGTTCTCAGCAAGGATACCGTTAGGAGCAAAAAAAGTAGGGATAAATTCAGTAATTGTAGATATAAGTTTTGTTTCGTTGGCCGGAGTAGTGTTATTTTGGTCCATTTGATAAAGTAATAATGATATAATAAAGATAATAGTTTATTAATAAAATATTATTATTTTTAAAAAATTTTTTTTTTTTTTTTTTTTTTTTTTTTTTTTTATATATATACCAAATATTAAAAAAAATCAAGAGTTATTATTGTAATAACACAAAATTAATACTTAACTTTTATTAAAATAACAATAATTGATAAAAAATATTTCGAGTTTATTAAGAAATTTTATTATATATTATTTTCTAAATAATAACTCTTGATTTTTATTTTATAGAAAAAATCAAGGTTATTTATAATTTTTTTTGTTCATAATCTTAAAAGTTATTCTTTCAGGAAAAAGATTATGAGAAAAAACCTGAAAGATAAAATAAATTAATTATTTATTATTTAATATAATTTAATATTATTTAATATTATTTAATATTATTTAATATTATTTAATATTATTTAATATTATTTAATATTGGCAATTAACCAATATTTTATGAAATTATTTATTATGATGTTTTAAGTTTATAATTATTAACTAATTTTATATTAATTTAATATTAATTATATTAATATTAAATGTTTTAATATAATTAATCACGTATTATTGTTAATGATAAATCAAATGATTAATTATTTATATTAAATAGAAATTGGTTATTAATTAAAGATATTGTTTATATTTCATAATAATTAATTATTAATTAGTTAAAAAATTAATTTTATCAATTAATAATTATTTTTATTTTATTATTTAATAACAATTATTAAAATTATAGTATATTAAATAATATTAAGTGTTATTTTATTGAAAAATTATTTAAATCTTAATTAATAATAAAAATAAATATAATATTTATATTATATTTGGTTAAGTGTGACTAATTAATTAGTCAACACTTACATTATGAGTTTCATTACATGTGTAAAATATTTAATAATTTGAATACGTATTTAAATGTGGTAAAGAACGAACATATAATGGATTATTAATTAGAATTTCAACTTACTTTAGAATCCATTATATTATTCTTTACTTAATATTACTTTACTATATTTTCTATACTAAAATATTTTCTAAATATATTTATTTTTTTTTATATTTTTATTAAAAGTTTCTAAAATATTATCAATAATTTTATATTTTTATTATTAATATCAATATCTATAATTTAACCTTAAATTTTATTATTTTATTAAAGTGTTTATTATCAATATTAATATTTTATTTTTATTTTCAAATATATTATTATATTATTATTATATTGTATCAATATTAAACTTGTATTCTTTTTAGTATTTTATTTTATTTTTAAATTGATTATTTTATATTTTTATTCCCCACAAATAAAATCAAATCTTAATTGATTAATAATAAATATTAAATATATTATAGTTTTTAAATTTATTTTATATAAAATATAAGAATATTATATTAACATTCTTGATTAAAATAACTTTATTTTTCTGTAAAATCTTTTTAAATTTTGTTTGTTACTTTTCGTATATATTAAATAATTTAGTTTTAGTATATGAAAAATAATATAAAATTATGTAAACAAAATTTATTAAAATAAAAATACTTATGAATTAGTTAATTTAAATTAATATAAAATTTTAAGTAATTAGTAATAGTAAATATTTTTTTTTAAATATGATAATAAAATGTAGAAAGGCTTTACATATTTATTTTTTTTCAAAAAGTATAAATAAGTGAAGTTTTTCAATAATTAAAATGTAGACAGAAAAATATCAAAAATAAATAATTAATTAAATAAAATTCTAATAAAACCCGAACCATAACAAATGTAATGTAATGTAAATTATTGTGGATAAAAATGTTTTCCAAATTTTTAATATAAATTTAAATGTATTCCAAATTATTAATTTAAATAATTTTCTCAAAAATTTATGACTAAATTATTTGGAGAATTTACGTAACAATTACTCAGTTGAATCACGAAACTTCATAAATTAAAAAATAATTAGTCATTAATTAGTTAAATTAAAATAATTAAAGGAATATTGCCTTTTCCGTTTGTTTACAAAAACTTGCCGTTTTGTTTATTTATTTTTAGAAATATTAGATAGTTTTAAATAGTTTTTATATTAAAATAACTCATAAAAATTCATGTAATTTATTATTAAATGTAATTACAAATATATAATAATATTTTAGTTAGTTTATTACAATCTATTCAATTTAAATTTTAATTTTCAAAAAGTATAAAAAGAGTTAATTTTCAACTATTGAACGATAGTTGGAAAATAGTATAGAAAATAGTATAGTTTAGTTAGAAAATAGAATAGTATAGGAAATATTATAGATAAGATAGATAGTACAAATTTTATATTTTATTAATTAGTATTATAACTATTATTAGAATAGTTATCTTTTATAAAACAAATTTTATTTTAAATTTTATTTTAAAATCTTAACTGCTAGTAGGCTTTCCGGTAAAGGACCCTGCGTTACCCAGTTAAGTGGTTGTTGAAAATTAGTTAATAAATAAAATAAATAAATAAAAGAAATTAAAAAAGAAAATAATTAATTAAATAATAGAGGTTTAAGATATAGTGTTATTAGTGTAGTAAAGTTAGTTTAGAATAGCCACAAACCTAGACTTGATAAGTATTTTATTTTACAATTTTCCAACTCTTTAGAATAGAAGTTTACCTTTGTGGCATTATTAAGAAATAAGGAATAGTTAATATTTTTAGTTTTAGTTTTTTAAAAAAAAAAAAAAAAAAAAAAAAAAAAAAAAAAAAAAAAAAAAAATTTTAGTTTAAAATTAGTAATAGTAAATAAAGGTGGATTTAATAATTAGTTATAGTATAGTATATAGTTTATTGTTTAGTAATAAAAATAGGTTTATAAATAGAATGGAGTATTTGAGAATCAACAACCAAGACCCAGGAGCTAGGAGAGACTTTGACGCAGTCTCTGAAGCCAGCTCTATGGAAGTAGAAAATGAGGCTGGTAATCACGTCAATACCAGGGCACGCCTCATTCCAAAACCTAAGGTATTTTCAGGAAAAAGGAACGAACTGTCAGCGTTTTTAGGCCAAATTTCAAGATATTTCAAATATAACTTAGAAGGTGAAGCAATTGAAGATGACGAATTCAAGATAGATGTAGTGAGCAGCTACTTAGATGGAACCGCTGCAGAATGGTATGCTGACTTGTGTAAAGAAGAAAGCCCCTTGCTCCAAAGTTACGATCTCTTTATAAATGCATTAAAAGAAAGATATAAAACCTGTGCCAGTACCGATGTAGCCAACAGTAGGATTACGAAGATAAAAAGCCACCATTATTGTTCTCTCGCCGAATACTGTGATCAGTTCGAAAAGGTAGCCAGAGACTCCTCCTTTAATGATGAAGCCAAGATTCACTTTTTTATTGATGGATTGCCAGCAAGAGCAAAAGAAAGAACAAGATTGATCTATCCCAGGATCAGGAAACTCAACGAACTAATTAATGTGGTATCTGCCAACGCTGAAGAAGACCGTCGTGTTTTTGGAAATGACCCCATGGATGTAGACCAGATAAGAATTAGACCTTTTAGCAGAAGTTTAGGAACAAGCCGCTACAGAACTAATTACCAAGATACCGAAAGAAATTATGGAATGCCGCCAGCAAATAAATTGTCAAGAATTAAGAAATGTTTTATATGCAACAGTACTAATCATTTGAAGTCTAACTGTCCTAAACAAAAGGAGAAAATTCGGAGAAGAGAAAAGGTATTACAGATAACTGTTAGTAAAAAGAGTTTATCTCACACCTACGATGTAGCTATCAAGTTCAGAGATGGATTAATCCTAAAGGCAATTTTAGATACCGGATCTGACCTTAACTTAATTGATAGAAAAGTTGTTGACAGGTATGGTATTCCAATGCAACGTCTTCGTTATGAAAAGAATGTTTTAGGTATTAACGGAAATGGAATTATCCACTATGAAACCATTCCTTTAACTATGGTTATGGGTCAGCATTCTGAAACTATTAATTTTTACATTTATGATTTACCTGAAGGAATACCCATTATCCTTGGAAATCCATGGTTAAAGAAACACTGCCCAACAATTGAATTTGACCACGGAAATATTAGATTCAGTTCTCAGTATTGTAAAAGAAACTGCTGTGCTACCGCCGAAGAAATTGCCAGAAGAGTTGAAGAAAAAAGAAGAAAAGAAGAAGAAGAACGCAGGAATAAAATCCAATTAGCAAAAGAAATTATTAATTATAAGGTTGAAAATAATAAAGATAATTGTATTAGATTAGATAATGATGATTTTAAAAGTAGTTTAGAGATTGAAAAAAATAAAGCATATATTCGTAAAGTATGTAGTAAAAAGGCTGTTATGAAAAAAGCCTTAGTTAAGAAAAATAAGAGTTTAAAAAGAAAAAATTTAAATAAAGATAAAATTGAAAATTATGTATTTTATTGTGTTTCAAAAACTGAAAGTAAAGATAAAGTTTTACGTGTTATTAGAGAAAAATGTGAAAATGTAAAAGGGAATACTAGTATTGATCGAGAAAAACAAGATAGAAATAAAATTAATATAAAAGATGAAGTTAAAGAAGAGATTCCAGAACAATATAAGGAATATAAAAGTGTATTTGATGAAAGAGAATACGATAAATTACCTCCTCACCGGTTGTATGACTGTAAAATTAGATTAAAGGATGATGTTGACTTATTTTATGGTCCTTTATATCCATTAACGGAGGAAGAACGTGAAGCTTTAAAAGAATATATCAAAGAAAATTTAGAAAAAGGCTTCATTAGACCTTCAACATCTCCTGCTGGTGCTCCAATTTTATTCGTTAGAAAAAAGGATGGAAGTTTAAGACTTTGTGTCGATTATCGAAGACTTAATGAAAATACTATAAGGGACTCCTATCCACTCCCTTTAATCACCGAGCTTTTTGACAGATTGAGAGAAGCTAAGTATTTTACTAAGTTAGATTTAAAATCAGCATATAATCTAGTAAGAATTCGTAAAGGAGATGAGTATAAAACCGCTTTCAGAACAAGATACGGTCATTATGAATACCGAGTAATGCCCTTTGGATTAAAGAATGCACCTGCTACTTTCCAACACTTTATTAATGATGTATTAGGGGAATACTTAGATGAAATCGCTTTCGCTTATATTGATGATATACTTATATACTCAAACACCCTAGAAGAACATCGCGTGCATGTGAAGAAGATTCTTAAACGTTTGCAAGAAAGTGGACTTTATGCAAAATTAAGTAAGTGTGAATTTGAAGTCCAGAAAACAACATTCTTGGGGCACGTAATATCCAATCAAGGAATTTCCATGGATCCGGATAAAGTTAAGTCTATCTTAGAATGGCCAATACCAACTACAGTCAAAGAAGTACAATCATTTATAGGTTTATGCAACTACTACCGAAGATTCATCCCAAACTTTGCTAAAATTGCTAAGCCGTTACACAACTTAACAAGAAAAGATGTTAAATATGAATGGACTGAAGAATGTTCTGTCGCATTCGAAACTTTAAAGAAACTCTTTACAAAAGAACCAATACTTGTTCATGCAGATCCAGAATTACCGTTTATAGTAGAGACAGATGCAAGTAATTTTGCAATTGGTGCCGTATTATCTCAAAGAAATAAGGATACAAATGAGTTACATCCAATCTGTTATTATTCTAGAGGTTTGTCCAAATCTGAAAGAAACTACCCTATTTATGACAAGGAACTTTTAGCTGTTAAGTGTGCATTACAAGAATGGAGACATTACCTTGAGGGTTCAAAACACCAGTTTACAATTTTCACAGATCACAAAAATCTTACTTTTCCTCGTAAGCCAGAACTTCTATCTCAACGACAAATTAGATGGAATTTATTTTTGTCACGATTCGATTATAAATTGCAATATAGACCAGGAAAAGAGGGTGGAAAACCAGATGCTTTTTCAAGAAGACCAGACTATGAAGATAAAGAAATTGAGGATGAAGAAGACTCAACCCCGTGCTTCGCTATCATGGACTTAGATAATAATTCATACACTTCAATCCAAGGTCAACTAAAAGAGGAATTAATAAAGAATACAAAAGAGGATAAATTTATCCAGGAATTAATTAGCGTAAAGAAAGGAGTATCGACTACTAACAATAAATATAAAAGTAAAATGAAAGATTTCGAACTTGAGGAGGATGGATTACTTCTTTATAAAGGACTTATCTTTGTTCCTAACAAGATGAAAGATATTATTATCGGTATCCACCATGATAATCCTGTGCAAGGCCACTTTGGAATTCTTAAAACTAAAGAAGTTATTAGTAGAAATTTTGTTTGGTTCAGAATGACGGATGATATCGTAAAGTACATTGCTTCTTGTAAGATTTGTTGTCAAGCTAAAGATGATCGTCATAAACCATATGGATTACTTCAACCGCTCCCTACTCCAAAAAGACCATGGTCATATGTTTCAATGGATTTCATCACTGATTTACCTAAATTGAGAGACAAATCAGTAATTATGGTTATAGTAGACAGATTAACTAAAATGGCTCATTTTATCCCATTTAGAAACCTTCCTACCGCTGTTATCGCTGCAGATGTTTTCTTTCGTGAAATCTTTCGCTTACACGGCCTTCCAGATGATATTGTTTCGGATAGGGGTTCTCAATTTACCTCGGAATTTTGGACACGATTATGCAGTCTATTAGATATTCGTCAAAATTTGTCAACAGCACATCAACCTCAAACAGATGGTCAAACTGAACGAGTTAATGGTATATTAGAACAATTTTTAAGGTGCTATATTAACAAAAGAAAAAATAACTGGATGGACATTCTTCCTTATGCTGAATTCGCATATAATAACACATTACAACAATCGACTAATCAGACACCATTCTTCTCAAATTATGGTTTTAATCCAAAATTCAATCCAGTTATACCTGCTGATAGCAGAAGAACAAGTACCATTGACCATGTTGAACAAATAAGGAAAAACATGCAATTCCTCAAGAAAAATTTAGAAAAAGCTAAGGAAAGATATAAGAGATATGCAGATCACTTAAGAATTGTAGGACCAAAATTAAAAGTAGGTGATAAAGTTTGGTTAAAGCGTCCAGATTTGTTTCCTAAAGGTCCAGCTAAGTTAACAAATAGAAAACTCGGTCCTTTTAAAATTATTGAAAAAACAGGCCCTGTTTCTTATAAATTAGAATTGCCTGATACTATTAAGTGTCATAATGTTTTCCATATTTCAAACCTAGAACCTTACAATGAAAGAGAATTTGATGAATCAAGTGCAAGTACTAATACTCGAATTACTTCGATCGCTACTGATACTGAAGGAAAGGAACCTTTGAAGATTGTTGCCGCTAAAGTTGTTAACAATAAACCTTTTTACTTTATATTATGGAAAGGACTTCCAGCTACTGAATGTACTTGGTTGTCTGAAGATGAAATCACTGATCCTCAATTAGTTCAAGAGTTCAATAAAACAAATAGAGTTCCTTCGAGATTATAAGTCGCTCAGGGGCTCGACTTAAACAGAGGGGCATGTAAAATATTTAATAATTTGAATACGTATTTAAATGTAATGTAATGTAAATTATTGTGGATAAAAATGTTTTCCAAATTTTTAATATAAATTTAAATGTATTCCAAATTATTAATTTAAATAATTTTCTCAAAAATTTATGACTAAATTATTTGGAGAATTTACGTAACAATTACTCAGTTGAATCACGAAACTTCATAAATTAAAAAATAATTAGTCATTAATTAGTTAAATTAAAATAATTAAAGGAATATTGCCTTTTCCGTTTGTTTACAAAAACTTGCCGTTTTGTTTATTTATTTTTAGAAATATTAGATAGTTTTAAATAGTTTTTATATTAAAATAACTCATAAAAATTCATGTAATTTATTATTAAATGTAATTACAAATATATAATAATATTTTAGTTAGTTTATTACAATCTATTCAATTTAAATTTTAATTTTCAAAAAGTATAAAAAGAGTTAATTTTCAACTATTGAACGATAGTTGGAAAATAGTATAGAAAATAGTATAGTTTAGTTAGAAAATAGAATAGTATAGGAAATATTATAGATAAGATAGATAGTACAAATTTTATATTTTATTAATTAGTATTATAACTATTA
This sequence comes from Neocallimastix lanati (nom. inval.), assembly GCA_016946835.1. Taxonomy (NCBI): domain Eukaryota; kingdom Fungi; phylum Neocallimastigomycota; class Neocallimastigomycetes; order Neocallimastigales; family Neocallimastigaceae; genus Neocallimastix; species Neocallimastix lanati (nom. inval.). The sequence continues at coordinate 614,989 of JACVTC010000078.1, read as the reverse complement.
TTAGAATAGTTATCTTTTATAAAACAAATTTTATTTTAAATTTTATTTTAAAATCTTAACTGCTAGTAGGCTTTCCGGTAAAGGACCCTGCGTTACCCAGTTAAGTGGTTGTTGAAAATTAGTTAATAAATAAAATAAATAAATAAAAGAAATTAAAAAAGAAAATAATTAATTAAATAATAGAGGTTTAAGATATAGTGTTATTAGTGTAGTAAAGTTAGTTTAGAATAGCCACAAACCTAGACTTGATAAGTATTTTATTTTACAACATGGTCCTCCTCTAGGATTCGGATACCAGACGAATCTCAAAACTAGGCTAAACTATACTAAGAAAATTTTATTTAATTATTTTAATATATAAATTATTTTAATAGTTATTTGGTGTAAAATTTCAATACATGATAAACATAAAAATACATTATTAATAATAAGGTTACATGAATTTAAATAATATTTATATTAATAAGTAAAAATAGTAAAGATTATTGATATTGATATTAATAGAAATAAATTTGATATTAATAAATATAAATTTTTGTATAATTAATATTATAGATTCATTTTCTAAATATAAGTTTATTTGTTTGATTTATTAAATTTTTTGAGTATTTCTGGACATTTGAGGTTTTCTTCTGGTTCCCAAGATGCTTCAGATAAAGGATATCCTTTCCACTTAATAAGATATTGAATCTTTCCATAATGTTTTCTTTTATCAGGTATTTCTTCTATTTCATATTCTTCTTCATCATTAACTATAATTGGAGGTGGAGGTTCCTTTTTTCTTTTAAAATTGTCTTTGTAGTATGGCTCAAGTTCTGATACATGGATAATTGGGTGTATTCTTATATTTTTTGGAAAATCAATTTTGTATGTTACTGGAGAGACTTTTTCAATTATTTTATAAGGTCCTAGCTTTCTTGGTTTTAATTTTTTATTTTTATTTCTTAGTATGAGTGAACTGTTTATCCAAACTTTGTCGTTTACTTTGAATTCAGGTGCTTTAATTCTGTGTTGGTTGGCGAATTTTTCTTGTTTATTTCTTGCTTGTTTTAAATTTTCTTTTAATTGTTTGAAAAGTTTCGCTAAGTTTGTTGTAAATTCTTCAGCACGCGGAACATCAATAGAACTTGGCACAGCTGGTGAGAAGCGAGGGTTGTAACCATAATTTGCGTAGAAAGGTGATTTATTTAATGATTCTTGAATAGAATTGTTGTAGCAGAATCCAGCAAGGAATAGATAATTATGCCAATTTGAACCTTTAAAATTAGAGTAACATCTGAGAAAACATAAGTAGTGAAGGCGCTGGGAAGTACAAGACAATTGGAAATACAATAGTTGGATTTGAAAGAGAGTTCTTTTGAGGCAAAGTCTATAGTGGGATTATGAGTTTCTAGCCAGTCAATTCCTAAAATAGCACAATACGAAGGAAGGTCAACAACATAGAAACTTGTTTTACATATGTGGTTTTTATATTTTAAGGATATTGGTGCAGTTTTACCTATGATTGACTGAATACCACCGATTCCAGATACATTTGGGAGATTACATTCACTAGAGTAAGGAATATTGTTTTCTTTTGCGAAGTATACATCCATTAAATTAAGTTGAGAGCCGCAGTCCAGAAGAATTTTAGTTTTTGTAGAAATATTGGAAACATTAAGAGAGAATTCAAAAATTGGTAGCTTTACATCGGGTTGATCAGAAATTCTTATTCTTGGAATGGTTTTAGGTTCAAGATTAGTGATATGAGAACTGCTTGAAGAGGCTTTATTTCTGTTTACTAGTGGGCACTGGTCAAGGGAATGGTTAGCTGATCCACAATAGGCACAAAGATGTTCTTTTCTTCTTCTTTCCTTTTCTTCATTAGACAAAGGACCTCGGGTATTGAATTTGAAAGGCTTTTTCCCTTTATTTTGTCTTCTATTATTATTGTTTCTGTTATTATTTCTGTTATCATTATTATTATTATTATTTGATCTGTTTTGTGGATTATAAAATTGTCTATGCGCAGCAATACGACTATCTAGTCTAGAGGCAATAGTTTGTAATGCGAAAAGAGATCTTGGTCCTGGAAACATTTCATATATTTTGGTAGCAATTTGGTCATTAAGTCCATTGAGGAAAGCATCCATTTTAGCATCTTCATTCCATGAAGATTCGTCAGAATATCTATTGAATTCGAGAATATAGTTTGTTATTTCACCGATGCGTCTTTGTTTAATTGTCTTCAATTTCTGGTTAGCAATGAAAGTCGAATCGTAGCTCCCAAAAGTAGCCTTAAATCTTGAGGTGAATTGTTGATAGTTATTTAAACATGGATCGTTATTTTCAATTAAAGTAGCAGCCCAGTTCATTGCAGAGCCGTAGAGTCTAGAAATGATATACGCAACCTTTATTGGATCATTATTAAATCGTTCGGGATCAAGCATGAATATTAGATTCATTTTTGCTAAAAATCCTTTAAAGTAACGACGATCTCCAGCGAATCCATCTTTATTGGTAGCACTGGCATTTAAAAAGGTATCTTCTTCCATTTTCTTGCTTTTTCAAAATAGATTTATTTGATAATTTAATTATTGAAGAACTTTTATTTAAGGTAAATACAATTTAAATTTCGCTTTTAATGCCTTACAACTAAAAAAAACCGGCAAAAGCTACTAACTAGAGGTATATACTAGACCTCAAAATAAAATTAAAAACTATATATTTTAATGTCGCTTTACCTTCACGACCAACCTATAGCCTTCGGTGACTATAGTTCCTTATTCGCCAGAGCTTATTCGAATAGAGCAACCACCGAACTGTTGAAGTTGGTTGGTAGGATGTGGTTCTCTTTTAATCCACACTCTCTTTACACTCTAGGGTTTTGAAGCCCGTTTATATTCAAATAATTAACGACTATAGTTTCTAACCTACTGAAACTAGTTAATATACGCCGAAACTCTGTTTATGAGCTCTAACCGCTCCTAGTATATTTATCGTATTACCTTAAAAATATGGACACGAAAACTTATTAAAAATTAAAAATTCTTTTCCCTTTTTTTTTTTTTTGTGTTGCTGTTCTTTCAGTGAATTTTAACTGAAAGAGCTGAGATGTAGGACTTACGTCTGAGCCTACCAGCGAAGGCCAACACAAAATTAAGGAATTAAATAAAAAGAATAAAAGAGAATAAGGATTGTCTATACAGATTCTCCTTATTAGTAAATTTTATTATAAATTTTTTTTTTTTTTTTTTTTTTTTTTTTTTTTTAAAAAAAATTATTTAGCTAATTATTAATATATGTATTTAGTTTTAAGTATTAATTTATCATAATATATATTATATTCTTTCACTTAGATTATAGTTAAATTTTATCTAAAATTATGTATATGTCCACTTAATTTTCTTTCAGAATTTATCTAATAAATAGTATATTTGTTCAATTAGTTTTACTATAAATTTATCTAATAAATAATATATTTGTTCAATTAATTTTACTATAAATTTATCTAATAAATAGTATATTAGTTCAATTAATTTTATTATAATATTTATCTAAGATACTATATATTCATTCACCTAAATATATTATAGAATATAGGGTTAGGGTTATATATTCATTTAATAATAAAATTTTTTTTTTTTTTTTTTTATTAAAATCCAAAAGGTATAGGTAGAGTTTCAAAGAGGAATCCAAAGGTAGATAGAATTTAATTTGAAAGTATGTTTATAATAAAGAGTAAGCGAAGAATCTAAGGAAAAATTGGGCAAGAATTTGAGTAAAGAAGGAATACAAAAGAAAGGTAGATAACCTATAAAAAGAAATAATCCAAAAGATACTAGATTCAAGAATAGAATTTTTTAAGGAAGTATTCCACAGAAAAAATATTGTTTTAGTGATAATATAATTATTAGCGGTAGCCCAAGAGTTGTTTAAAGTTTTAAAAGAGTAGATTCCAAAAGAGTATATTACAAAAGAGTAGATTCCAAAAAAGTAGATTCTTAAAAGAGTAGATTCCAAAAGAGTAGATTTGTCTCGAGAAGGTTTCGTGTTTTTTGTCAAAGGGTGCTTTTATTGTAACAAATCTTAATGTTACTTAAGATTGTTATAAGGTTTTTTACACAAAAGGTTCTCGACACTAAAGTAATTCAAAATATGTTTTATTAAAATAAGTTTTTTTATTAGTAAAAAATATAAATTATTATTTTATTAATTAATCATTGTAATATTTTAAATTACTTTAAAATTAATTAATAAAAGCACAAGTAAAAATATTTTATTATGAAATTTTACACCTATTTATAGTTTTTCAGGAAAATTAATTATTTTAAGTTATCAGTTGTTATTAGTAATTATTAGAAATAAAAGAAAATTAAAGAAAATTAAAGAAAACAAGTTTTCTTTCTAGAAAATGAATCTTAGATAAAAAAATGATAAAAAATATTAATAAAATAGATTTTTCTAGTTTTATCGGTTCAATTGTTTAACCGATAAACACTAGTAATTTCTTTAATATTCTAGTTATAATAAATAAAAAGTTATTAAAATTTGGAAATAGTGGGTGTCAAACCCTAAGGGTTCAGCCCGATGGTTATGGTAACTTACCATTGAACCATAGTTACTAATTTACTAGTTATTGATACAATACAGCTAGAAATACGCAAGAAAATTAACAAAAGAGAAAATCCTATAATAATATAGTGAAAAATAATTACAATATATAATATACTAAATCATTATATAAATAGATTAAAAATTAATTAGACAGCCAATAATATTCAAGATAAAATTAATTAATAAATTTAAAAGAAGAGAATGAAATAAAAGTTAAAGAGAGAGTTTTTCTTGTTGTTTTAAAAATTCTAATTGAGTAAAATAATAGTTTTAGAGAACTTATAGTTTAGTTTAAATAATTAAGTAATTACTTATAGTTAAAGGATAAGAGTTGAATCCTACAATTATAAGTAAAATTATTATTAAGATATTAATATAAATTGAATTATTAGAGATAGATAAAAATCATTATATTCAGAGGAATATAAATATAATTGTAATAATTTATGTAAAATAAATAAATAAATAAAAACAAGATTTAAAAAGAAATAAATAAATTTTATTATTTGTGTAAATTATTATTTATTATCTTTGAGTTGGAATATATTATTTTACAAATTCCCTATTTGCTCGACCTCGTTATAAATAGAAATCTGATACTTTATTACTTATATTGTATCATAAATTTTTGGTGGAGAATCCGGGCGGGCAAAATAAAATAATATGAAAACAATGAAAAGAAAATAATAATAATTAAATAATAGTTTGAATAATATTGATTTAATTTCTTTCTAATAAAACAAGCCTTTCCAAAAAAAAAAATTTAGATTTTTTTTTTTATTTTATTTTATCTTATTTTATTTTTCTTTATTTTCTTTTTTTAAAATTTTTTTTTTTACAAATAAAATACTTTATTAATCATATTATATAATATATCAATAATATAAAAATTTAATTACAAATATTCTACCTATTCTTAATTCTACATTTAACAATTTACATTAACATTAATTATAAAAAAAAAAAAAAAAAAAAAAAAAAAAATGATTGATGCCGAAAAGTTACAAAGGGTTCTACCTCGCTTGAACGATTATGACAAAGACGTTGATACTTGGATTAGCGACTTAGCTAAAACCCTAGAATTATATGACATCGTCGAACCAAGAAAGATCTTCATTTGGGTATTAGAAGCCACAGATGAAGATGTACATGGAGATTTGAATTCTCTTAAAGTGAAAAAGGGAAATGAAGTGAAATATCCTTCCCTCAAGCAAATTCAATCTTGCATCGAAGAATACTTAAACATCACTGAAAATGATAAATGTTCTATTCTAAAGGATTTAAAAATTAGTAACAATGAAACAATAAAAAAATTTAATTATAGACATAAAAGATTATATCACAGGCTAAGCAGAGACCGTCAACAATTTGTCTCCGTAAAAGACTACATAAATGCAATAAAAACTCGAATGTATCCTTGCTCAAGAGTATTGGAGGCTGAATGTGAAACATTAAGCGAAGCTTACAAGGTAGCTGAGGTTGCAGATGAAACAGAGAGAGAGATGAATACAGTTTCATTCAATGAAAATAATTATCATAGTAATAATTTGATGATAGCTCAGAATAACAGAGGTTTATCGATTATGAATCACCCATTCTATCAAGGATTTTTAGTAGGACAATCCCGTCGTCGTGGCATCCAGAGATATTTTAATCCTAATTATAATAATTATAACACTTATGGATATAAAGATAATAATAATAATAGTCAATATTATAATAACTATAATAATTATTATAATAATAAAAACCTCAATGGAAATACTTATAATAATGTAAATGGAATTAATAATAATACTAATTCAAAATATAATAGTCAAAATTTTAATAACTATAGAAACTATATGGAAAATAATAATCAATCTTACGGTAATAACAAACGAAATATTGCGGCCTTTACCCCTGGAAATAATCTCATGTCGATCACTAACTTAAATGGTGATAACAAAAATAATAATCAAATTAAGGAGGTTAATACTTCCAATTTTGGTAATAATTTAAATAAACGACTTATCTGTTTCCGTTGCTCACAACCGGGACACAAATTTACGGATTGCCCCTATTCCTTTAAACAACTTGCAGAAATGGAAGAAAAAGCATCAAGTAGTACTAGCCATTTAAACCAATAATTGGGAGAAGGATGACTCCCAGTAAACAAACCAACCAAGTAGAAAATAACCCAAAGACACTTCCAATAATTAACAACTCACCTGAAGTCATTGCTACCGCCATCAAGAATACCAAAACAAAAAGTAAGAATCTTGCACCATCTAGAAGAGAAATATTAAAGAACAATCCAATTCCTATACAAACAACAGCAATGAATCATAATAATCATTTAGTGAGTTCAAATAATAAAAATAAACAATTAACTAATACTAATAAACATAACAATAAATTAAATAAATTAAAAAGTAATACTATATCAGACAAGGGCGAAGAAGATGTCTTAATGTCTGAAAAAAGCAATCAAGATTTTAATAAAAATACTAATGAGAGTAATAATACTTCAATATATAATGAGAATGATAACAATGAAATTCAAGAAGGTAATAACCAAATTGAGAATAATGATGACTTACCTATTAATGAGACAGAAAAATTAAACTACCTAGATCCTTCCTTTATTACCGAAAAGAATATCAGGAGCGCGAAGAAATCTAATAAATTAAAAAGAGCACAAGAAATTTTAGATAGTCCCACACAAGGTGATAATAAAATGAATAATAAAGAAGAAAATAAAGAAAGGCACATAAAATTAGTAGAAGAATTTGACGAATATCTGATAGAAGATTTAGTTAAAGAAATAGCTTCTACTGAAATTAATACTAAATTAGTACACTTACTTGATTTATTTCCGAAGTTTAGGGCAGCCTTTTCGAAAGCTTTAAAATTAAATCCTAGAAATTCTACAAGCACTCTATTATCAATATTTAGTAAATTTAAAATTAGTAAAACAAAAGGAAAAGTAGAAGGTGCCAATACTGAAATATTTTTGGACACTTGTGCGAGTCTTAATATAATTACTCGCTCAGCTTTACAAAAATTAAAAATTAACAAACCTACCTTAGAAACTATCAATGAAACCATAGTACAAGCCTGTTCCGAAACATCCGTACAATCCGAAATTATAGAATTAGAAATAACAATTGGGAACAAATCATTCAAAGATTATTTCAGAATAATAGAAAAGGATAATTTATTTGACATATTAATTGGAGTTGATTCTTTAAAAAAGAATAGATTTATTTTAGATTTTGTTAATGATACTCTGTACTATGTTGATAACAATAATAATTACCATAAACTATCAGATCTACAATATGACACTCGTCCCATGAATCAAGATGATAATGTTAATACAGAAGATTTAGATCCTCAGCCCTTATTGTGCACCTTAGTGGTAAATAACACAGACTTTAATAAACAAGAAGATCCTAAACCAAATAAAAATGAAATAATTGATAAAATTGTTAATTCATTACCATCTAATGTTCAAAAAGAAGTTAAAGAAATGTTTCAAAAATTTATTAATATATTAGCTTTAAAAACCGACGAATTGGGAAAATCAAAGTTATTCCCACATAAAATAAATTTATTACCTGGGTCAAGACCCATAAAACAAAGAGCCTATCGATTAACCAAAAATCAAACAATAGCTTTAAAGAAAATATTGAAGAAACTAATTAGAGACTGGCTTATCGAACCATCCTCTTCCCAATGGTCTTCACCTATTGTTTTATTCCCAAAAAAGAATAAAGATTGGAGGTTATGTGTAGATTATCGGAAATTAAATGATTTAACTATAAAAGATTCGTATTCTTTACCTCTTATTGATGATATTCTATCATTAGCTGGTGATAACATAAAAATTCTATCCACTATTGATTTGTACTCTGGATATCACCAGATTCCCATGGATACAGCCGATAAGGATAAAACCGCTTTTACAACTATGTTTGGCAACTACAACTTCCGTGTAATGCCTTTTGGACTTTGCAATGCCCCCGCCACTTTTCAAAGAGAGATGAATCGTATCTTCTTCGATTTAATAGGAGACTGCATGTTCGTGTATATTGATGATCTAATTATATTTTCAAAGTCTTTAGATGAACATATTTGTCACTTACATAAGGTATTTACAATTTTACAAGAAAATGAATTAAAAATAAATTTAGAAAAATGTTCTTTCTTTAAAAATGAAGTCAAAATCTTAGGGCATTTGCTTTCGACAAAAGGATTATCTCCTTTAAATGACAAGGTAAAGGTTATATCACAATGGCTACCTCCGAAGAATTTGAAACAGGTAAGGTCGTTTTTAGGAGCAGTTTCGTATTATAGAAAATTTATTAAAAATTTCGCCATGATTGCAAAGCCTTTATATCAACTATTGAAGAAAGACGCACCTTTTTGTTGGACTGAAGATTGCACTAATTCATTTCATTTATTAAAGAATAAGCTAATTGAAGCACCTATTTTAACAGCTCCTAATTATTCAAAACCGTTTATTATTAGAACTGACGCTTCTCGTGATGGTCTAGGAGGTGTATTGTTACAAAAGAACCAAGATGGTATAGAAGTCCCAATTTACTTTGAAAGTCGTACCTTATCCAACTCAGAACTTAACTATAGCATAACAGACCTTGAAGGAAAAGCAGTTTATCACTGTGTTCAAAAGTTTAAACCATATAATTCTGGAAGCCCGTTTAATACAATGGTTTATACTGATCATAAACCACTTGTATATATATTTGCTAAGAGAGAACTAACCAACAGCCGTCACTTGAAATGGATTACTGAACTCAGTATTTTAAATGTTCAAGTAGCATATGAAGAAGGCAAAAATAATTTTGTTGCTGATGCACTATCAAGAATGGTAGCAGTTAATAATGATGATAATAATAATATTAATAATAATGATTTAATTATGAATAATATTTCTTCTTACAAACCTGCTTCGGATCAACCTGTAGAAACTATTAATATAATTACTACTAATAATAACTTACCTTCTAATGTTGTTGCGGATTCGGACTCTGATACTATTAACACATATATGAGAGAATTTATTAAAAAGAAAATTATTAATATAAATGGTATTGAGTATTATAAACAAGGTGGTAAGCTCAGAAGGATTATTAAAGATAAAACTGAACAAATAAAACTTATTAATGCAGCACATAACATAGGACATGAAGGAATTTATAAGACTTATTATCGTTTAATGAGAGACTATTACTGGATGAACATGAAACAAGATATAACTAACTTCATTAAATGTTGTCATAAGTGTCAAACTTGTCGACGACAACCACTTAACCACTACACTGAAAATATTGCGACACCACCAGGATATCCATTCTCCAGAGTTGGATTAGATCTGGTTGGGCCCCTTCCTCTCACCAAAAACGGAAATAAATATATAATTGTACTTGTAGACTATTTTACAAAGTGGACTGAAGCTGAGCCACTTAAATCTACTGAATCCGAAGACGTTATTAGGTTTTTAAAGTCGGTGTTCTCGCGTCATGGAATTCCTGAAGTTTTGGTTACGGATAATGGTCCACAATTCGTATCGGATAGAACAAAAGCATTTTTGGATTTGCATAATGTATATGTGCAATACATTGCAACATATCATCCTGCCTCAAACGGGGAGGTGGAAAACCGCAACCGTGAGATCTGTAAATACCTTAGACTACTGGGTGAGAACGATAAACAATGGGATGAAACACTATATAGCGCGTTATGGGCACTAAGAACGAGCAAAAGCGAAGTAACGAAACACAGTAGTTTCGAATTATTGTATGGCCGTAGAGATCTTCAGCCTTTTGAATTATCTTTGAATATAGACCGGAGAAACGAATTCGAAAACGAAGAAGAATATATATTAAGGAAGTTCATTACCCATGATAGATGGATCCGGGAAGCTATTAGAAACATTGAGACCGCGAATAAACTTTGGATGGACAGAAGAAAACAAATTAGACGTTTAAAGAGCAATTATAAACCTGGTGACTTGGTACTAGTGAAGGTGTTTAACAGAAGAAAACTCGACCCATTCTTTACAGGTCCTTTGAAGATTATAAAACAAGAATTAAACACTGTATCCGTTTGTGACCCAATTACAGGAGAAGTTGCTGATAGAAACATCCATTTGAAGAACATTATTCCATACTTCACGGAAATAAATATAGAAGATGATGAAGAATAAAATATATAACGTATAAATATATATATATATTTTATAAATCATTAATTAATTAATTAAAAAAAAAAAAAAAAAAAAAAAAAAAATAAAAAAAATAAAATAAAAAAAAAAAAAAAAAAAAAAAAATAATAATAATAATAATAATAATTAAAAAAAAAAAAAAAAAAAAAAAAAAAAAAAAATTTTAGTAAATTGAATAGTAATAATCAATAATAGGATAGTATATATATAAATAAACAACAGTAATCATATACAATAAATAATAAAAATATTTAATGAATAAATAAGTATATAATAGTATAATAAATAAATAAATAAATAAATAGTATAATAACATATAGGATAATAGTAATAAGATATAAGAAAGGATAATATATATAATAGAACAAAATATATAAAACAATATATATAATAGATAATAAAATAAATGATATATAGTATAAACAAATTTATATAGGACTTAGGTAATATAATAAGAGATAGATAATAAAATAAATGATATATAGTATAAACAAATTTATATAGGACTTAGGTAATATAATATGAGATAGATAATAAAATAAATGATATATAGTATAATAGTATAATATAATTTATTACTACACTTTATGAATAACAAAGATATAATATATATACATAAAAAAATAATTTAAAAATAATTTATTTTGGAAAATAAATAATATCATAATAATAATGATAAATAATATTATTAATATTAATAATTGAGAAGATATATATATACTTAACACTCTAATAATAGTTAAACCACAATACAAGATTCAATTATTTTCTTTTATTATTATTTATATATTTTATTTTAAATGACAACGCAAATAAATCACATTATGAATGACACGTTAAGATATAAACAATATACATAAGAAAATTATAAATACATCTATATAAATATTTAGAATAATAATAAATTAATAATTCAATTTTAAATTTCAAAATTTAAATTTCAAAATCTCATTTCAATTTCAATTTCAAAGTTAAGTTAAAATTATTCAATATATATAACAAAAATAAAATAATGACTTACCTAAAAAAAAAAAAAAAAAAAAAAAAAAAAAAAAAAAAAAATATTTTATATTTTGTAAACCAGTATAAATTTATTATAAAAAAAAAAAAAAAAAAAAAAAAAAAATTTTTTATATATCTTATAAATATCTTATAAATCATTATAAATTTAAAAAAAAAAAAAAAAAAAAAAATTATATAAATTGTATCTAAATACCCAAGTAATAGACTTCAAGGGACGAAGTCAAGACTAAGTGGGGGCGTTTTGATACAATACAGCTAGAAATACGCAAGAAAATTAACAAAAGAGAAAATCCTATAATAATATAGTGAAAAATAATTACAATATATAATATACTAAATCATTATATAAATAGATTAAAAATTAATTAGACAGCCAATAATATTCAAGATAAAATTAATTAATAAATTTAAAAGAAGAGAATGAAATAAAAGTTAAAGAGAGAGTTTTTCTTGTTGTTTTAAAAATTCTAATTGAGTAAAATAATAGTTTTAGAGAACTTATAGTTTAGTTTAAATAATTAAGTAATTACTTATAGTTAAAGGATAAGAGTTGAATCCTACAATTATAAGTAAAATTATTATTAAGATATTAATATAAATTGAATTATTAGAGATAGATAAAAATCATTATATTCAGAGGAATATAAATATAATTGTAATAATTTATGTAAAATAAATAAATAAATAAAAACAAGATTTAAAAAGAAATAAATAAATTTTATTATTTGTGTAAATTATTATTTATTATCTTTGAGTTGGAATATATTATTTTACAAATTCCCTATTTGCTCGACCTCGTTATAAATAGAAATCTGATACTTTATTACTTATATTGTATCATTATTGATACGTGACCACTATAAAAATGGTATTTAGGTAGATTCTTTAGGTTAATGTTGAAATTATAACTGAATTGAAATCTCAATTTCAGTTATTTACATTTCAATAGTTAACAAATATTATTTATTTAATTATAAATAATATATATATTTAAATAATTAATAATTAATATAAATTCTTATTTAATATTTAAGGAATTATCTTAGGCCTAATAATTCTGAGAATATTAGTAAATAAGATTTATATTAATAATTTCAATTATCTACATATGACGTCACATGTATTTATTTATATTATGTTTATATATATGTTTACATCATATATATTAACTACTATTTTTAATTATTCAAATTAATTATATAATTATAAATTAAATTTATTTAGTTATATTAAATATTTTAAACATATCGATATTGTTATTATCTTAATATTTTATTAATATTCATATTACTATATTATTAATATCTTATAATTAAATATTATTATTATGTAACTTACAAAGTATAAAAGAAAGATGTAAAAATCTATCTTTTATGTTCTTTGTAAGGTTATTGTACTTACAATAATTATATACTAATAATTCAATAAATAAATATTTTCATAAATCCTTCAAAGAAATTATTATTTAAAATATTCTTAGATATTAAGTGTTTAAATAACTTAACTATTTATCTTATATTATTTTTATATTATTATTAATTAATTATTGTTGGATTATTAATATATAATTCAACATATTAACCTAGTAACGTTATTAATCATAAAACTATTTTATATCTTAATTTTAACAATAACCTTACCCTAGTTTTGGTTACTACTTTAATATGTCTTTTTACAATAATGTATGGGCTGACATTGCTCCAATGTCAGAAGTTAATAAATTAAGGTCTGACGCCCAAGTTACTGTATCCGAATTGGCTTCTTCTGTTAATGATAGTTTTTTATTAAAAGAAGATTTTAATGAATATAACAAGGACTTACAAAAAAAAACTTTATACACTTTACAAAGATAATAAAAATATTATTAATCAATTATCTAATTTAACAAAAATTTTAGATGAAAAGTTAAATATAAATATTGCTACAAATGATATTCCTTCTACTAGTCAAACACAAGAGGATAATGTATCTACCACTACTAGACGTGATGATGACAATGATGTTATTATGAGGAATGCTTTTTCAAACCGTTTACAACAAGTTCCTGAACCTGGATTTTTCTCTGGAGATACTAAAGAAACTGATCTATTCTGTCAACTTTGTGAAGATACTTTTAAAACATATCCAAATTCAGAAGCTACAGAAGATATCAAAATTAACTTTATTAAATCCCGTTTGAGGGATGGCGCTCGTAATTGGTATCTAGCTACGTACAAGGATACTAACCCAAAAACTCTTTCTGAATTGACTACTGAATTAAGAAAAGCATTTTCCAACGTTGCAAGCAAAAAATTAGCTAAGATTCAATTAATAAAATTGAAACATAATTATGGGAAAATAAATGATTATATTGAACAATTTAGAACTCTTTCGAATGGTCTTGGATTCAGTGAAGAAGCCTTAGTTTTAATTTTTTATAATGGGTTACATTCAAAATTCCAAGAAGTAATTGAAGAAATGGAAGAATTCCCTGTTGATCTTGGTACTATTTATACTAAATGCATTTTACTTGAAAATACATTAAAAACAAAAAATCAAATAAAAACAAATAATGGTAATTCAAAACTTTTTAGAAGCAGTAATAATAAACATTCAAAACACGTTAGTACCCATATTAATCATGATAAAAATTATAATTCTAATAACAATTATAATAACAAAAGTAATTATAATAATAATTACAATAATAACAATTATAATAGTAATAAAACTAGTAGCAATAATAATAAAACAAAAAACTAAACAATGGACTTTAACAGAAGTCCAATATAATAAAAAACACAAGAATTCTTCATTATAATTTTCCTACATTTAATAATGTAGTAAATAAAAAATTACCTTCAACTTTCCTTTTATTTGATACATATATTCCAACAACATTTTCAAATAATATAAAAAATATTAAAAATGATAATAATAAATTAAAAACTGAATCGATGTTAGATTCAGGCTCCTTCTGTAATTTTATTACAGAAGAATTAGTAAAAACATTAAAATTGAAAAAATATAATTTAAAATCAAAAATTTTAGTCAAAGGAATTTCTGGTGATACAACCCAGATAAAGAATTATGTTTGGCTAAAATTTCAAATCAAAATTAATGAAAATAAAAGAGTTTATTTTAAAAATTTCAGAGAAAAATTTTTAATTTCGAATTGTATCCCAACAAAACTACTTTTTGGAAACCAATTTATGAGGAAGTTTAATATTCATTATGACTATGATAAAAACTTCCTATATTCTTATTTAAATTCTCACTTTTATAACAAAATTAATAAAAATACTAATAAAAATCCACAATATTATTCTCGGTTTAATTCAGTGATAAAAAGATTTTTAAAAAATTATTTTTTAAAACATAAATTCATAAAAAAAATTTAATTACACAAAAAATTCAAAAAATTTCAAAAATTTTAATCAAAATAAATTAAATTTTAAACTTAATAAATATAAAAAATTTCTTCACAAAAAATTTAATTTTTTAACCAATAAAATATTTTTTAAATTAAAAAACAATCACCAAAATAAAAAATATAAAATTAATAATAAATTTAACTATAATTATTTAATTTATTCATTTTTAACAAATAAAGAAAATTATGAAGAAGATATTGAAGATATAAAAATCGAAAATATTCCACTTCAATATCGAGATTTGGCTGTTGTATTTAGTAAGAAAGAAGCAGATAAACTACCGCCACATCGTTTAACTGACTGTAAAATAGTTTTAGAAAAGGATGCTTCTCTTCATTACGGACCTATCTACCCATTATCTGAAGAAGAAAATAAAGTTTTAAAAGAATATATAGAAGAAAATTTAAAGAAGGGATTTATTAGACCTTCTGAATCTCCAGCTGGTTATCCTGTCTTATTTCAAAAAAAGAAAGATGGTTCTTTAAGATTGTGTGTGGATTACAAAAAGTTAAACGCTGTTACCATTAGAAATTCATATCCTCTTCCACTTATTAATGATATTATTGAAAAGGTTAAAGGTGCAAAATATTTCACAAAATTAGATCTAAGATCTGCCTATAACCTAATTCGTATAAAAGAGGGGGATGAATATAAAACAGCTTTTCGAACTAAATATGGTCATTACGAATATCTCGTAATGCCTTTTGGGTTGAAAAATGCCCCAGCCACTTTTCAATCATTTATTAATTCTGTACTCAGACCTTATTTGGAAAAAAGTGTTATTTTATATTTGGATGATATTTTAATTTATTCTGAGGATTTGGAAGAACATCACAAACAAGTAAGAAATGTATTACAAACTTTAATTAATAATAATTTATACGCAAAATTAAAAAAATGTGAATTCGATAAAGAAAAAGTTGAATTCCTAGGTTACATTTTATCTGGTGATGGTGTATCTACTGACCCAAAGAAAATTAAATCTATAGAAGAGTGGCCAACTCCGAAAAATATTAAAGAAGTACAACGATTTTTAGGCTTATGTAATTACTATAGGAGATTTGTAAAAAATTTTGCAAAAATAGCTAAGCCTCTCCATAATTTAACAAGAAAAAATACAAAATTTATTTGGGATACAAATTGTGAAAATTCATTTAAATTATTAAAAAGTAAATTAACTACTTCTCCAGTACTGCATCACCCAGATGTAACTAAACCATTCATAGTAGAATGTGATGCAAGTAACTATGCTATAGGTGCTGTTTTATCTCAGAAAGATGAAAATAATAAATTACATCCTGTTGCTTACTTTTCAAGAAGTTTACAAGGCTCCGAAATAAATTATACCATTACAGAAAAAGAGTTATTAGCTATTAGAGATTCTTTCTTAACTTGGCGACATCTTTTACTTGGTGCAAAACATAAAATTACTGTCTATACTGACCATAGAAATTTAATCTATACTTTAGGAGGAAAAGTTGGTAATCAAAGACAGCATAGATGGCACTTATTCTTTCAGGAATATGATTTCCAACTTATATATAGACAAGGAACAAAAAATGGGAAACCAGATAGTCTTTCAAGAAGACCTGACTATATGAAGAATAACGAAGATATTAAACCAGAAAATATATTAGATATTAAAAATGTAAAAGAAGTTCCCTGTTTTATAGGAATTATGAGTAATTTACTAGAAAAAATTATTGATGCTATTAAAGAAGATGCTACTGCTGAAGATATTAAATTATACTTTAGTGAAAACAATGTTAAAAATAATTATGCTTATAAACCATTTAGGAAAATGGAAAGATTTAAAATAAAAGATAATATTATATTATATAACAATTTAATTTATATTCCTGAATCACTTAGATTAGAAATTTTAGAAAAATATCATGAAAAACCCACTTCTGGACATCTTGGTATAAGAAGAACTTTAGAACTAATTACAAGAAACTTTTGGTGGCCAAAAATACATGAAGATGTTACAAGTTATGTTAATTCTTGTGAATGTTGTGCAAGAAACAAGGTTAATAGACATAGGAAATATGGTCTTTTACAACCTTTAGATACTCCCGATAGACCTTGGAAGTCTATCGAAATTGATTTCCTATGTGGTCTTCCTTATTCTAAAGGATACACCGTTATTATGGTAGTTGTTGATCGTTTCTCTAAGATGATACATTTAATTCCATTTAAACAAATACCTGATGCCAAACAAACTGCCAAAGCTTTCATTACAAATATATTTAAACTACACGGATTGCCTTGTGATTTGTATACAGATAGAGGATCTCAATTTACAAGCGCTCTTTGGAAAGAAGTAATGGAATATTTAAACATTAAATCAAAAATCGCTACAACTGACCATCATGAAACAGTTGGTCAAGTTGAAAGATGTAATTCTTTTATTGAACAATATTTAAGAGCTTACTCAAGATCATATTATCATGATGATTGGATTGAATGGATTCACCTTGCTGAATTTGTTTATAATAACTCCATTAATGAATCTACAAAAGAAACACCCTTCTTTATTAATTATGGGTTTCATCCATCTATGGATGAATTTTTCTTATTACCTGATATTGATACTAATAATAAAATTATTAAGGACTTAAGTATGAACTTTAATCATATTAAAGATGTTTTATTAAGGTCAAAAGAACTATATAAAATACACGCAGATAAAAAGAGAATGCCACCTCCAATATTTAAAGAAAATGATTTAGTTTGGATACAAGCTCCTCCATCACTAAATATCGAAGATAGTTCAAAGTTAGCTCCTTGTAAATATGGACCATATAAAGTAATAGATGTTCTGAATAATCATAATTATAAAATAGATATTAAAAGGTCACCTTTTCCAAAACATCATCCTATATTCCATGTTTCGGAGTTAGAACCTTTTATTCCAACGCCTCAAAAGTTTTTAAAAAGAAGAACTCATGATGAATCTGTTAATGATATAATTGAAATCTCAGGATTTAGAACTAATTATAAAAAGAATCAATATGAATACAGAATCAGGTATAAATATAGAACTGCTTACAATTGGGTTCCTTCAGACGAAGTTGAAAATAACCCCCGAAATCAAAATATTTATTTACAATATTTACAAAATGGAAGAAAACCTATTTCAATAGCTTATAACTAAAATGATAATAATAATAATATTATTATAAAAAAAAAAAAAAAAAAAAAAAAAAAAAAATTTGGAAATTTTATTTTTATTAATTTGTTTTTAAATTTTATTTTATTATTATCAATTTTTCAGTCAAATTTCAATTTCAAAATTTCGAAATTTTCAAAATTTTCAAAATTCAAAAACATAGCTATGTTATACTTACATCTATCAATTTATAATCTAATTTTATTCATAAATTCATTAATTATTATAATTTTCAATTTTTAAAGTTAATGCATAAAATTAAAAAGTTAATTGAAATTAAAATTTCAAAATTTCAATTTCAAAAATTTTTAATCAAAAACATTTAAAAATGGTACCATCATATTCTTAAACATCAATTTTCATAATAAAATTTTAATTTTATTAAATTTTAGAGATTTCAAAATTTCAATGAAATGGCCACTTATAAAGGGTTTCCTTTAAAAATTTAAAAGGACTCAAGTGACCTTCCTCTTTCATAAATTAAAAATTTTTAATTTAAGAAATTCCAAAAATTTTTTAACAAAAATTTAATCCTCCTTATCGTTACACAAAAATCGTCTTGAATCCAATTTTTATGGGAGGGCATTGTTGAAATTATAACTGAATTGAAATCTCAATTTCAGTTATTTACATTTCAATAATTAACAAATATTATTTATTTAATTATAAATAATATATATATTTAAATAATTAATAATTAATATAAATTCTTATTTAATATTTAAGGAATTATCTTAGGCCTAATAATTCTGAGAATATTAGTAAATAAGATTTATATTAATAATTTCAATTATCTACATATGACGTCACATGTATTTATTTATATTATGTTTATATATATGTTTACATCATATATATTAACTACTATTTTTAATTATTCAAATTAATTATATAATTATAAATTAAATTTATTTAGTTATATTAAATATTTTAAACATATCGATATTGTTATTATCTTAATATTTTATTAATATTCATATTACTATATTATTAATATCTTATAATTAAATATTATTATTATGTAACTTACAAAGTATAAAAGAAAGATGTAAAAATCTATCTTTTATGTTCTTTGTAAGGTTATTGTACTTACAATAATTATATACTAATAATTCAATAAATAAATATTTTCATAAATCCTTCAAAGAAATTATTATTTAAAATATTCTTAGATATTAAGTGTTTAAATAACTTAACTATTTATCTTATATTATTTTTATATTATTATTAATTAATTATTGTTGGATTATTAATATATAATTCAACATATTAACCTAGTAACGTTATTAATCATAAAACTATTTTATATCTTAATTTTAACAGTTAAAGAAATACTTAAATATTATTGGTCAATAATAATTTTAGAATAATATATATAATTTTAGAATAATAATTATTAAACGGAGAATTCTTTTATTTATAAGTATATACTTATGATAAATTAATTCACATAAATAGCTATTTTTATATTTTATTTTAGTATAGTTAAAAAGAGATATTATGTATATTTGAGATAATTAATTATAATATTTATGTAAGAGAGTAATAATAATAATTGATGTAATAATTAATAATTAATAATAAATAAAGAGTACATTAAAAAGATATATTTATTACTTTATTTTGTATTATTGTATGTGTTATTTCTATTTAATATTAGAATATATTATTTTGTCATAATTCCTTATTGTCATTGCCCATAAATAAATATTAATTTAGATACACAAATAAAATATCGTATCAAATTTGGTGGAGAATCCGGGCGTGACAATAGCAAAATAATATGAAAATAATATTAATAAAATAATACGTCTATATAATAAATATTATTTAGTATGTATATAAAAAGAATTTAATTAGTTTAAATTAGTTACTAATAATTATAATAGTAATAGTTATAATAATATTAAATTGAAATAGAAAATTATAATAAAAAAATATATAAGAATAAATAAAATTTTTTAAAGATGAATGTTTTTAAGATATTAAATACGTTACCATTATTAGAAAATTATAATAATGATATTAATGAATGGATAGAAGAATTAACTGAGTTATTTGAATTATGGAATATAAAAGAACAAGAAAGAAGATTTATTTTATGTAAAGAATGTGTAAATAAAGAAATTAGGTATGTTCTTGATGAATTAAAGGAAAAAAATAATCAGGTTCCTAGCTTAAAAGAAATAAAAATAGCCTTAGAAAAATATCTAGAAATAACATCAAGCGTAAAATATTGGAACTTAATTAATTTAAAAATTAATTCAAATGAATCAATTAGTAATTTTAATTATAAATACTTAAGAAAATATAATGATATTGATAGTAATATAAAGAAATTAATTACTGTTAATAATTATGTTAATTCAATCAGGTCCAGAATATATCCTTGTTTAAGAATATTAGAAGAAGAAATCGAAGATATAAAAGAAGCTATCAAATATGCAGAAAAAGTTGAAAGAATTGAAAAGAAATTAAATTTAAATTTAAATAATATTTATAAGAATAATAATCAAAAATGGAATAATAATAATTGCAAAATGAATAAATTAAATATCAATAAAAACAATAAGAATAATAAAATTATGTGCTTTAGATGCTATGAGTTAGGTCATAAAGCAATTAATTGTAGACACTCGTTTAAAGAATTAGCGGAATTAGAAAGAACTGGAATTTTGGAAATAAATAAAAGAAGAAATTTTATACCTGGAAACCATAATAATTATAATTATAAATTTAATTCATATGATAGAAATAAAAACTATATTAATTATTATCGTAGAAATTATAATTTAAATAGTAATATTGCTGAAAATCATCATAACATGATTAGTTTTGGTAAAAAGCATAATGGAAATAGAGAAATTTATAGAAATAATTATAATTTAAATAATAATTTTGGTAATAATAATTATAATAATTTAAATAATTATCTAAATAAAAGTAATTATGATTTTAATAAAAATTTTGGTACCAATAACAATAACAGTAGTTTAAATGAGAATATGAATACAAAAAAAAATAGAATATACAATAATCATGGTATAAATTATAATATGCAAGGAAATAAAGATGTAAATATTGGAAATGAAATTAATTTCAACAATAATTTAAATAATAATTGTGTAGAAAATACGTTTAATTCAAATATAGATAATACTCAAGATAATATAATTGGAAATAATATAAATAAAAACAATAATGGATATAGTAGAAACATAAATTCATTAGGAAATAATAGTGGTTTTAATAATAACAATACTAATAACAATGATAATTATACAAATAACGAAAATAAAAATGTTAATAATATTAACGAAATGAATTATAATAAAAACAATAATAACAATAACAATAACAATAACAATAATAATAATAAAAATAATAATAATAGAAATAAAAAAAATAAATAAATAATTTAATTATGATGAAGTATTAATAAATAAATAATTATATATATAACAATAATTTAAATTAAATTAATTCGAAATTTCAAGATTTCGAATTTCAAAAATTATAATAATCATTAATTCAAAAATTTAATTTTTTTAAAAAAAAAAAAAAAAAAAAAAAAAAAATTAATAAATCCAATAATAAATTTTAATAACAAAAAAAAAAAAATTTTTATTATATGGTTATAGAGACTTCAGGGGACGAAGTCTAATTTAAGTGTAGGCGTCTTGATACGTGACCACTATAAAAATGGTATTTAGGTAGATTCTTTAGGTTAAAGAAATACTTAAATATTATTGGTCAATAATAATTTTAGAATAATATATATAATTTTAGAATAATAATTATTAAACGGAGAATTCTTTTATTTATAAGTATATACTTATGATAAATTAATTCACATAAATAGCTATTTTTATATTTTATTTTAGTATAGTTAAAAAGAGATATTATGTATATTTGAGATAATTAATTATAATATTTATGTAAGAGAGTAATAATAATAATTGATGTAATAATTAATAATTAATAATAAATAAAGAGTACATTAAAAAGATATATTTATTACTTTATTTTGTATTATTGTATGTGTTATTTCTATTTAATATTAGAATATATTATTTTGTCATAATTCCTTATTGTCATTGCCCATAAATAAATATTAATTTAGATACACAAATAAAATATCGTATCATTATTGATACGTTACTCATTGTAAAATAAAATACTTATCAAGTCTAGGTTTGTGGCTATTCTAAACTAACTTTACTACACTAATAACACTATATCTTAAACCTCTATTATTTAATTAATTATTTTCTTTTTTAATTTCTTTTATTTATTTATTTTATTTATTAACTAATTTTCAACAACCACTTAACTGGATAACGCAGGGTCCTTTACCGGAAAGCCTACTAGCAGTTAAGATTTTAAAATAAAATTTAAAATAAAATTTGTTTTATAAAAGATAACTATTCTAATAATAGTTATAATACTAATTAATAAAATATAAAATTTGTACTATCTATCTTATCTATAATATTTCCTATACTATTCTATTTTCTAACTAAACTATACTATTTTCTATACTATTTTCCAACTATCGTTCAATAGTTGAAAATTAACTCTTTTTATACTTTTTGAAAATTAAAATTTAAATTGAATAGATTGTAATAAACTAACTAAAATATTATTATATATTTGTAATTACATTTAATAATAAATTACATGAATTTTTATGAGTTATTTTAATATAAAAACTATTTAAAACTATCTAATATTTCTAAAAATAAATAAACAAAACGGCAAGTTTTTGTAAACAAACGGAAAAGGCAATATTCCTTTAATTATTTTAATTTAACTAATTAATGACTAATTATTTTTTAATTTATGAAGTTTCGTGATTCAACTGAGTAATTGTTACGTAAATTCTCCAAATAATTTAGTCATAAATTTTTGAGAAAATTATTTAAATTAATAATTTGGAATACATTTAAATTTATATTAAAAATTTGGAAAACATTTTTATCCACAATAATTTACATTACATTACATTTAAATACGTCTTCAAATTATTAAATATTTTACACTCATACAATAATAGAAAATAATTGTAAAAAAAATTAGAAAATAACAATATTAATATGTGGATTAGTGATAAAGAATATTAAATATTTTAATATAATTAAATAATATAATTAAATAATAATTAACTACCAATAGGAATTGAGAAAACTTAGTATAAAAAGATCAATTATTAAATAATTAGAAAGGGGAATTCTTAGAGAAAAAGAATTACTCAATAGTTAAAATAAGGGATTTATACTTTATAATTAAGATTAGAAAATAGAAAGAGAAATTTTATAATAAATAATAAATATAGAAAATAGATTTTAGAGATAAATATATGAAATTATTAATTTGAAATATAAAAACAGAGAAAATAATAAAATACTAAAATATTAAATAATATTATTATCTTTGTTTAAATTATTTTTTTTATTTGTGTGTTATTTAATTCTTATTATTAGAATATATTATTTTATATTAATAAAACTTGTTTGTCCCGACCCTAAAGTGACTTTTTTATAAGTTGCGTATCAAAATTGGTGGAGAATCCGGGCGGACAAGATAAAATAGTATGAAAATAATAATTAAGAATTAATAACAGCTTGATAAATTTAGTTAAATGAGAATTTATTTTACATTTTTATTTTTTTAAAAAAAAAAAAAAAAAAATATATTATTTCTATCTAAATACTTTCCTTCATTTTTTTCATTTATTTTATTTTATCTTTTTATTTTTACCTCTTTTATAGTTTATTTTATTATCTTTCTTTTTTTACATTATTATCAATCTTATAAATAATTTTTTTTAATTTTATAATTTTTTTTTATTACAAAAAAAAAAAAAAAAAAAAAATAAAATGTTAGACGCAGCCAAATTGCAGAGGGTACTTCCAATGCTTTCCAACTATGGAAAAGATGTTGATAGTTGGATAAGTGATCTTGCGAGAACTCTAGAACTCTATGATGTAATAGAGCCAAGAAGGGTCTTTGTTTGGGTAAAAGCTGCTACTGAAGAAGATCTACATGGAACCTTAAACACTTTGAAGATAAAAATTGGAAATGAAATAAGGTATCCATCATTTAAGCAAATTCAAACCGCAGTAGAAGAATACTTAAACATTACTGAAGCGGATAAATGTTCTATTCTAAAGAATCTAGAAATTGATAATCGAGAAACCATAAAGAAATTTAATTATAGACATAAAAAGTTATATAAAAAATTGAGCTTAGAATATCAAAGGCTAATTACCATTAAAGATTATACGAATTCGATTAAATCAAGAGTGTTTCCTTGCTCTCAAGTAATGATTGCTAAATGTGAAATTATGAGCGAAGCCTACAAAGTTGCCGAAGTTGCGGAAGAAGCTGAGAAGGAAATTTTACCAAAGAAAAGGAATAACTATAAAGGAAATAATATTATGACTATACAACATGAAGGAGGCTTGCTATCCCATCCATTTTACGAAGAATTTCTTTTTGGTCAATCACATCTCGATAATGATATCAATAAAAGAACTCTTTCTTATCAGCAGAATCACGCTAATTCATACCACAACTATTTTGGACATACTAGAAGAAGTGACATGAATAGAAGTTATACTAGTAATAATCAATTTAATGGAAATAAACATTATAATAATACCTATTCATTCTACAATAATCGCAAATACAACAGTATAAACAATGTGGGAAACAATAATAATAGAATTCAAAATGAAAATCTCAACAATCTGAATCCAAGAATGGAAAATTCAACCAATAAAAATAATGGAGTAGTTAATAATAATGTTATTGCCACGACATCTTTAATGGGAAATATTGGTAGCACAGAGTCAAGAAATTATAATAATACATTTTTTAAAAATAAATTAAATACTTATAATACCTGTTATAGATGTAACCAATCTGGACACAAAGTTTCGGATTGTCCATATACTTTCAAACAATTGGCTGAGATGGAAGAAAAGGGGTTATTACAAAAACCTTTAAACCACTAAATGGGAGAAGGATAACTTCCATTAAACAAACCAATCAAGGCCCTGTTACATTACCAAATTTGTATACAGTTGAAAATGTGAATAATAATAATTTGTATAACAATAATAACAATAAAATTATGGTAACACAAAATGACTCACCAGAAGTTATTGCAGCGGCCGTCAGAAAATCCAAAACAAAAAATATTAAAGACACACCCTACAATAAGAAGAAGTCACATGAATCATTAAAAAGCCAGCCAGTCGCATTTAGTACCACAGCAATGAACCATAATAATAAATTGGATGAACAACCTCAGAACATCCAGCCAGAAGAAATGAACATTATGGAAGAGAGTCCTCTTTCAAAGAATGCAAGTGATAATGTCGAAAAGGCTGAAGAAGACATGAGTCTTTCAGAAGAAAAGGAAATTCCTGTAAATACCAATGATAAGAAAATTAATGAAGAATCAAAGAAATATAAAAGTAACAATAGTAATATAGTTAAAATACCTGCTAATCCTACCACCGAAAAATTAGAGTTCTTGGATCCATCCTTTATTGCCGGGAAAAACATTAGAAATGTAAAAAAGGCTGGAAAAAGGAAGAAATTAGAAGAAATTAAAGAGAATATTAAAACTAATAATTCAATGACAAAAGAAGAAACATCTACTGATATTATAAATCCAAATACAAAAGAGCGTCATATCAAATTAATGGAATATCTAGATGATTACCTTCTTCAGGATCTCGTTAAAGAAATAGCCTCCACAGAAGTTGTTACTAAATTAGAATACTTATTGGATCTCTTTCCGAAACTTAGAGCTCATTTCAATAAATCTTTAAAATTAACACCTAAAAGTTCCTTAAATAATGTATTGACGTTAGTGAATAAATTTAAAATAATAAAAATATTAGGAAAAATAGAAGGTGTTAATTGTGAAATATTTTTAGATACTTGTGCTAGTGTGAATGCTATCACAAGATCAGCATTAAAAAAATTCCAAATTACCAAACAAGCCATAGGAAAAATTGAGGAAACTATTTTCCAAGCTTACTCTAATTCCTCAATTGAATCTGAAATTTACGAGTTAGAAGTTACCATTGGAACTCGTACGTTTAAAGATCATTTCCGGGTAATAGAAAAGGACGACATCTTTGATATTCTAATAGGAGTCGATTCCCTAAAAAAAAATAGATTTGACATTAATTTGGTAAACGATACATTATATTATATTGATAATGACTATACTTCACACAAATTAGCTGACCTTTTTTATGACCTGAATTTTAATAACACTTTTGCTCCTTTGGAAGAAGACGAACAAAAAGAAGAAGACAAACAAAAAGAAGAAAACCAACAAAGATCTGAATCATTATTACTTACCATAACTATACAAAAGGAAAGAGAAATATCTACGGATATTAAAGAAAATAAAAATGAAATTATTAATAGGATTATTAATGAATTGAATAATGAAGACAAAATTAAGGCAAGAAATCTTTTTACTACCTATGAGAACGTGCTTGCACTAAAGACTGACGACTTGGGACATTCTAAATTGCTACCTCATCGGATTGTACTAGTAAATGGTGCTAAACCCATAAAACAAAAAGCATATAGATTATCTAAGGCACAAATAAAAGCTTTAAAAAACCAATTAATAAAATTAATAAATAGTAATTTAATTGAACCATCCTACTCACCTTGGTCCTCACCGATTGTTTTGGTATTAAAAAAAAATGGAGATTGGAGGTTATGTGTCGATTATCGTAAATTAAATAACCTGACAATCAAAGATTCCTATGCATTACCTTTAATTGATGATATTTTGACCTTTATTGGGAATGCTAAAATTTTATCCACTATTGATTTATTCTCGGGCTACCACCAAATTCCAATGGCCACGGAAGACAAGGACAAGACAGCGTTTACTACCATGTTCGGAAACTTCAACTTCAAGGTTATGCCGTTTGGTCTGTGCAATGCACCGGCAACCTTTCAGAGGGAGATGAACCGAATTTTTTTTGATTTAATTGGTGTCTGCCTTTTTGTTTATATTGACGATTTGATAATTTTTTCCCACTCGATGGAATCACATTTAGAACACTTATCTAAAGTATTTACTATATTACAAGAAAATAATTTAAAAATTAATTTAGAAAAATGTGATTTCTTTAAAACTGAAGTTACCATTTTGGGTCACCGTCTGTCTGTTAATGGTCTCTCACCAATCCCTGAAAAAGTTAAAATTATAGCTAACTGGACCCCTCCTAAAACTATTACACAATTAAAATCCTTTTTGGGTGCTGTCGGGTATTAAAGAAAATTTATAAAAAATTTTTCAATGATATCAAAACCTTTATATAATCTTTTAAAAAAGGACGTACCTTTTGTCTGGAACAACAATTGTACTATTGCATTTGAATCCTTAAAGGAAAAACTAATTACAGCCCCCATTCTTTCTTCCCCAGATTTCTCCAAACCTTTTATTATACGAACCGATGCTTCCTTGGATGGAGTAGGAGGAGTCCTTTTACAAATGTCAGACCAAAATATAGAGGTTCCTATATATTTTGAAAGTCGTACTCTCAAGCCTGCTGAATTAAATTACAGTGTTACTGATCTTGAAGGAACAGCAGTGTATTATTGCGTACAAAAATTTAAAGCATATATAACTAGTAGTCCATTTACCACAATTGTATATACTGACCACAAACCTCTTATTGGTATACTCCATAACAGAGAACCAACAAACCATAGACACCTTAAGTGGGTTAGTATGATTTCTTCGTTAAACCTTAATATCCAATATCAAGAGGGGAGGAAGAATGTCCTAGCAGACGCACTATCGAGAATTCCCACAAGTTTTGAAACTATAAATATAATCAATAATAGTATCAATAATGTTACTGATGCTAATATTAATAATAATATTTCTAGTACCAATAGTATAAATAATTTAATGAATGAGTATATAAAAAAAAGAATATTTAAAATTGATGGGGTGGAATATCTTAAACAAGGAGAACAACTGAGAAGAATAGTTCACAACAAAGAAGAGAAGCAAAAATTAATCGAAGAAGCCCATGGTTTAGGCCATGAAGGAGTTTACAAAACTTATAACAGACTGAAGAGGGATTACTACTGGGGAAATATGAAAAAAGATATACAAATATTAATAAAATGTTGTCACAAGTGTCAAACTTGTCGACCACAAAAATTAAATAAATATACCGAAAATATCGCAACTGTACCTGAATATCCTTTCTCAAGAGTTGGGTTGGATCTAATAGGACCATTACCTATAACAAATAAAGGTAATAGATATATAATTGTATTAGTAGATTATCTTACCAAATGGGTGGAAGCAGAACCCTTACAATCTGCCGAATCTCAAGATGTAATAAATTTTCTCAAGAAAATATTTGCACGACATGGTGTTCCTGAAATTTTAGTTACTGACAATGGTCCACAGTTTACTTCCGATAAGACAAAAGCATTTCTGGACCTTAACGACATTTATGTAAATTATGTAGCAACCTATCACCCCTCGTCTAATGGAGAAGTAGAAAACAGAAATAGGGAAATAGGTAAGTATCTCAGGTTACTCGGCGAAGAGGATTCGCAGTGGGACGAAACACTTTATAGCGCTCTTTGGGCTTTAAGAACGTGCAAGAATGAAGTTACGAAACACAGCAGCTTTGAATTGTTGTATGGACGGAGAGACTTACAACCATTCGAACTCACTGTTAATGTCGAATCTAAAAATGACTGGGAAGACGAAGAAGAATTTTGGCTGAGGAAATTTATTAACCATGACCGTTGGATCCGTGAAGCAATAAAGAACATTGAAACAGCAAACAAGTTGTGGGAAGATCGTAGGAAACAAATAAGAAGAATGAGAGCAAAGTATAAGCCAGGTGATCTTGTTTTGGTCAAATTGTTCAATAGAAGGAAGCTGGATCCGTTTTTTACAGGCCCATTAAAGATCGTAAAACAAGAGTTCAATACAGTAACAGTTTGTGATCCAGTAACTGGAGAAGTTGCTGATAGGAACATTCATTTAAAGAATATTATTCCATATTTTACAGAATTGAACTTAGAAGAATAAGGATACATATATATATACAAAAAAAAAAAAAAAAAAAAAAAAAAAAATAATAATAATAATAATAATAATAATAATAATAATAATAATAATTAAATTAATTTGAAACTTTAAAATCTCAAAATTGAAATTTCAAAATTTGAATTTAAAACTTATAATTTTGAAATTTATTTTATTCAGTATTTAACATTTGATAAATTTTATCTCAAAAAAAAAAAAAAAAAAAAAAAAATAATCAAAATTGATAATGAAATATGATCTACACACATAATAATACAACGACTACGTACCTAGTATAACAATTAAATTGAAAAATTTACAAATTTAAAGTAAATTCAATTTCGAAATTCACAAAATTTATAAAATTGTAAACACATATGTACACAACAATATAGTAATGATATATCTTGAAATAGTTATTGAACTGGGTTATAAATTCTTTTATTTGAATTAATAATTGACGAATATATTTTTCTGTCTAAAGAGCATTATCCGATATTCTTTTTTTTTAATAATATAATAAATAAATATAACGACATAAATAACAAATATAATAATATAGTAAATAATAATAAATATAGATATGGCTATATATATATATAAAACATATATATAATGATAATAAAATTAATTAGTATTTAAGTAAATCATATATATTTATAAAGTTTTTATAATGCACTTACCTAAAAAAAAAAAAAAAAAAAAAAAAAAAAAAAAAAAAAAAAAATTAAAATATATTAATATATTAAAATAACAATAATAATAATTTTTTTTAGTAATATTTGTTTTAATTAGTATTCAAATCAAGCACAGTAATTGGCACAAGTTTTTATTTAATTTTATTAATTTTACTTAATTAGGTAATACTACTAATAATAATTAAAAAAAAAAAAAAAAAAAAAAATATATATATATATATATATATATATAATTTAAATATATAGTTAATAATACAAATAGTTGATTACCAGAGACTTCAAGGGACGAAGTCTAAACTAAGTGGGGACGTTTTGATACGTTACTCATACAATAATAGAAAATAATTGTAAAAAAAATTAGAAAATAACAATATTAATATGTGGATTAGTGATAAAGAATATTAAATATTTTAATATAATTAAATAATATAATTAAATAATAATTAACTACCAATAGGAATTGAGAAAACTTAGTATAAAAAGATCAATTATTAAATAATTAGAAAGGGGAATTCTTAGAGAAAAAGAATTACTCAATAGTTAAAATAAGGGATTTATACTTTATAATTAAGATTAGAAAATAGAAAGAGAAATTTTATAATAAATAATAAATATAGAAAATAGATTTTAGAGATAAATATATGAAATTATTAATTTGAAATATAAAAACAGAGAAAATAATAAAATACTAAAATATTAAATAATATTATTATCTTTGTTTAAATTATTTTTTTTATTTGTGTGTTATTTAATTCTTATTATTAGAATATATTATTTTATATTAATAAAACTTGTTTGTCCCGACCCTAAAGTGACTTTTTTATAAGTTGCGTATCATTATGAGTTTCGTTACAATAGACAAATTATTGAGATTGCTAGGAACTAAATATAAGGATTGGGATGAAATCCTCCCTTCCGCTTTATGGGCTTTACGTACTACTAAAAACAATGTAACAAAATATTCTAGCTTTGAACTTGTGTATGGTCGTGAAGATCAGCAACCCTTTGATATTGCAGCTCGTCCAACGAAAGATACCAAAGGAAAAACATCAGATGAAATAATACTTGAAAAATTTATTAATCATTATAGATGGACATTAGAAGCTGCCGAAAATGTCAAAAATGCCAACAAATATTGGGCAATTCGTAGACAAGAGAAAAATAGTATGAACAAAGGAAAAAGCATTAATCCTGGAGATTTGGTTCTGGTAAGAAATCTATCTAGAACTAAGTTGGAGCCTTACTTTGTAGGTCCCTTGAAGGTTATAAAGAAACAATTTAATGCAGTTACTTTAGCAGATCCTAATTCAGGCGTACAATTGAACAGAAATGTTCATTTAAAGAATATAGTAAAGTATAACTCAGCTTCATGATAGCTTGAGTCTTCGTCGGGGCATCTTGGTAAAGAATGACTATAAATTACTTATTTTGTTATGTTTAGACATAACTTAACCATAATTAAGTTTATATTCTTTACTAATGGAACTTTCTTATATTCTTCCCTGAATTAAATTAAAAATTTTATTATATAATATTATAAATTAATTAAAATTATTATAATATTAATTAAAATTTTTATAAAAATATTTTTTATAAAATCATTACTGAATCTTAATTAAATTAATATTAAAATACATATAAACTCTTCAAAAATTTATATTAACAAATTCTTTATTGAATCTATATTAAAATTATTTTATATTTTTATTATATTTTTATCAAATTAATTATTATTAACTTTCAATAACATTATAAATTAATATTAATTTTTATTAAACTTAAAATAAATTATCATTAAATAATTTATTATCTTTTACCAAATTCAATTAATATTTTTGTAAACTTTTAATTAAAAATTTTATTAAAAACTTTTTAATTATTTACTCCAGATATTATTTAATTAAAATCTTTATAATATCTTTTTAAATAATAATTTTTTTTTATTCCTTTATGGAATTTATATTAAACATATTATTAATAATTTTATTTAACATTTAATTAAGAATGAATTAATAATTCTTTTAATTAAATACTTAAATTCTTTTTCATTTCCAAGATATTAAACTTTAAAAATGAAATCGAATATAAATATCTGAAGAAAATAATTTCTTCTAAAGATATAAATAAAATAACACAAAACAATAATCAAAATTATAATAATAATAATAATAATAATAATAATAATAATAATAATAATAATAATAATAAAAATAATAATAATAATAAAATAAAAATAGTAATAATATTAGTAATAATATAAGTAATAGTATTAATATTAATATTAGGAATAGTAATAATTTAGCTAATAAAATTTAATTAGTTTAATAAATAATGTAATTACTTTAAAAATTAAATAAATAAATAAATTATAAAATTGTTATTGTGTAAATAAATATTTTAAATCTTTATCCTTTGTGTATAAAAATTTTGTTTTTCCCAATGAACCATAACATTTAATACGTTACAGGAATATATGTTATAAAATATCAAATTGGTGACTTATTAATTAAAAAAAAAATATTTTAATTATTAACTAAATAATTGCTGTTATATTATAGAATTAAATTATTAATTAAACCAAAATAAGAAGAACCAATAATAAAAAGAATAGAAAAATTATAAAAGGAGAATTCTAAAAAAAAAAAAAAAAAAATAGTTGAGAAAAAAGAGTAGTTTTAGTTAATTATTGAATATTGTATTTGTGATATTATTATTGAAAATAAAAAAAAAAAAATATATATATATAAATAATAAATAAAAAAAAAAATAAAATAAATAAAATAAAAATAAAAGTTATTAAATAAAAATAAAGTGAAATCTATATTTATGATTTATTTATTTAAATTATATTTTGTGAGCTTTATCATTTTGTTAATAAAATAGAATTAATTTATTATACGGTGGATTTTTGTTTATTACTTATAATAGAAAAGTTATACTTTTATTAGAAAATATTATTTTGTAAAATTCCCTTTTGTTATTCGTCTCGGATAAAAAAATAAATATTAATTTATGGTATTATTAAAAATAAATCGTATCAAGTTATGATACAATATAAGTAATAAAGTATCAGATTTCTATTTATAACGAGGTCGAGCAAATAAGGAATTTGTAAAATAATATATTCCAACTCAAAGATAATAAATAATAATTTACACAAATAATAAAATTTATTTATTTCTTTTTAAATCTTGTTTTTATTTATTTATTTATTTTACATAAATTATTACAATTATATTTATATTCCTCTGAATATAGTGATTTTTATCTATCTCTAATAATTCAATTTATATTAATATCTTAATAATAATTTTACTTATAATTGTAGGATTCAACTCTTATCCTTTAACTATAAGTAATTACTTAATTATTTAAACTAAACTATAAGTTCTCTAAAACTATTATTTTACTCAATTAGAATTTTTAAAACAACAAGAAAAACTCCCTCTTTTACTTTTATTTCATTCTCTTCTTTTAAATTTATTAATTAATTTTATCTTGAATATTATTGGCTGTCTAATTAATTTTTAATCTATTTATATAATGATTTAGTATATTATATATTGTAATTATTTTTCACTATATTATTATAGGATTTTCTCTTTTGTTAATTTTCTTGCGTATTTCTAGCTGTATTGTATCAGTTATGTGTAAGAATCTATAATTATTTTTAACAAAATAATTATATTTTCTTAGTTTGTCAAAGTTTTTAGGTAATTTGGTCTTAACGATTAGGTCAAGATGCCAAATTATAGTAATTAATTAATAATTTAATTTTACTCTTATTTAAAACATATTGTTATTAGTAAATTTTATAAATAAATTTTTATTTAAAATATAATTTTTATTTAATCTTAATAATATTTTATTACATTATTATTTTATATAATTATTACTATAATTTAAATTACAATAATCCTACAAAGGATTAATCAAAAGAATTTAAACATGTATTTATATAAAATAATTAATTATTAAAATATTAATCATTAATATGAATATGTAAATAATATTAATATAAGTTTGATATTGATAATATAAAGTTAGATAATAATATAAATATTTAATATAAATAAAATATAAGAATCAAATATTGCTAAATATTATATTTTATAATTAAAATATAATATGTAGAAATTAATTTAATATGACAATCACGTGTTTACATTATTGATATGCGGGACTTTTATGTGCAATAATTTATAAGCAGTGGGTTTTAAATAATGGTAGTTTAGTATATTTTATTAATAATATTATAATATTCGTACAATTAAAATAATAATTCTAATTCCTAAAAATTTACAAGAGAGTTCTCTATTTCTAATATAAATAATTTAATTTATAAGAAATAGGTAATATATTAAATACATATTCTAATATATAGAACTATATAAATTTTATATGAATTAAAGTATTATAATTATTATAATTATAATAATATATATTGAAATAAAATAAAATAAAATAATTATTATCAAAAAGATATAAATTTAATATTTAATAATTATTATTAAATAAACAAATATGTTACTACACATATTTGTTTTATATCATTATTTAATATATATTAAATTCAATATATTAATAATATTTAGTAATTAGTTGGCCTAGACTAATTCCTAAATATTTTAATAAAGTTAATTTAATAATAATTATTATATTATTATTATTTATTAATATTGAAATTCAAATAACTGAATTATCGAAATTGAAATTGAATTGAAATTCAGTTATTATCTTAACATAGTTAGGTTATAATTAATATAACTTTTATTTAACTCATATTTCATTTATACAATTAATTATAATTAATAATTTATTTAATTATATATTAAAATTTTATTTAGTTTAATATTAAAAATTTATTTAATCAAATAATTTTTATACATTTAAAATAATATTAAATTTATTTAATTATTCACTTAATTATTAAATTTATTAGTTTTAGTTTTCTCTCACTTATTAAATCATAAACTAAAACACTATTCTGTATTTTATCATGTATTCTGTATTCTATCATGTATTCTGTATTGTATTAATCATGTATTTTATTATTAATGTATTGTTTTATATTTTTTATGTAAAGTTCTATAAAATAGAACTAAATAGATTAAATTTTAAATTTTATGATCGAAATAATTTTCATTATTTTATTCTTTTATTTTCGATCATTATATTAGATTAAGTAATCGGTTAATTAAGATTTTTCCAATTACTTCTTAAAAGTAATCGGTTTTACTTAATTAACGCGATGATCGATATGGATAGAATATCGATCAAAAAACTTATCTAGGTTTTTCTTCTAGTCTTTTCCTAGATAAGAGATTTGTTAAGATTAGAACCCCTTTTGATTTTAACCTTATTTTGACAAAAAAGTATAAATAAGGCTCTTGAGTTCTCTTTGAGAAATCAAGAGTTATTATTATAACAATTATAATATAATAATAATAACAATAAGTTTTAACATTTAAAATTTTTAATAAATAATAAAACAAATTATTTTAATAAAACAAATTTTATAATTAAAACTTTTCCTTATCAATTTTAGTGTTTCGTCTATTATAATTCGTTATAATAAACTCGATAATTAGAAAGAACCATAGGTAAGTATGATTCTTTTCTAAACCTTTAATATTAGCAGTTAGAGCTAATATTAATGATTAATAATTTAATTATAATTTTTTAATTAAATTATTACATTATGATAAGAATGTACTAAATAATGCATTCTTAATTAAATCTACGATTTATTTCTAATACATTATGTGTACATTATTATTTTTGTACTTTAATAAATTTTTAAATCCAAAGATCAAAAATTAAATCAAAAATTATATTAAACTTTATATTTTTATATTAAATCTTATATTAATAGTAATATTTTTATATATTTAAAACTTATATTAGCAATATTAATAATAAATCTTATTTTTTTTTATATTAATAATGAAAATTTGTATTAATAATATTTTTATATATTGATAATTAAAAATTTATATATTATATTTTAACTTTTATTATAAAATTTTATATCGAAATGTTTTATTTTATATTGAAAAATATTTTATTTTATTAAAAACCTTTATATTAGAATAGTATTTTTATTTTTATTTGAATATTTTAACAGATTGTAATAAAATTTATAGCCAATTAAATAAATTCTTATTAGTAATATTTTAGATATTTTTTAAAAAAAAAAAAAAAAAAAAAAAAAAATGTTTTATTAATATTATAAATGTATTTTATTTATATTGTTATAATTAAATTTTATATAATTGATTATAAAATTCAATTTAAATTTAATAGTTTTTATAAAAAAAAAAAAATAAATAAAATGTAATTTAGTGGCAAGAACAACTTTTATGCCTTGAAAAAAAGTATAAATAGTTGTAAATTTTGCTACCAATTTTTAAAAAATCATCAAATAAAATCAAGTAAAATTAATCAAATAAAATCAAATAAATTTATAAATAAAAATAATAAATAAATAAATAAAATTTGTGTTTCTTTACTTTATTTTTATTTAATTCTCTAAAACCTTAACAGTTATGTGTAATAATCTATTTATAATATACTAACTATAACTAGATTATTAATATTTTAAGATATAAAAATTTATACTTAACTTTATATAGAGTTTATTATAAACACTAAATATTGAAATAAACAAAAAGACTTTATTTTCTTTTAATTTATTATATAGCATTATA
This sequence comes from Neocallimastix lanati (nom. inval.), assembly GCA_016946835.1. Taxonomy (NCBI): domain Eukaryota; kingdom Fungi; phylum Neocallimastigomycota; class Neocallimastigomycetes; order Neocallimastigales; family Neocallimastigaceae; genus Neocallimastix; species Neocallimastix lanati (nom. inval.). The sequence goes on along the minus strand of JACVTC010000078.1, from coordinate 578,035 downwards.
TAATAATAACTCTAATTTCTTTAATCAAAGAAATTTGAGTTCTTTTATACTTTTTTATTTATAATTATTTTAATAGATGAAATTATTAAATAGGTGTAATTATTAAATAAATAAAATAGATAAGATAAAGTTAACAAATCAAATAAAGGTATCTAATCTTAACAAATTGATATTCAGGAAAAGATTAGTAGAAAAACCTGAATAACTTCGATTAATATTCTAATATATTAATCATCGTATTAATTAATAAAAACCCAATCATAATAATATTGGGGAAAAAATTAATTAACCGATTGCTAAAATCTTATAAATTATCAACTAATTGAAATAATAAAATATAAATAATATTTTTAAGTAATTAATACATTACAACAAATTTGTTTACATTATTTTTCAATATATTAATTTGGATAAATTAATATATTTTTTACATGTTAATAAATATTGAAATATAAATGAAATATAAATTAATTAAATAAGAAGATAGATTATTTTATATGAAATAAATCTATATTCTTACATTATGAGTTTCGTTACAAAGATATAATTAAAAAAGTTAAGTTAGTAAGCATTCCAATAGGTGACAGATCAAAATATAAAAGAGTCAGAGGTAGCACTCGTTTTGTATACGATTTAAATTTTACAGATGAAATGTTGAACGATGAAGCACATGCAAAATACATTCTAAGCAACAGTGTGAACGACCAAATAAAAGAAGAAATTAATTTCAGTGCTTATACTTGTTTTGAGATCTGGAACATTCTAAAAGAGTCTTATAGAAAATCAAGAGAGGAAAGAATAGAAGATATAAAAGAAAAAATAGAAAATAAAAAATATGATATGGAAGATGACTTTGCCATATTCATATCTAATGTTAATTATTTGTATGAAGAACTGGAAGATTTAGGGGAGATGTATTCAGATGAAAAGAAATTTAAATGCTTGTACAACATGCTTCCATCATACATATGCATCACATTAAACATGATATTTCATAGAAAAAATTGGGATAATCTTATGGCATATATGATTGATGTTATACCAACACTCAAGCAGTTACAAAAGCAGAAAGGAATCATTAGAAATAGAGAGAATAATAATACCAAGCCAGAAGCCAACTACATTAAAAGGAACAATAAAATAAATAATTTTAATAGAGAAGATAATAAAGATAAAAGAATATGCTATAAATGTAAGAAGAGAGGACATATTGCAAAATTTTGTCCTTCAAACAATAAACATAATAATAGAAAATATGATTCTAAATATAAGAAGAAGTCATTTTCAGCAGAATCGCATGAAGAAGATTTGAGTAAATACAACCTATTTGCCGACAATTACAACTCAAATGAAGAAAATGAATCGAATGGGGTAGAAATTCAAAAAGGTACTCCGAGGCAATAAGGAAAACTAAAACTCCAAGTTCCCAGAACATAACCTAAATTATTATACAGAAGAAACTGGGAAACTTGATGACCCAGATAATTTCACCTGTTGGACTTTAGACTCTGGAGCATCTTGTCATATGACGAATAATTTAAAAGGCTTAAAAGATATTGTAAAACATAAAGAGTCTATTGTTTTCGCCAATGGTGAAACAACAAAATCTACCTTTAAGGGAACATATGAAGGATACATAAACGATAATAAAATTATCCTTCATAATGTCCTTTACATTCCAGCATTTAGAAGAAGCCTCCTCTCTATTGATTGTCTTAGTGAAAGACATTTTAAAACAATTTTTTATAATAAAAATAATAATAATCTTGCCTCTATTTATAATAAAAGAGGAAATAAATTATGCACAATTAAGTCCACTAAAAATAGAATTTATAAATTGTGGACTTCAACTATAAAAAATATCATTCAATGAAAAGAATATAAAAATCTGTAACAGTATTACACAACTTGATGACAATATGGAATTATGGCATCGTCGATTAGGGCACTTCAACATAGATATGATTAAAGACAAATTAAAAAATATAAAGATTGATGAAAAATGTGAAGTGTGCCTTAGTTCAAAATTTAGAAATAAACCATATAAAAGCTCTATAAATAGAGCTAATGAACCCTTTGAGCTTATCCACATGGATACTATTATTGTACCTAATTCGTCTATATATGGAAATAAATTTATTTTTACAATTCTTGACGATTACTCACGATACGGATGGGTATTTTGTCTAAAATCCAAAAGTGAAATATTCAATACTTTCACTATTTGGTATAACAAAGTCAAGAATATTCATAATTAAAACATCAAATATATACGTTCCGATAACGGAACTGAATTTAAAAATAATAATTTTTCTAATTTCTGTAATAAAGAAGGTATAATTCAACAATTTACAGTCCCTTACAACCCACAACAAAATGGTCGTTCTGAACGTTTCAATGGAACTCTTATATTTGCCGCCACTGCTATGCTCAGAGATGCTAAATTGCATCATAAATTTTGGGAAGATGCTGTATACACAGTTAATTATATACACAATAGAATACCCCATAAAGGTATCAATAATCAGGTTCCATTTGAAATTCTTTACAATAACAAGGTTGATTATAATAAATTCAAAGTTTTCGGATGTAAAGTTTTTTTCCAAGCAATTTAGAAAGAAATTTAGTGACACTACTCTTCAAGGTATATTCTTAGGATACGACGAAGTCAACCACACGGCCTTCAAGATTTTCGATCCTCTCAATAATAAAATTATCCTTTCTAGAGCTGTTTCTTTCCTGGAAAATCACCCTGGTAATATTGCCTCTCCCTCGTCTCCTCCTGATATTGTTGATTTTTTACGACTTTACTGAAGTCGGGGGGAATGAATATAATAATAATTTGGATTTCAATAAAGATAATTCATATGATTTAAATAATATTTACGAAAAAAAAGATGTATCCGGTAATAATGACAGTTATAATAACAGTAATAATAATAATACTAATAATTCATTTTTAGATAAGAATATTAGTTCAAATTATAACACAAGCAATATCAATAATAATTTTAATTTACGTGACTACAATAACAATCTGAATTTATTCAATAATAATAATAATAATAATTTAAATGAAAATAATTTACAAGATTTTAATAATTTTTATTCAAATAATAATTTTTATTCAAATAATAATTTTTATCCAAATAATAATTTTTAGGTTATGATCATAACAACAATGATGATGAAAATGATGAGCATTCATCAATCAAAATCAATCATCATCTCATCCTTTGATTTAATTAGGAGTACTTCTTTTCTTTCGCTTTTATCCAAATAATATTTATCCTAACACTCCTAATAATTTTATAAATTTTTTTCAAATTTTTCAATATCCATTTTATTTTAATCCAAACATTCAAAATTGTCCACTTCCAAAATTTAATAATTTAAATAATTATAATTATTACCCTAACCCTAACATTTATGCGATAAATTCTGAACATGAAAAATTAAAAGATTTAAATAATTCAAATAATTTAGACAATTCAAATGATCAAAACCCTTTTTCAATCTTTAATGCTCAAAATAAAAATGATCAAAATGATAATTATAATTCAAACGTAAATATTTCACAGAACAAAAGTAATGAGGAGAATGTAAGTGACCAAAGGGTAAACAAAGAAAATAGTAAATTAAATGATAATGAAACTTCAAATGAAGTGTTGAAATTAAGCGAAAAATCAAAGGATATTAAAAATATTATTAAAGATAAGATAAATTTAATTGAGGATAACCAAAATAAAAATGAAAACCTAAAATACAATTTAAATAATAAAAATAATGATAATAACAAAAAAATTATAAATGAACATAATTTAAGTAATCTTAATAATATTGATAATGATGATGACATAAAAAATATTTCAAATAAATTAAATTTAAATGAAAATAATCAATTGGAAAATTTAATTTTAAATGAGAATTATGAAAACAATAATATAAATAAGTCACAATATTCAAAGAAAAGAAAGTCTACAGGTATAAATGGAAATATAACTAAAAAATCAAAATACTTAAATTCAGCCGAAATAATTAAAAAGGTAACATACTATTCAGAATTAGAATTAAGAGAACCACAACAATTTAATGATATTTATAAGAAAAGGGACAAATTATAATGGTTAAAAGCAGTAAATAATGAATTGGAGAATATGAGAAGTCTAAAAGTGTACAAATTAGTAAATAAGGTTCCTTCCAATGCAAATATAATAACTACACGGTGGGTATTTACTTATAAACGAGATTTTCAAGGAAACATAATAAAAAGAAAAGCTAGACTTGTTGCTCGCGGGTTTACTCAAATAGAAGGTACGGACTATACATATACCTTCTCTCCAACACTTAGACAAGATTCCCTAAGAATATTATCAGATATGCCGCGCAAAATAATATCGAAATACATCAATTAGATGTGAAAGCAGCATACTTAAATGCTGACTTGGAAGAAGAAATATCATGGAAGCACCAGAAGGAGATGATAATTATAAGAAAAAATATTGGAAACTGAATAAAGCTCTCTATGGACTGAAGCAAGCTGGACGTGCCTGGAATAATACATTTAATGAAGTGTAAAGATTTAATAAATCTTTAATACATTAAATAGCTTAATTTTTCGTACAATTAATTTATTTAATGTATATGAATTATTTTTTTAATATAAAATTTATTGAAATAAAATTTAATTATTTTTTTAAATTGAAAATATTTTTTAATTAGTTTAGGTAATTTAGTTTAGTTTTAAATAGTTAAATATTAATTTAGGAATAATCTTAAATAGTTAATATTTATAAAAATAGTTTTTCAAAATTAAATATATAATTAAAATTATTATAAGTATTAAAATAATAAATAAAATAAAGAGTTTAAAAAATTAATTTTAGTTTTAATAAATTAATAAATAATAAAAATTATTAATTAAAAAAATCTTTTGTTTATAAATAAATAGTTTTATATATATTATTAAATAACATCATATATTAATATTGTAATAAGAAAAAATATAAATACATGTAATTTTTCTTAATTAAATCGATGTATTAGTTATTAACTATTTTACAGTTAATAACATAAAAGAAGTTTATAATTAATAAAAGAATTTATTAATAAAAGAAATTACTTTAATTTTATTTGTTTAAATTGTAGTGTTTTTTTATTGTTATAATCTGTTTTTTTATTGACGGATTCATTACATGAAGTGATGACAGAATTCAACTTCATTAGATTAAAAAGTGAACCATGCGTTTATGTGAAAAAGAATAGAGAAGGTAATGTAACTTGCTTATTGGCTGTTTATGTAGATGATATTCTCATAACCGGTATTAAAGATGAAATATTAAAAGCTATAGGATGTTTGTTATACTTAGCTGGATGTACTAGGCCGGATATACTATTTGCTGTTAATAAAGCTTCTAGACGCACAAGTAATCCGAATTTAGAAGATTGGATTAATGTTATAAAAATTTTCAGGTATTTAAATGGTCATCCTAGATATGGTTTAAAATTTAAAAATAGTATAACAAAATATTATAATAAATATAATAACACTCAAAAAAAACAAAAATTATTTTATTTTTTATTTATTTTTTTTCTTTTATTATAATTATTTTATTAATTATATTTATTATAATACTATAAGCCGCAAGGGTTGATATAGTATTAATATTAAAAAAAAGTTTTATTAAAAAATTAAGTTTTATTAACTAAACAAAATTAAAATAAAAAACACAAAGAAAAGAATATTTGTTAATAAGAATTTTACTCATATTTATATTTTTTTTTCAAAAGTTAAAGTTATTAAAAAATAAAAATAAAAGTTTCTAAAAAGTTCTTAAAAATCGAAAAATTTAGAAAAAATAGAAAACAATAGAATTAAGAATTTAATAGAATAAATTTTAATTAATTAAACACAAGAATTATCAAGAAATTCTAGTAATTTCTTGAACTATAAAGAATCTTCTAGATATTTTTTAGAATAAAACTATAAAATAATAATAAATGTGAATCGAACCCTAAGTAGTTTGATTCATGGTATTAGTTACTAACAACTATACCAGAAATAATATTTTTTAAATTTAATGATAAGAATGTACTAAATAATGCATTCTTAATTAAATCTACGATTTATTTCTAATACATTATGTGTACATTATTATTTTTGTACTTTAATAAATTTTTAAATTCAAAGATTAAAAATTAGATCAAAAATTATATTAAACTTTATAATTTTTATATTAAATCTTATATTAATAGTAATATTTTTATATATTTAAAACTTATATTAACAATATTAATAATAAATCTTATTTTTTTTATTTTTATATTAATAATGAAAATTTGTATTAATAATATTTTTATATATTGATAATTAAAAATTTATATATTATATTTTAACTTTTATTATAAAATTTTATATCGAAATGTTTTATTTTATATTGAAAAATATTTTATTTTATTAAAAACCTTTATATTAGAATAGTATTTTTATTTTTATTTGAATATTTTAACAGATTGTAATAAAAATTTTAGCCAATTAAATAAATTCTTATTAGTAATATTTTAGATAGATTATAAAAAAAAAAAAAAAAAAAAAAAAAAAAAAAAAAAAAAAAGTTTTATTAATATTATAAATGTATTTTATTTATATTGTTATAATTAAATTTTATATAATTGATTATAAAAATCAATTTAAATTTAATAGTTTTTATATATAAAAAGAAAAATAATAATAAAATGTAATTTAGTGGCAAGAACAACTTTTATGCCTTGAAAAAAAAAGTATAAATAGTTGTAAATTTTGCTACTAATTTTTAAATATCATCAAATAAAATAAAATAAAATCAAATAAAATCAAATAAATTTATAAATAAAAATAATAAATAAATAAATAAAATTTGTGTTTCCTTACTTTATTTTTATTTAATTCTCTAAAACCTTAACATTTATATGGTGGAGATATCGGGGTATTAAATAGAAATAATAGTAAATAACATAGATTTTTTTTTTAATTTTTTTTTTTTATTTTATATTGATAAACAAGTAAGTCGTTAATCCTTTGATTAACCCATGGCGCTTGTTTGATATATATATATAAAAAAAAATTTTTTTTAAATAAGTAAAATTAAGATTCTAAAAAAACAAATTTTGTAAAATTATAACAAGGAGCGGATAGAGCTCATACACAGTGTATTCTCAGATAGCAACAAATTAACTCTATTCATAGTAGGTTATTGAATAGTAGTTAATTTGGAGATTAATTGGAAAGTAGACGAAGGTATTTGGTTACCGACCCGGTAATAATAGTTCAGCCTTCAACGTTTCAACACACGAAGGTGCGGGTACTTTCCAAGCACTGGCGAATAAGGAGCTTACGTCACCGAAGGCGTAAGATTGTTTTTTTTTTATATATATTTTTTTTTACTTTTCTTTGTGCTAGTTATAAGGCACTTTATTATATAAAGTATCAGACTTTGGCTAACTTCGCCATTTAAATTTTTTTTATTTTTTTTTATTACTGATACTTTATTTGTTTAATAATTCCTGTAAAAGAATCTTAATTTACTTGAAAATATTGTGTTTTTAGTTAATTTTTATTAGTTAATAAAAATATTATTGAATACTTTTAAAATTTTTTTTTTTTTTATTCCGTACATAGATTATCGGATTAAGTTTATCCTACATAGTAATTGGGCTAGTAGGCTCTGAACTGCTATATTTTATATTGAATATAGTAATCGTGGCACACGCGTGGCATGACACCATTAGGTAAGCTGCACGTCAGACAGTGTGTACTATCAGATTGTACGACAATAAAGATTATTTTTTTGTATTTAATAATTATAATTAATTAATAATTTTATTAGCTATAACAATACAATATTTATCGTTTAAAAAGAAAAATTTTTGAAAGGTGAAAATAATAAATAAAACTTTGCTTCTAAATTTATTACTACAAATATACTAAATTACAAAATTCAAGTGGTCGATAAAGGTTTCGAGCTTGAAAAATATTCTATTGAGTTGTCGATAAAGATTTCGAACTTAAAATTATTCTATTGAGTTGTCGATAAAGATTTCGAACTTAAAAATTATTCTTAATAAAGTAGTCGAAAAGAACCTCGTGCTTTATAATTTCTACTAAGTTGTCGATAAGGATTTCGAGCTTATATCTACTAAAGAAAGCAAATAAAATTATTATTTTCAAAAGTTACTAAAATATATTGTTTTAAAAATTGATTCGATATTAAATTACCTATTAAATTATATTTTTAAAGTTGTATTTCCAAATTTATTCTTATTTAATCACCTCATTAATATACAACAAGAAATATTTAAACAAAATGTCCAAGGAAACAACTTTGAGCTTTAAAGAATTGAAAAAAGAATTAAGAGATATTGTGAAACTTAGCAAGGACAATTTAGATATTAAGTCCTGGGCTACTGAATTAAAACTTTGGATCAAGATACAAGGTATTACAGATCCAGAAACAATATTTAATGCTTGTTTACTTACCAGCTCTGGTGAAGTACAACGCGTTATTGAAGATTTGGGAGAAGATAGTGATGATGAAAGTGATGATTCATCAGATGAAGAAGAAGATGATGATGAAGAAGAAAATGTTGATGATGATATTAAATTTCCTTCCCTTGAAAAAATTATTTCAAGTCTTGAAAATTTTTACGGTATTAAAGAAGACCAAAATTTACTTCTTAAAGAACTTCGTGCAATGCGAATTAAAAGAAACGAAAAGATTAAAGACTTTAATGTAAGATATAGAACTTTGTACACTAAACTTGATAAAAAGAGAAGAAAGCGCATTGGTGTACTAGATTATATTGATTCTATTCAAAATAATTATGAAGCCTGGAAGAAATTATCCCTTAAAGATGATATAAGTATGGATAAAGCTTTCAAAATTGCCGAGAAAGTAGATAGACTTTCTGTAAGGAACAATAATATTAATACCTATAATGTTAATAATTCCCAACATAATCAAAATAATCAAAACAGTACTACTTCAAGACTTTATCCTAAAAGAAGAAACGAAACTTTCCAAACAAATCAAACAAATAATAAACCGAAACCTCAAGATATTATAGAAGAATCAACCCAGAAAATGAGAAATTTATCCGTTAAAACTTGCTTCTTCTGTAAGGAAGAAGGTCATTACTCATATTATTGCCCTCAATTAAATAAGATTATGGAAAAAAATAAAAAAGAAATATATTCCAAAAAGTCTTTAAACTTCTAAATGGGAGCAGAAGCACTCCCAATGACAAAACAATAGCTTCATTAAATAATTTACAAAATAATACTTTTACTAAGAATACTCCAATTGATAATAATTCCTTTAACGAAGAATCTGAAGAATCTGATTTTAGTGACACAACTGAAAGTGAGGATGATATCATTATAAATGCTGTAAAAAGAAAAATGAAGGATAATAACAGCGAAAAAGAAGAAAATAATTCCAAGAAAGTACATAAAAGTTTAAAAGATAATCCACGTCCTTTTGCAACTCCTGCTTTAAGAAAGAAGAAAGAAAATGAGCTGCATAATAAACCAAATAAAGTTTATAAAAATCAAATACTTCCTTCAATTTTAACTCAACCAAATATTAACAAAGAAAAACAAAAAGAAAAGGAATTAAGAAATATGACAAGAGTAAGAGAAAGTAAAGAAGAAAACAACAATTATTCATCAAAAGGAAAGGAAAAAGTTGAATCTGAAGATATACTTGTAATCGATAATGAAATAGAAGATCTAGAAATGAATAAAGATAATCAACAAAATAAAACTAATACTTTGGAAAAATTAATTTCAACAAAAACTAAGGAAACTAATAATGGAAATACTCAATTAGTAAAAAGGAATATCAAAATGATGAATAATAAAGAACCTTACAATATTATGGATGATTTAAATAATCTTAAATCCAGTATTACGATAGGTCAACTCTTGAATGCATGTCCTAAAATTCGTTCACAATTAACTCAAGGTTTAAAGTTAGAAAAGTCTAAAATAATTGGAACTGTAGACAATGTAATAGCACGAACTTTATTAGTAAATAACTATGACCATAGCTACATAAGTAAAAGTAATGAAGTAGCCGAAGAAGACTTAGCAATGGTTGATGCAAGTGTTGACGGAGTACTAGGAAAACTTTTAATTGATTCTTGTAGTAACCTAAGCATCGTTACTAAGCAGTATTTTGATAAATTACCTGGTGAATATGAAACAGTTGGAAAAAGTCGTGGAAGAATCCAACTAGCAACACAAGATGAAGAATACTCGGAAGGAATTATTGTTCGATTACCAGTAAAAATTAATAATTATGAATTTAATGCGGACTTTAGAATTATTGAGAAAGAAGACTCATTTTATGATATGTTAATAAACTTTAAAACTCAAATCGATCATTGTTTATTTATTCATCCAACCTTAAACAGTCTATGTAAACTTTTGTCAGAAAGTGAATACGAAGAAATAGCTAAAATAAATAATCAATATTATGATGAAGAAAGTATAATTTGCACTATTAGAAAAGTTAAAGAAACGAATAATGAAAAGGAAATTATAAAGGAATTAACTCCAATGGAATTTATTGAGAGTGATGAATTTTTAAGTACCTTAAATAAAGATTATAAAGAACAAATTATTAAAATTCTCAAAGAAATGATTGACATAGTTGCCACTTCAACAGAAGAACTAACTCCTTCTAAACTTTCACCACATAAGATCCGTTTGAAAGCAAATGCAAAGCCAGTAAAATTAAGAAGTTATAGGTTAACTAAATTAAAATCAGATATCTTAAAAGAAGAACTTACAAAGCTTATTAAGAAAGGATTGATAGAACCATCCTGTTCAGAATGGTCATCTCCAGTAGTACTCATTCTAAAACACAATGGAAAGTGGCGCTTGTGCATTGACTACCGAAAAGTCAATGATATGACAGAAAAAGATTCTTATTCAGTTCCATATATAGATGAAATTTTTGATAGTCTCGGAGGATCTAAAATATTTACAACTCTTGATTTATTTTCTGGTTTTCACCAAATCTTAATGGATGAAGAAAGCGTTGAAGTAACCACTTTCACTACTAAGTTTGGAAATTATCAATTTAAGGTTATGCCTTTTGGACTTACTGGAGCTCCCTCAACCTTCCAAAGAGAAATGAATAAAATTTTATTCCCTTTTATTGGTGAATTTGTTTATGTATTTATTGATGATGTTTTGATCTATTCAAAAAGTATCGAAGAACATTTAATTCATATTAAACAAGTATTAGAAGTATTTAAAGAAAACAAGTTAAAAATTAATATTGAAAAGTGCCATTTTCTTCAAACTGAAGTTGATGTATTAGGTCACAAACTTACTACTAAAGGATTAAGTCCCATGGAAAGTAAGATAACAGCTATTAAGAAGTGGGAAGCCCCTTCATCACTTCATGAATTAAGATCATTTTTAGGAGCAGTGGGATATTATCGTGATTTTATTCCTAAATATGCTCAAATTACCTCACCTTTATGTAAATTATTGAAAAAGAATACCAAATATGAATGGAATAAAGAACAACAAGAAAGCTTTGAACTCCTAAAAGAAAAATTAATCAATGCACCTATTCTAAAATTTCCGTCATTTGACAAACCTTTTATCATTAGAACTGATGCTTCGTATAATGGAATTGGTGGAGTTCTTTTACAAAAAGAAGAAGAAACCGGTAAGGAGCATCCAATACACTTTATAAGTAGAAGTTTAAAGAAAGCTGAAAAGAATTATGGTATTACCGATTTAGAAGGAACCGCTTTGTTTTACTGTATGACTAAATTTAAATCTTATATTGAAGGAAATCCATTACCTACAACTATTTACACAGATCATAAACCATTAGTTGGTTTATTTAAGAATAAAGAACCTTTGAATGCAAGGCAAACAAGATGGTGTCTAACCGCTAGTATGCTCGGAATTAATATAAAATATGAATCAGGCAAAAAGAATGTGTTAGCTGATGCTCTTTCAAGAATGAAAAGTAAGGAAGAGAGAAAGATATTATTAACAAAAATTACTAATGGAAATAATGAAGAATTATTATCTAAGGTTATAAAGGAATTTATTAATGAAAAGTTTACTGTTATTGATGGTGAAGATTACTTTATCGACAATGGAAATTATAGAAAATTAATAACGGACGAAAATGAAAGGTTTAAATTAATTTTAGAAGCTCATAATATTGGCCACGAAGGATATTACAAAACATATCAAAGACTTAAGAAAAACTTTTATTGGAATCATATGATTAAAGATATCAAAAGAATTGTTAGTAATTGTGAAAAATGCCAATTAAATCGTCCTCAACCATATCCAGAACCAACCGAAAACCATCCAACTAAAGTGGAGGGTCCCTTTGTGCATTTAGGATTAGATATTATAGGACCGTTACCAAAAACAAGAAATAATAATCAATATATTATAGTAACTGTTGATTACTTTACCAAATGGGTTGAAGCCGAACCCACTGAAAACATAACTTCCTCTGATATAATTAAATTTTTAATAAACGTTTTTGCAAGACATGGTGTACCTCAAGTTATTACTACAGATAATGGAGTCCAATTCACTTCTGATATGACTAAAATCTTTCTTGATCTTTATGATGTTTATGTAAAATTCATAGCTACCTATCACCCTGAATCCAATGGTCTCACTGAAAACCGAAATAAAGAAATTGGAAAATTACTTCGTTTATTAGGAAGGAAAAATCAAGATTGGGATGAAGTTTTACCTTCTGCTTTATGGGCACTTCGAACTACCAAAAACACAGCTACCGGACATTCTAGTTTTGAATTAGTATATGGAAGAGAAGACCAACAGCCTTATGATATAGCCATAAGAACAATTGAAAATGCAGGTAAATCGTATGATGAAATTTTAATGGAAAAATTTGTTCGTCATTATCAATGGACTAGAGAAGCATGCGAAAATGTGAAGAATGCTAACAAGTATTGGGCAACAAGACGAGAAGAACAAATAAGTATGAAAAAAGGAAAAGAATTAAAAGCTGGTGATCTTGTTCTTGTTAGAAACTTTAGCCGCACTAAGCTAGAACCATATTACAATGGACCATTTAAAATTTTAAAAATTCAATTCAACACGGCAACCTTAATCGATCAGAAAACTGGGAAACAACTCGATAGGAATGTTCATTTTAAAAATTTAGTAAAGTTTAACTCCGCTTACAGAGAAGCTTGAGTCTTCGTCGGGGCATCTTGATAAGAATGTACTAAATAATGCATTCTTAATTAAATCTACGATTTATTTCTAATACATTATGTGTACATTATTATTTTTGTACTTTAATAAATTTTTAAATTCAAAGATTAAAAATTAGATCAAAAATTATATTAAACTTTATAATTTTTATATTAAATCTTATATTAATAGTAATATTTTTATATATTTAAAACTTATATTAACAATATTAATAATAAATCTTATTTTTTTTATTTTTATATTAATAATGAAAATTTGTATTAATAATATTTTTATATATTGATAATTAAAAATTTATATATTATATTTTAACTTTTATTATAAAATTTTATATCGAAATGTTTTATTTTATATTGAAAAATATTTTATTTTATTAAAAACCTTTATATTAGAATAGTATTTTTATTTTTATTTGAATATTTTAACAGATTGTAATAAAAATTTTAGCCAATTAAATAAATTCTTATTAGTAATATTTTAGATAGATTATAAAAAAAAAAAAAAAAAAAAAAAAAAAAAAAAAAAAAAAAAGTTTTATTAATATTATAAATGTATTTTATTTATATTGTTATAATTAAATTTTATATAATTGATTATAAAAATCAATTTAAATTTAATAGTTTTTATATATAAAAAGAAAAATAATAATAAAATGTAATTTAGTGGCAAGAACAACTTTTATGCCTTGAAAAAAAAAGTATAAATAGTTGTAAATTTTGCTACTAATTTTTAAATATCATCAAATAAAATAAAATAAAATCAAATAAAATCAAATAAATTTATAAATAAAAATAATAAATAAATAAATAAAATTTGTGTTTCCTTACTTTATTTTTATTTAATTCTCTAAAACCTTAACATTAATTATTTGTTTTAAAACTTTATTGAAAAATAATACTAAATATTAAAATAATAAAATAATTGTAATTATTGATTCTGTTATAACTCTCTCCCTTAGAGACGGATTCCAGACGTCTTAGGTTTTGGTTTATTTGGAAACTTCTTGTGGAATTCGGCAAGAAGTTTATTGCAATGAAGATTCTCAAAAGGTTCCCATGAGTTTTCAGAATCATCATAACCTTTCCAATGAATTAAATATTTAATTTTGTTATGAAATTTCTTTGAATCAAGAATAGATTCAACTTCATATTCTTTTTCTCCATTAAGTATAATAGGTTTTGGAGTTGGGATATTTCTTTCTGTAAATTCATTTTCATAGGCTGGCTCAAGAAGTGAAACGTGGAAAACTGGAAAGACCCTAAAAGAGTTTGGTAACTTTAATTTATAACTTACATCTGAAATTTTCTTTAAAATAGTAAATGGACCAGATTTCTTAGGAGCAAGTTTACCTTTTTTATTATTTATTAAATCATTTCTTAACAGCCAAACTTTTGAGCCAACTTTAAACTCAGGCGGAGACATATGTTTATCATCATAATATTTTTTTTGAAAATTAACTGCACTTTGAAGATTTTCTTTAAGTACATTTCTTAATTCTTTTAAGTCTTTAGCAATAATTTCAGCACGAGGGACAATAGAAACATCTGGAGTAGAAGGATCAAATTTAGGATTGAACCCATAATTAAGAAAGAAAGGAGTAGCATTTGCAGATTCTTGTATTGTGTTATTGTAAGCAAATTCTGCAAGAGATAAATATTCTATCCAATTATTTTGTTGATAATTAACATAACATCTTAAGTATTGTTCAAGTATTGCGTTTACCCTCTCCGTTTGACCATTAGTTTGCTGATGATGAGCAGATGATAAACAAAGATCAACATGAAGTAAATTAAATAATCTATTCCAAAATTTAGAAGTAAACTGAGTACCTCTATCCGACACAATATCCTTTGGCAGACCATGAAGTTTGAAAATAGAATTAAGAAATTGTTCAGCACAATCCTCAGCAGAGGGAACTGATTTAAAGGGAACAAAATGAGCCATCTTCGTAAAGCGATCAACTACGACAAGAATACAAGACATACCATTGGAAGAGGGAAGATCTGTTATAAAATCCATTGAAATTGATTCCCAAGGATTATTGCCAATGGGTAAAGATTTAAGTAAACCGTAAGGTTTATGACGAGGAGCTTTTGAAGCGCAGCACACATTACAAGTACGAATATATTTTTTAATATCCTTATGCATACCAGGCCACCAATAATTTCTAGAAACTAAGTCAGAGGTTTTATTTATGCCAAAGTGGCCAGCAGTAGGAGAATCATGACAAGAACAAAGAATTTTAAATCTAAGGCATTCAGGAATATAAATAAGATTGTCATATAAAAGAATACCATTGGAGAACGAAAGGAGATCAACCGAAGCAATGGGTTTCTCATTAGCAGAAGGCTTTTCAAAATATATCTTAACATTATTAAAGAAAGGATCCTTGGAGTAACACTTTTTAATTTCATCTTGTAGATTTGATTCAATAGAGATCCTTGAAGTAAAACAAAAATTTTCCGGTTTAAGTACTTGGTAAGGTTTAGCAGGTTCATGATTATCATAATCAGGACGGCGAGATAAAGCATCTGGCTTACCACCGCGAGAACCTGGACGATACTCAATTTGAAAGTCAAATCGAGTAAAGAACATTGACCATCTAATTAAACGTTGTGAAAGCTGTTCTGGTTTCTTAAAGTAGAGTAGATTTCTATGATCAGTAAGAACTTTAATAGTATTCTTAGCACCTTCTAAATAGTACCTCCAAGTTTCAAAAGCAGTCTTAATAGCAAGTAACTCTTTATCATAAATTGGATAATTGCATTCAGCAGAGGTAAAAGCTCTAGAATAGAAAGCAATTGGATGAAGCTTATTATCTTTAGAGCTAACTTGGGATAAAATACATCCAAGCGCAAAATTACTTGCATCCGTTTCAACAAAAAATTGAGAATTAGGATCAGCAGGAATAAGGATGGGAGCAGAAGTAAAAGAACGTTTAAGAAGTTCAAAGGAGTCATTAGCATCTTTTGACCAAACAAAAGGAACATTTTTTCTTGTAAGTTTATTAAGAGGATAAGCAATTTTAGCAAAATTTTTTATAAAGCGTCTGTAGAAATTGGCTAGGCCAAGAAACGATTGAACTTCTTTAACTGTAGTTGGAGCAGGCCAATCTAAAATAGCTGAGACTTTCTTAATATCCATCTTAAGACCATCTGAAGATACATAATATCCTAAAAATTTAACTTCGAACTTATCAAACTCACATTTTTCAAGGTTAACATGTAAATGAAATTTCCTAAGTTGTAATAGTACTTTTTTAACGTGTAAATGATGTTCAGAAAGATCATCAGAAAAAATGATAATATCATCAATATAGGCATAACAAAATTTACCTAAATAGTCACTTAATGCAGTATCAATCATTCTTTGAAAACAGGCAGGTGCATTCTTGAAACCGAAAGGCATAACTCTAAATTCAAAGTGTCCTAAGCTACATACAAAAGCTGTTTTGTATTCATCTCCAGACCTGATACGAATTTGGAAGTAAGCAGATTTTAAATCAAGCTTTGAGTAATACTTATGACCAGGAGCTTTATTAAAAATAACAGTTGTTAAAGGCATAGGATAACTATCTCTAATGGTGATTTCATTAAGTTTCCTAAGATCAATACACATACGTAACTCACCATTATCTTTTGGAGCAAATAAAATTGGATGACCAGCTTCTGATTTTGACCTAACAATAAAACCGTATTTTAAATAGTCTTTAATAATTTTTTCTAAAGCTATTTCTTCGGGAATTGTAAGGGGATAAATTGCACTATAATATAACTTAGTATTAGGTTTAAGGTCAATAGCACAATCAAAACTAGAATGAGGAGGTAAGATTTTAGCTTCTTCTTCACTAAATACATCAGAGAATTCTAGATAAATGGCGGGAAGTGTTTTATTTGGAGTATCCATGTTTGGGGAAGAGGCAATTGAATTCTTCAACACTGAAGGAGATATAGAAGAATTATCAAACAAAGAATTATTAGGGGTGCATGAACTGGAATAGGCTGGTTTCGAAGAGATAGAGTCGGAAGTATTAGAAGTAAGAGAAAGTGAAGTAGAGTTAACCGAGGTTGAAGGTATTGATTCAACAAAGGAAGAATCTGACGCATTGTTATTACTATTGCAAAAGCTTAAAATATTATTGTTGAAATCAATTGATGATTTATTTTCTTTAAGAAATCTAGAACCAATTAAGCACTCAAATTTGTCGTTCAAATCAATAACAAAAAATTCTGTTAAGACCTGAAGATTACTAACTTTAAATAATATTGGTATAGTTTTACCAACAACGTCTTTGCCACCACCAATACCAGTAATGTTATCAGCTTCTAAATTATCATGTACAAGCTTAAAATTATTAATTTTAGCAAAATTACTATCCATAAGATTCAAGTCGGAGCCGGAATCTATAAGAGCCTTAGCTTTAATCCATTTATTTTTGTAGTTAAAGGAACACTTAATAATACAATCTTTATTAAATTTCTTAGAAGAATTAGATCTAGCCATATGGGAGGAGCCAGGTTTATTTGCTCGCTTTGGACAATTTATTAACTTATGGCCTGATTGTCCACAATATAGACAAAGCCCTTCTTTAATTCTTCTTGCTCTTTCTTCAGGGGATAAATGAGAGTAATTTGAGTCATTATTTGATTTGAAAAAAGAATTAGAATTGGCGTTTCTATTATTACTAGAGTTAAATCTATAATACTTCCTATTATTACGAGAATTATTATTATTATTACTGTTATTTCTAGAATTGTAATTGTTGATCGTTGCGAATCGAGTCATTTGATGATCTATACGATTGGTAATTCGCATTAGTTCACTTAATTTGGCAGGAGGAGGGAACAAACTAATTACTCTTTCTTGAAGTCTTGGTAGCAATCCTTCAATATAAACATCCATTAAGGCAAATTCATTCCAGTCCGTTTTTTCCGAAAGCCTACGGAATTCATTATTGTAATCAGTGACTTTACCATATGCTTTTTGCTTAATATGCATAAGAGCTTGATTACAATTAAAAACTGCATCTACGTCACTGAATCTATCCTTCATAAGTTCAATGAAAGCGTTAAAATCGTCAAGGACTGGGTTATTTTCATTCATCAAGTCTGCAGCCCAATCCATAGCTTCATCTCTTAACAAAGTGATGGTATAAGCTACTTTTAACGGATCATTGGTGAAATATTCAGGACGAAGTGCAATGGCTAACCCAACATAAGCTAAAAATCCCTTGAGCTTAGCTGAATCGCCATTAAAATGAAAATCGTTTGATGAAGAAGACATTGAAAGAATTATTAAATTATAAACAAGTTTAAGAATTGCAATAGGAAGATTTATTTAATATTATCACTATTATTATTATTATTATTTTTTTTTTTTTTTTTTTTATTAGTGCTCCCGAATGAAAATTGTAATGATAAAGAATTATAAATTATTATTTTTCTAGGCGTTTAGTTTAATTGCTGATTTAAATTTTTTTTTTTTTTTTTTTTAATTTAATTTGGTAAATATAATAACTAGACTAAATTTCACTCTTTTATGCCTTACAACAAAATAAAAAACCGGCAAGAGTTACTAACTAGAGGTATATACTAGACCTCAAAATAAAAAATTATAAACTATATATTTTAAAGTCGCTTTACCTTCACGACCAACCTATAGCCTTCGGTGACTATAGTTCCTTATTCGCCAGAGCTTATTCGAATAGAGCAACCACCGAACTGTTGAAGTTGGTTGGTAGGATGTGGCTTTCGTTTAATCCACACGCTCTTCACGCCCTAGGGTTTTGAAGCCCGTTTATATTCGAATAATTAACGGCTATAGTTTCTAACCTACTGAAACTAGTTACTAACCGCCGAAACTCTGTTTATGAGCTCTAATCGCTCCTAGTATATTTAAATATTATATTTACCTGTAATATTCTTTAAAAAGTCTCAAGAACTGTAGAACTTCTTAAAGAATTTTTTATATCAAAAAAAATTTTTTTTTTTTTTTTCGCCTAGATAGATTTTGGTATAATTGTGAGTATGCTATTAGTACCAAAAACCGAGAATTTTATTTTTTAAAGAAAAAAAAGTAGATTCAAGAAGCAAGGCTGAACCCAAAGAAGATATCAGAGACTAAGAGAAGAAGAGATTTTGTCCAAAAGTAGAAACCAAGAATCAGAAACCCGAAACCAATGGAAACAAAAACCAAGTCCAAAACTAAGAAATCTGAAACCAATGGAAACAGAAACCAAGACCAAAAATAAGAAATCCAAGGCAAACAGAAAGAATCTAACCAAAAGTGGAAACCTGAAGCCAATAAGATAAGTAGCCAAACAGAAACCAAAAACAAAGGAAACAGAAAATCCGAGAGATTCAAAAAATAAAGTCCAAAAAGAAAACAAAAAGGCAGTAGACACTAATTCCAAAAGAAAGCTTCAAACCAAACAAAAGGGTAGTTATATCAAGGCACGGCGTCTAAATCTTGGGTGTTTTTTATTATAACAAAATATTATAATAAATATAATAACACTCAAAAAAAACAAAAATTATTTTTTTTTTTATTTATTTTTTTTCTTTTATTATAATTATTTTATTAATTATATTTATTATAATACTATAAGCCGCAAGGGTTGATATAGTATTAATATTAAAAAAAAGTTTTATTAAAAAATTAAGTTTTATTAACTAAACAAAATTAAAATAAAAAACACAAAGAAAAGAATATTTGTTAATAAGAATTTTACTCATATTTATATTTTTTTTTCAAAAGTTAAAGTTATTAAAAAATAAAAATAAAAGTTTCTAAAAAGTTCTTAAAAATCGAAAAATTTAGAAAAAATAGAAAACAATAGAATTAAGAATTTAATAGAATAAATTTTAATTAATTAAACACAAGAATTATCAAGAAATTCTAGTAATTTCTTGAACTATAAAGAATCTTCTAGATATTTTTTAGAATAAAACTATAAAATAATAATAAATGTGAATCGAACCCTAAGTAGTTTGATTCATGGTATTAGTTACTAACAACTATACCAGAAATAATATTTTTTAAATTTAATGATAAATAACAAAATTATTAAATTAAAATAAATAATAAAAAAACAAATTCTGTCTAACTTAACCCAAAAATTAATCCATTCTAAAAAAAAATTAAATCCATATTTAAGAAAAATTAATTAAATAAAGATAATTAAAATAAAATAATAATAAATTAATTAATCATTAATAATTTTAATTAAAAACTAAAATAAATTAATAAATAATATTTTTCTAAGACTACAAATAAACAAAATAATAAACATATTTAATAAATTATAAACAACAAATAAACAAACTTATAAACAACGCAAAATTAAAATTAAAATAGTTAAATAATTTTTTTAAGTTACTTTTATTTAAAATAATGATTATTTTATTTATTTTATAACTCAACTTTTATAAACAAATTGTAATTAAAATAACATTTTAAAACTCATCTTTATCAACATTTTAATTGTAAATATTGTTTAATTTAATAATAAATTATTCTTTATTTCTCTTTTATTAATTTTATTATTTTTAATGTAAATAGTTTAAAATCAAAGAAAAATATAAAAACATGTAAATATTTCTTATAAATTATTCTTTATTATTAATTATTTAATAAATTATTATAAATATTTTATTAGTTTTAATAATCAAAAAGTATGATTATTAATTATTTAATAAATTATTATAGATATTTTATTAGTTTTTAATAATCAATTTTTTATGATTATTAATTAGTTAATAAATTATTATAAATATTTTATTAGTTATTAATAATCAATTTTATTATTAAAATTTAAAATAAATTAGTATAAATAATAAATATTCCATTTTATTATTTTATTAGTTTTAACAATTATTTTATTAATTTAAACAAAATTAATTATTAAATAAATAAAGATTAATATTAAAATAAAAATAAATTTTTTTAATAAAACATTTTTGTGTTTAATAATAAAACATATTTATTTTTTTTTAAATTCCTTAAATCAATTTTTATTCAGTATTTATCCTTTTATTCACTTCTGCAAAATTTAATTTTTGTAGATTAAGAATATTAGGTATAAATCAATGGTGGAGAATCCTCTTGTTGCCCCGGTGGTAAGTAAAATTTTTTTTAGTTTAATATTAGAATAAGCCTAGTTATTCAATGGTAATATTAAACAATAATTAATACAATAAATTAGTCTAGTTTTAGAATAACTCTAAATTATTCATAGTAATAGACTCAAATAAATTTATCTTAATAATATGCAAATAAAATATTATAGCAATAAATTATTATAAATTAAAGTTATTAATATAAATTAATCAACAAATAATATACGTTAAATAAACTGCAAATTAAATTAAATTTATCTTTAATAATTAAATAAAAAAAAAAAAAAAAAAAAAAAAAAAAATTTTTTTTAAAGATAATTAAATAGTATTCATATTATTCAATTTAATTAAATAATAAAGTATATATTATAAGTAATAAATAATAATAATAATAAAATTTATTAGTAAAATTTTAATAAAAAAAAAAAAAAAAAAAAAAAAAAAAAAAAAAAAAAAAAAAAAAATTTATTAGAAAAATTTTAATATAAAAAAATTTTTATTAAAAAAAAAAAAAAAAAAAAAAAAAAAATAAAAATAAAAATAAAAATAAAATATAACGGAAGAACTTTAAGAAGTTCTATTATAAAATTATTATTTATTTTTCAAAAAAGAATATTGTTGCTTTAGAAGCAATAATATAAGTAAAATAATAAGTGGTTTCCGTGATTAGTTTATTCTTTCACAGTCGGCGCGCTGGGAAGCTCTGAACTATTCTACAAACGTATAAACGTGTAGGAGAATCACTGGTACGAGTAGTACATGACGCCTGAGCAAGTGGGCAAGCTGGCTACGAGTATACTACCTACTTATTACTTATATTATTGGAAAATCGTAATTAATATTCTTTTGAGAATTATTAATAATAAATATTTATAATTTAACTTTTTATTCTTCTTTAAATATTCAAATAATAAAAATTTATAAATACCATTATACTACTTAACCTTTTATTTTTTTAATATTTTCTAGGATATTATTGTATAAAATATTTTTTAAAAAAAAAAAAAAAAATAATAAAAAAAAATAAAATTAGAAAACAATAAAATTTAAATTAAGGAAAACAAATAAAGAAAAGAAGTATTTTTTTTAGTTGGAGGAACTGCTTCTGTTCTCTTGACTGATTGATACTTATAGTAGGAATCTCTTACCCTTAATACTAGTGTATTATTGCAGTAAGAGCTAACGGACTGTAGAATAAGAATCAATACGGGGGAGTAGGCGCTGATTATAAGTAGAGATCTACGTTAGGTGTAGACGTAGTGTAAAACTCCTATAATCAGTGGGACCAAACGTCGTATTATTCTACAACCGTACTATAAGGACGGGAAATCATTCAAGATAAACTAAAGATAATAAGAATTAATAATTTTAGAAATATTACTACTACTACTAATAATAATAATTAACAAAAAAAAAAAAAAAAAAAAAAAAAAAAAAAAAAAAAAAAAAAAAAAAAAAATGGAAACAACTACCAAAGCTATTACTTTTAGTAGATTACCAATATTAGGTGAAGAAAAAGTCCAATATGAAGAATGGAAATTCGCCTTTGAAAATTGGTGTCGAAAATATAAAATTGAAAACGAAGAAAAGAATGAATATTTAATTGCCGTAACTACAGATAAAGCAAGAACTATTGTTATAAATTCTTTAAATAAAACACAAGCTGACTCTTATGAAATAATTTTAGAAAACTTAAAGAAAAGATTTAAACCTTGTACGCCAAAGAATGTAAAATTTTTGGAAATATCAACATTAACCATTAAGAAAGGTGAAAAAGTTTCCGACTTCGATACAAAATTCTTACAACTCTTAAATCAATTACAATTAGATGGAAAGGATTATATTAGTACTCCATACTACATAAATGCATTTAGAAACTGGTCTAAAATGTATGAGTATTTGTTAGAATCAGAACCTACTAAATTAAGTGATGCAATGGAAATAACTTCAAAAAAGGAAAAAATGCTTAAACTTCTTGAAGACAATAAACCAAAATCTAAAACTCAATTCTCAAATGTAAAGAAGAATCTAAATAACACTAATAATAACAATAATAAAAATACTAATTTTAGATCTTTTAACACCAATTATTACAATAAAATTCCTTTTATCTCTAATACTAGGACTAATGAAAATTCCAGTTATAATAATAAATTTAGAAATAATAACTATAACAACAATTTTACTACAAATAGAAATTTTTACAACCCTGTAGAATTCAACAAAGGAGTCGAACAGAGAAGAGCAACTTTAAAAGGTTCTCAATTCACTGATAAAGAACTAGATGATATAACAAAAAAATTATCCGATTTAAAAATCAACCTATGCATAAATTGTCAGCGTATTGGTCACATTGTTGAAGAATGTCCAGAATTAAACCATTTAAATTAGTTATCGGGAGTACGCAATCTCCCGAGATAAATAAAATTGCAACAAACAACTATGATCAAGAATATACTATAGAATATGAAGGAAACAATAATTATATGATTAATGCAGCCCAAAAGAGAAAATTACTAAGTAAGAATGCATTGGATAAAAATAAAATATCACCAAGTAATAAATCTATAGTAAAACCTTCCATTCTAAATCAACCTAATATAAAAGCTGTTAAACAACAGAAGAAAGCCATTAGAGATAAAAGAAGAAGAGAAATTACAAATGATATAGAAGACATGGATTTATCTAATAATAATATTACACATGAAGAATCTAATAATAATAGTGAAAGTGTTCGTGCAACCAATTTTGACAAACCCCAACCCAATACTCCTAATGAAAATAATTATCAAGATAATAATTCAAATACTATTCCAGAAAAAGTTAAAACAAAAGGTAAGCGAAACATGACCGAAATACAAATGTTAAAACCTGAAAATAAATTCAATATTCTAGAAGAAGCCAATAATTTATATCCTAAAATAAGCCTAACACAATTATTATCAGCTAGTCCATCTATAAGAAAAGATCTAGAACAAGGTTGTAAACCACGAGTTGAGAAAATACTTTATACTATTCAAAATTTAAATATTCCTATTTTGTGCGGAAAAATTGGAAATAAAATGGTTAAGATACTTTTTGATACTGGTGCAAACATTAATATTATAACAAAAAATTCTCTAAAAGAATTAGAAAATGTAACTATTAATAATTGTGACCTTTCTGAAACTATTACAATTGCCGATGGTACAATACTCCATACTAATTCTTATATAAATTTAAAATTAACTATAAATAATAACTTAACTGTGAATGAGAAATTTTATATAATAGATTATACAAATCCATTCTTTAATATTATATTAGGAAGAGGTATACAAAAGAAGTACAGACTCTACATTGATCCAGATGATGATTGCTTATATCAAAAAACAAAAAAAGGAATTAAAAGAATAACTGAAATATATAATAACCATACTTCTTTAAAGACGCCTATGTGTAATGCAATAATAATAGAAAAGAATAAAGGTATCGGAAGTACTCTTTTGCAAAAGGAGGAAGACAAATTAGAACACCCAACTTGTTGTTTAAGTAGGACATTGTCAATCAACAATAACAAACCAATAAAATTTATAACTGATTATAAGCCACTTTTAGGTTTGCTCAAGAAAAATATTCCTAACAACAATAGACATGCTCGTTGGATAGAAGAATTCAATAAATACAAAACCAACCTAGTTTATCAAAAAAGAAAAAGAAATCTTTTTGATGATGCACTTTCAAGACTATCATCAAAAGACTCTGAAGCAATACTTTAGTTCTTGAAGATCCACAAACAGGAAAACTCCTTGAAAGAAATGTTCATATAAAAATTTTTTCCCTTATGTACTACAAGAAAATGATACAACTTCAAGGGACGAAGTTGACTCTTAAGGGCCGAGAAATTGATAAATAACAAAATTATTAAATTAAAATAAATAATAAAAAAACAAATTCTGTCTAACTTAACCCAAAAATTAATCCATTCTAAAAAAAAATTAAATCCATATTTAAGAAAAATTAATTAAATAAAGATAATTAAAATAAAATAATAATAAATTAATTAATCATTAATAATTTTAATTAAAAACTAAAATAAATTAATAAATAATATTTTTCTAAGACTACAAATAAACAAAATAATAAACATATTTAATAAATTATAAACAACAAATAAACAAACTTATAAACAACGCAAAATTAAAATTAAAATAGTTAAATAATTTTTTTAAGTTACTTTTATTTAAAATAATGATTATTTTATTTATTTTATAACTCAACTTTTATAAACAAATTGTAATTAAAATAACATTTTAAAACTCATCTTTATCAACATTTTAATTGTAAATATTGTTTAATTTAATAATAAATTATTCTTTATTTCTCTTTTATTAATTTTATTATTTTTAATGTAAATAGTTTAAAATCAAAGAAAAATATAAAAACATGTAAATATTTCTTATAAATTATTCTTTATTATTAATTATTTAATAAATTATTATAAATATTTTATTAGTTTTAATAATCAAAAAGTATGATTATTAATTATTTAATAAATTATTATAGATATTTTATTAGTTTTTAATAATCAATTTTTTATGATTATTAATTAGTTAATAAATTATTATAAATATTTTATTAGTTATTAATAATCAATTTTATTATTAAAATTTAAAATAAATTAGTATAAATAATAAATATTCCATTTTATTATTTTATTAGTTTTAACAATTATTTTATTAATTTAAACAAAATTAATTATTAAATAAATAAAGATTAATATTAAAATAAAAATAAATTTTTTTAATAAAACATTTTTGTGTTTAATAATAAAACATATTTATTTTTTTTTAAATTCCTTAAATCAATTTTTATTCAGTATTTATCCTTTTATTCACTTCTGCAAAATTTAATTTTTGTAGATTAAGAATATTAGGTATAAATCATTAATTATTTGTTTTAAAACTTTATTGAAAAATAATACTAAATATTAAAATAATAAAATAATTGTAATTATTGATTCTGTTATAAATAGTAATACATTTGACATCTATGTTGACGCAGATTATGGCGGAGACACTGAAACTAGGAAGTCAACAACAGGGTATATAATCATGATGAATGGAGCACCAACAAGTTGGTATTCAAAACTACAAAATTGGGTATCAACTTCTACTTTGGAAAGCGAATATTATGCTATAGATGAATGTGCAAAACATTGTTTATGGTATAAAAATATTTTTAAAGAACTTAATATGAAATAAAAACAGATAATAAAGCTGCTATTCAGAATTGTATCAATCAAACAATAAACCCTAAATCAAAACATATTGACATTAAATATCACCATATTAGGGACTTAATTATAAAGGGTGATATAAGACTGAAACATATTAGGACAAATGTGAACTTAGCTGATGGTTTTACTAAATACCTCAATAATACATTAATGACTAAATTCAGAGAATCCATACTTACCAAGTTTTAACCATATTAAACTTTAGGGGGAATGTTAAAATATTATGAATTATTTATTAAAGTTTAATATTAATTATAGCTATTAATAATATATTTTATGTATAAGTATTAGATTAAATATATGTATAATTTATGTATTGTATTTTGTGTATCTAATGTATTATGGCTAGATCATATAAATATATGATTGATTGTTAATGTGATACAGATATGGTTCAATTGTTTATTAGTATATGTATTACCATGTAAAAGTATATATAAAAAGTATGCATTATTAATATAATTAATAATAAAGTGTTCTAAAATATAGTAAATAAAACAAAAAAATTCTTCAGACAACAGAGAAATTTTTAAAACTCTGAAAACAAAATAATTTAAAGTATAGTACATATTTATAAAATTGCAACAATAATTAAAAATGTCATATCTCAAAATATTTTAAAATATATAAACATAATTTAGATACATAAGATTGATAAATTTATTGTTAAATTTTTATATCATAATATTCATTTTTAGAGATAATAATTATATGAGTATATTAATTATTATTTTAATTACTATTACAGATAAATATTATTTTATATTGTAGTAACAATTTTATTTAAATTGCTATATATGATTAATTTTTTAAATATTTATAACTTTCTTTTAATTTTAAATTTTTGTTTTCTTTTATTATTTTTTTAATAATGTTCTATTGATCAAATAATAAACAACAGAATAAATATTTCAATTATGCTAATAAAAACTAATTTTTTTTTAAAATATTTACCATTATATATCAATAAATAACTTCTATTGAAAATTTAAGTCAAAAAAAAAAGAAAAAAGTAATATATTTAATAAAGAATTGTATTGTTTTCAGTGACTTATACACATCAACAAATATTGATCATGGTATCATAATTTTTCCAGCTTGATTATACCAGTGTTTGGATTCTAAACCAAGTTCTAGATATTGAACATATTTGTATTGGAACATATATTTAAAATATTAATATTTATGCAATGTTTCTGGTTTAAAAAAATTTCCTTGTATATTTAACTATAAATTAAATGTATGCACCTTTGAATTATTTCAAACCTAATCAAAAAAAAGAATTTAAGTTATAATTTGAAATAATTCAAAGGTACATATATTTAACTGAAATTCAGAAGATTTTTTAATCTAGTGTTTGGATGGATATTAACGATATAGGTAAAAAAGTTAATGATCCATCTTATGATGATTAAAAAATATGATTTTGCTTGTTTATTGCTGATTAATCAAATAATTAAATGATTATGTAGCTTGTAATGTATTATTACATTATGTTTCAACAACTGAACGCTCATCATGGAATATTATTGATTATACAAAACAGAAAAGTTTAAAATTTCAATGCTAGTAGTATATATTGAGGATTTTATAATTAACATTGTAATATTAATATATATATATATATATATATATAATTTATGATCCTCATACTAAATTCTTTTATGTTGAAGAAAACTATGGGAATTTTTTAATTACTTATTATTGTCCAAATTTATATAATTCAAATAATAGTTGTTTTACCAAGAACAGTGTTATTGGAATAATGGACTTTTTCATCCAACTCATGTTATTGAGAAAACTATGACTAATGATATCATTAAATTCTTAAATAATTAAATATAAAAAAAATCAAAGACCTACAATAATAATTTGGAGTATAATATATAATGAATTAATCATTATTTCCAATATAAAGAAAGAAGTTAATAATTTTAATATAAAACTTCGAAATCTTTTTTTAACTTTTTTTTTATTAAAATTATAAAATATAAAAACCAGTTAAATTTAAAAATCACATTAAAAATCAAACATCATTTATTATCAATTCACAGTTAATTGCATTTTTATAAAATTTTAATATTTAATAAAACATATTTATCATTTTAATTTACAATGAAATTTTGAATTATATTTATTTATTTATTTATTTATTTATTTATTTATTTATTTATTTATTTATTTATTTATTTATATAAATAATTATATTTTATAATTATATATATATATATTTTAAAATTTTTTTTTTTTTTCTTCTTAAAATAATTATTTTCACACATAACTAATATTGGCTTAATTTTTTTTTTTTTTTTTTTTTTTTTTTTTTTTTTTTACTTTAATAAAAAAAGCATAATTTACTTTAATAAAAAGTAAAGAGTAAACAATAAATTATCTATTGTAAAATTGATAAAATAGGAATAAATATTTTTTTTGAATAATAATATAATATATATTTATTATTAAAGTATTATGATATTTGATGTAAATTTCATTTTATATTGTAATTATTCTTAAAACTAATTCAATTTTCATATATAGAAGTTTTATAATTTAATATGCATAAATTAGTATAAACATGTCAATTAATATAACTGTGCATATAAGAAATTTCATTTATATATATTAAGTTATCATTTATGTGGTTGTTATTTTGTTTGAACTTTATATAATTAAATAGATAGACAAATTCACTCTCATAATTATATAAATGGTTATTTTAATTGTATAATCTGATGATATTATATAGTATATATATAATAAATTTTTATGTAATAATATTGAAAAATAAAAAATATGGGCTATTATGTAATTTTAATTATTATATTTTTTAATATTAATAGTTTATGGAGACAAAAAAAAAAAAAAAACCTTTACATATCTTTATATTTTATAAATTATAAAATTTTAAATATATGTTATTTTGTTTAGTTTTTATTGTGTGATCACTTTATTTTTATTTATTATAATTTTATTGTTATTTTAATAACTATATATTTTTAGTAATATTTTTATTATAGGATTAATTATCATAATCCTTAAATGTATATACATTAATAAAATTTAATTTAACTATATTAGTTATAATTGTAAATATAAGATGTACATCATTAATACGCCTCATAATATTTTACATTATACAAAATAATGAAAAACATATTTAATTTAATAAGTAAATCTTAATTATACAAGACTTAATTAAAATATTAAACTTTATTTTTAACATTCCCCCTAAAGTTTAATATTGTTTAGATCATAGAGAATATTATTTCTAAACCTGGTCATTAAAGTAGAATTTAGATATTTGGTAAATCCATCGGATAAGTTATTTTCAGATTTTATATACTTTAAATTGATATAACCTTTCTTGATTAATTCTCTTATACTGTGATATCGTAGGTCGATGTGCTTGGATTTCGGATTAATAGTTTCATTTTCGCAATTGTAAATTGCAGCTTTATTATCGGTGTTTATTGTAATAACATCCTGCTTAAGTCCAAGTTCCTTAAATATATTTCTATACCAGAGACTGTAAAGAGTTCTATAAGAAACAGATTACAAATAACAAATTTTAACACCAAAATAAAAAAAAAAAACACGTAATAAAAATTCGTTTTTTTTAAATAAAATAATATTTATTAATTAAAAAAAATTAAATCTCTTTTTGTTATTAACTATCATATAGTCAATAACTAATACATCGATTTAATTATAGAAATTTACATGTATTTATATTTTTTCATTATTACATTATAATATATTATTTCTATCTAATTTACATATATTACTATTTATTTATAAACAAAATATTTATTAATAATTTTATTAAATAATAATTAACTAAACTAAACAATAATTAATTTAATAAACTTTCAACTTATTTACAATAATAATTAAATTCAATAACAACTCATTTATTATATATTTATTATATAAATATTATTAATACTAATGTTTATATATTTACAATTCAAAACTATTTTTGTAAACTATTTAAACTAATTTTAACTATTTAAAACTATTCCGAAATTAATTTTAAAGTATTTTAAACTAACTAAACTAAATTAACTAAGTTAAATAGAATAACTATTTTAAATAAACTAAACTAAATTAACTAACTTAAATAAATTATTTAGATTTAAGTTATTATCCAAAATTATTTAAATAATAATTTTTCCTTTATGAAAAGTTTACATAAATTTATAATTAATTTTCATATACGTAAATCATAAATTTATGTAATTTTATTACATTAATTAATTATGTAATAATTAATTATTAAAGATTTTATTAAATCTTTACAGAGACAGTGTCTTGCACACTCATGAATTCCATAATACTCACTTTCCGCAGTAGAAACTGAAACACAATGTTGCAGTTTGGAATACCAACTAGTAGGAGCTGAGTTTATCATCATTACAAATCCAGTAGTTGACTTTCTTGTTTCCTTATCACCACCTAAATCGGCGTCAACATAAACATTAAAATTAAAAGTATTAGTATAAGTGAATTTAATTCCATAATTAGGATTACCTTTCAAGTATCTAAAAATTTTTAGTACATTGTACCAATCTTCGTATGTTGGATTATCGGATTTTCTGGAAGCTTTACTCACAGAAAATAATATGTCCGGCCTCGTGCTGATAGCTAAATATAACAAGGATCCTATAGCTTGCTTATATTTTGTTACATTAAATTTTTTACTCCTTAATTCAATACTCGATTGGTGTTGTATTTGATACTGGATTATATTTATTGATATTAAACTTATTTAAAATTTCATTAAGATATTTCTTCTGATGGATAATATAACCATCATTACATTTTTCAAACTTTATACCTATAATAAAGTCTACTTCACCTACATCTGTAGCTTCAAAATTATTTTTAATTAAAGATTTCGTTTTAATTATTTGATCATACTTCCCAGCAACAATTATATCGTCCACATAAACTGCTAATAAGCATATAATCTTGTTAGTTTTATCCCTTTTAATGTAAACACATGGATCACTTAAAAATCTATTAAAATTCAACTCTAACAATACCTTGTTAAGGGTCTCATTCCACATTCTTCCGGATTGCCTTAAACCATATAAAGCTTTATTCAATTTGCAATACCCCTTTTTATTCATTCCTTCTGGCAGTAGCATATAAATGTCTTCGTCCAGCTTTGCGTTTAGATACGCCGCTTTAATATCCATTTGATGTATTTGAAATTTATTTTGAACAGAAATAGCTATTATTATTTTGAGCGTGTCTTGTTTAAGGGTAGGTGAAAAAGTATTCTTGAAATCAATTCCATACACCTGGCTATACCCCTTAGCTACTAATCTAGCTTTATATTTGATTATCTTACCTTCAGAATCTTTCTTATGTTTAAGGACCCACCTTGTTGAAATAACATTGGCATCTTTTGGTACTTTACGGATTATTGAAAATACATTCATTTTCTTCATATTGTTTAGTTCTTCATCCACTGCCTTCAACCACATGTCTTTATCTTTCATGGAAAATATCTCTTTATAACTGCGTGGTTCAATAGAATTATTATTATCTACAGCTAGAAAAACATTAGTACCTATTATATCATCTATACTAAATGATTTATATTTTTTTGATGGGTGTTTTACAATATTATATTCATCTTTATAAATTTTTTTACGTTTGTTATTATTTCTCTTAACATATATGATACTATTTTTATTAACCTGTTTATGGCTATCATTTTTGTTATTTTTCACACTTTGCTTTCTAACGCTTTGTTTTTGTATATTATTACCATTTTTATTATTACAATTATTATTTAAACCGTTTGAAGTCCTTGAAGGTTCTTTTAGTTTATTTAGCAAGAATTCCGTGGATTCTTGTTTATTTTTATATTTCTTATTAATAGTTATTTTATTAATAACATTCTTATTATTATTCATATTGTCACTATTATTATTACTAACTACGTTACTTATCTTTTGTTTATTTCTTATGTTATTATTATTTACAATTTCATTCACATTCTTATCATTGTAAACATTACAATTTTGTTTATTTTGTTTTGAATTCGAATTTCTAATTGCAAATTCACGCAAAAATCTATCTCGTAAAATATGTTTCCTACAGACATTATTTTCATTGATATTAATTCCTGATATATCCTGTGAAATATATTTTTCACTATCTGGTTCATTTTTATTTTCTATTTGATTATTTGAATTTGAATTATTTTTAATTACTATATTTATTGGTTTATTTACACTTATATTAGAATTATTATCAATAGGGTTAATATTATCAATATTTAAATTATGATTTAAATCATTCCCCATGTAATTGTTATTTATATTATTATTATTTACATTAGAACTATAACCGTTATTTGAGTAATTATAATTATTACTTACTTCATTAGAATAATCAGAATTTTTATTTATATTTAAATTTAAATTATTTTTGCTTAAATTTATTTTGTTTATCCCTATGTTATTTACTTTTTTATTTATTGATTCAAAATAATTCAAATTTTTACTTACGTCTGAATTTAAATTATCTTTAATATCTGCTCCCGTATTTATTCCTGAATTTGTTATTTGATTTTTGTCTAAATTTACTTGATTATTTCGAATTAATTCATTTGAGGTAATATTATTATTATTATTATTATTATTATTATTATTATTAATTTCAATTAAATTATCAATATTAAATCTTTCTTTATTTCCATTATGAAAATCCTTATTATTTTCTTCTTGGAAATAAATGGAATTAATATTTTTCTGATTAAAATTATTTAAATTATGATTTATAACATTTGAATTAGTTTTATTATTATTATCTAAATTTAATGATTGATCATTAAATTTATAATTTAAATTATTTAATTGGTTGTTTAAATTAGGAATTGAAAAATTTTTATTATTGTTATCTTCAAAATTATTGTTATGTTGTGGAGGTCCAATAATATTATTTTGATTTTGTAAAATTAAATTATTTTGATTTTGATCCATATTAATAAAATTATTATTATTTGGACGATATATATTATTATAGTTATGTTCATTGATTAAATTATTAATTTCATTAATTTTGATATTATTATTATTATTGTCATTATTATTATTGTTTATATTATAAATTATATTGTATTCATTATTCTCATCATTTATATTATTTCCATTATCATCACTATTCATATAGTCTATCTCTTCATCTTCATAATAATTAGTAAAATTTATATTATCCGGTGATGATAGAGAAGCACTTAAATTTGCAGGTTCATCCTCAAGAAATTCTACAGTACGAGCTAGAATTATTTTGTTATTTTTAATATCATATATTTTGTAAGCGGTATGGTTTATTTCATCGTATCCGAGAAAGATACCAGGGAGAGTTGTATTGCAAAACTTCTTCCTAAATTGTTTTGGAACGTAAAAATATACACGACAACCAAAGACTCTAAATTTATTGTAGTCAACTTTACTTTTAAATAAGATTTCATATGGTACTTTGTTATTGTTGCCTTTATGTGGCAATCTGTTGTGTATATAATTTGCTGTGGATACAGCATCTTCCCAAAATTTATGGTTTAACTTTGCATCATTAAGCATAGCATCACCATTAGATATTAGTGTCCCATGAAGTCTTTCCACCCTACCATTTTGTTGTGGATTATGAGCAATAGTATGCTCATGTATTATTCCTGTTCTTTCGTAGAATTCGTTGAAATTATTGTTAAAGAATTCTGTACCGTTATCAGTTTTAATATATTTAATATTACAATTATCAAATAAGTTTTTGATTTGATTGTACCATATAATAAAGGTTTTAAATGTATCACTTTTTCTCTTTATGAAGAGGACCCAACTATATCTTGAATAATCGTCAAGAATAGATAAAAAATATTTATTCCCGTAAATAGAATAATCGGGAACGAACACTAAGTCCATATGAATAAGTTCAAATGGTTTTGTCATATGGTTGGTGGATGGTTTATAGGGGAGGTTTTTTAATTTTGAACAAGAACAAATTTTGCATTTGTGTTTTATATATATTTTATTTAATTTATCTTTAATAGAGTCAATATTAAAATGACCCATTCTTCTATGCCATAAATCCATATTAGAATCGTTTATAGGATTTTGTATATTATAACATACAACATTATTTAAATTATTATTTATATTATTTTTTCTAGTTAGTATTTTGTAAACTTTTGAATTGTTAGCGTATGATGTATAAATTCGTTTTCCATTATCATTATATAAGATGGCACAGTTTTTATTATCATACTTATTTTTACAAAATACAGTTTTATAATTATCTTTACTTAAATGATCTATAGAAATTAGACTTCTTTTAAAGGATGGCACATATATAACATCATTCAAAATAATTTTATGATTGTTAATTAAACCAATATAATTACCAATACTTTTGGATTTCACCATTCCTCCATTAGCAAAATATATATTTATATGAAAATCACCTGTATTCACTAAATTATTTTCATCATGGGTCATGTGGTATGACGCCCCAGAATCTAATGTCCATAAAGTAATGTTGTTGTTATTTTTATTAATTTTATTTTCTTTGTTATTATTACGTTTTTTATACTTGGCAGTATAATAACTTAAGCTCTGCCTAGTATATTGTTTTAATGAAAATTTTTGATATTGTTTTTATTTTTTGGGATTCTTGTTGTTACGCAGTTGGATTGACTTTCCTCCCTTTCATCATTATAGTCCATATTTAAGGCATTACTGTATATATCTACATACCTTTCAGATTCTTCTTCTTGCTCATTGACTTCTACGTTATCTGCATGTTGTTGGTGTTTCATTTTCTTCTCTTTGTAGTGTCTTTTACCATATTTATCGTACACTACACCTCCATGAATTCTTCCATTCTTGAGGCACTCACGTGATATATGGCCAAATCCGCCACAATTGTGGCACTTTATATTTTTCCTATTTTTCTTGCTAAGATTTCTATTTTGTTTATATCTTTTGACACTTTCTATTGTTTTTGTTTCACTACTAAATGCTTTTGTTTTCTCTTGCTTAATTCTTAAGCTATTTAAGAACTTTATCTTTGGAATTGATGTTTTTAACATATCGCAACATTTATTCCAATCATTTTGAAAACCTAACATATTTGTTAATTGGGTAATGTCTGATGGAAGAGCATTATATAAATAGTTGAATTTTCTTTCATCACTGACTTTATCACCTATTTCTTCTAATTTATTAAATGTGACTTCCATGTTGGCTATGAATATTCCTATGTCTGAAGATTTATCATAGGTCATATTCTCTAATTTTTCATTTAGTTGTAATTTCATTTCTTCTTTACCTTTAGTAAAAGTCTTTTTCAATAACTCCCATATTTCATATGCGGAACTGTTTTTGAAGTCAATACTTAACTTTATTTCATTTTCTAAATTCATACTGATGTATCTTTTTGCTTTGCTGTCACCAACTATCATATTTTTCGTGACCGATTTATGATAGTATATCTCAGTTCCTCTAATTTTAATTCCTTTTGAAGATTCAAAATTTTCTGAGTTTTTCGAGATCTTCTTCATATTGTTTTCGTAGATATATTGATCTAATTCATTGGCTGTTAATATTAGATCCATATCTGATGCCCAAAGAGGATAGGTTTCTACAGTGAGTTTTTTGTTGCTTAAAATATTAAATGATCTATCTTCCATTATTGAATAACTAAGATTTAATTAAAATAAATTTCGGAATCTTGAAATTTCAATTTACTTTTATTTTTTTTTTATTGTTGGAATATAAATTATTATTGATGTTTATAAACTAACTAGAGCTAACTGAGACTCTTAATCTTTTAAATATATGTTATTTTGTTTAGTTTTTATTGTGTGATCACTTTATTTATTTTTATTATTTTTATTATTATTTTAATAACTATATATTTTTAGTAATATTTTTATTATAGGATTAATTATCATAATCCTTAAATGTATATACATTAATAAAATTTAACTATATTAGTTATAATTGTAAATATATGATGTACATCATTAATACGCCTCATAATATTTTACATTATACAAAATAATGAAAAACATATTTAATTTAATAAGTAAATCTTAATTATACAAGACTTAAAATATTAAACTTTATTTTTAACATAAAATGTTATTTTATTATATTATAAATGATCTATTGATTTTTTTTTTTTTTTTTTTTTTTTTTTTTTTTTTTTTTTTTTTTTTTTATTTCCGGTGTGTACCGCTCTTGGTTTCAGCCCTCTTCAGGTGAGTGGGAATATTAAGGTAGTCACACACTTCCATTTTATGTGGGCAGAATTTTACCTTACTGAGCGTTTCAGAATTACTATTGAAGATTAAAGAAATGAATCATTAAATATATATATAAACCAAAGATAAATTAAATTTAACAAAGCTTTTTAAATTTAATTTTTTTCTTTATATTTTTTATTAATAAATTTAAATTTTCAATTAACTAAAGAATAAAATTATTTATTTTAAAGAAAAACCTGTAATAAGTTTTGCAATGACCAAAATGATGTTATTTTAGTTTTAGTATATATAAATATTTTTATTTGATGATTTTACTCAATAATATTATATATTATTTGAAAGTATAGATTTGTAAACTATTATAATATTTCGAAAAAGAATTTTGAATAAATATTTTATTGAAAAGTATTAATGAATTATAAAACATAAACATATCAAGTAATATTAATAATAAATTATAATATATTAAAATAAAAGTAACTTAACCTTATGATTGATTTTGAATTATATATATATATGTCTT
This sequence comes from Neocallimastix lanati (nom. inval.), assembly GCA_016946835.1. Taxonomy (NCBI): domain Eukaryota; kingdom Fungi; phylum Neocallimastigomycota; class Neocallimastigomycetes; order Neocallimastigales; family Neocallimastigaceae; genus Neocallimastix; species Neocallimastix lanati (nom. inval.). The sequence goes on along the minus strand of JACVTC010000078.1, from coordinate 540,562 downwards.
TTAAAATTTTTCTAAAATTTAAAAAAATAAAGTTTTTTGTAATATATTCATAAATAAGAACTTTAAAATTCCTAAGAATTATAATTAAATTAAAAATTTTAATTTATAGTATATATTAACTATTTATATATAATTTTTTTAAAAAAAAAAAAAAAAAAAAAAAAAAAAAACAATAAATTTTATTAAAAATATTAATTTAATATATAAATTAACATTAATTAAAAAAAAATGTGATAAAAAGTATTTTATATTATACTATATTTTACTATATTTATAAATATATTTAATATATATATTTTTTTGCTGAAAATTTTATATATTATATGTATTTATTTTGATATATTTTATTAAAATATTTTAATTTAAATATTTTATTAATTTATAAAAATATTTAATATTAATATTATTCAAATATTTTTAATAATATGTAATACATAATAATAAATAATAAATAACAAAATAATAAATAATAAATAATAAATAATAAATAATAAATAATAAATAATTAATAATAAATAATAAATAATAAATAATAAATAATAAATAATAAATAAAAAATAATAAATAATAAATAATAAATAATAAATAATAAATAATAAATAATAAATAATAAATAATAAATAGCAAATAATAAATACTAAATAATAAATAATAAAGAATAAATAATAAATAATTAATAATAAATGATAAATAATAAAATCAAATGATAAATAATATAAATATAATTATTGATAGTAAATAAATAAATTAATAATTATTTAAATAAATAAATACACGAAAAATAAACTATAATTAATAATATTAATAATTAAAAAAATAATATATTTTTAAATTAATATATATTTATTAAACATATTATTATATTTATTATATTTACAATTAATTATAATATAAAATTTTTAATATAATAATTAAATATATTAACATATTAATTTTATTTATTTATTTAAATTTTTATTATTATTTTTTTATATTTTTATTTTTCATTTTTATTTTATTTTATTTTATTTTATTTTATTTTATTTTATTTTATTTTTGTATTTTATTTTATTTTAGTTTATTATCTTTTCTATTTTAAAAATATAATATAGTAATAATTTTATTTAATTTTTTTATTTTTTATTTTTTATTTTTTTTTATTTTATGTTTTATAAATTTATTTATTAAAATATTTTGGTTTTTCTGTTTTAGTATTTTTTTTGGATATTAATATCATAATTTTCATATATATATTAATTTTACTTTTTTGTAAATATTTAATTGATTATTGTTATCATTTACTCTATATTTTGTAATATATAAAAATTTCAAATTATTATTTGAAAGATATATATATATATATAAATATATATTATATGCAAAAAAATAATAAAAACTATTAAAAGTATCAGTAACATCAAACATCAATAACTTCTAATGATTTATTAATTATAATACAAAATAAAAATTGAATAATATTCTTATTTTCATAACCAGCATACATTCAAATGTTGAAATTTATATATTAAAGGATTATATTAATTAAATAATGTCGTAAATTTTAAAATTAAAAAGTTTTATAAAAATAAAATAAGTTTTATTAAATTGTTGAAATTATTTTTTTCAACAATTTCAAATCATTTTGTAAATATAATATCTTTTCTTTTTATATTTAGATAGTTCATATTATTCATATTAAAAAAAAAAATAAAAAAAAAAAAAAATAAAGGAAAAAAGGTTCATATTATTCATATTAAAAAAAAAAATAAAAAAAAAAAAAAAATAAAGGAAAAAAGGAAAAACATATTTAAATATTCATAAATTTTAATAATACTCATATATATATAATTTAGCAATATCCAGTATATATATATTTTCATCATATTGATAATAAACATAATTTATTTTTTTATACATTTATTATTAATATATAATTAAAATAATAATTCCAATGTTTAATAATATAGTCAGTGATATAAATAAAAACGATTTTGAAAATGACAATATATCAATTGATAATAAAGATCAATGTATAATATCCTCGATACAAAAACAAATTGAAAAACGAAATTCAAATGTTTTTGAAATATCAAAAATTAATACATCTTCAATGAAAACATCAACAGCAACAACTACAATTCAATTAAAGAAAACTGAAAATACTGTGAAGGATTCTGTAAAAGTAATTTTTAATAATATATTGTATAATTTAAAATTATATATGAATTTTAATAACTAATTAAATACTTAATAATAAAAACAACAACAATAGTAATAATATAATTATAAAAATTATAATAAAGTATAATAATAGAATATTGAAGCTATATTTCAATTATAATTTGTATTAATATAAAAAATATATATTATTTAAAATATTTTTTTAAAAAATAGTATTTTGAGTCTACACAACAACAATTATATACCCAGAAAGATAAATCTTTGGATCTGGCTACCCAATATCAAAATGTTTATAAATATGTGTCTCAAAATCAACAGTTACAAAAAATAAGTAACCTTTATGATGGAAGCGTAAGTACACAAAAATCTCCTATATTGCACATTACCAATATTCAATGTGATAGAGGTGATTTAAAGCAGTTGCTTTCTTCATTTAAAGGATTTCTTCGAGTAATTTTTCATACAGATTCATGTTATGCAATTTTTTTAAATGAAGAACAAGCAACTAAAGCAATTGAACAACTTCATCTTTCTACTTTAATGAATGCTTCTTATGCTCCAAATTATACCCCATTTCAAACAGCTCCAAGTGCCAATCCCCCAAATTCAACGTTACGTATTCGTATATTTCCTTCAAATATAACAAATAATGAATTAACAAAAATTTTGAAATCGTATAATGGTTTTAAGTATGTTACTTTTTATGAAGATTCATGTATAGTATATTTCCAAAATACGGATTTTGCAAAATTTGCATTGGAAGATTTAAATGTTACAACTAATTTAATTGCAAATTATGTAAGAAGTGATTCTAAAAGACCATTATTAGCTTATAATGTAAATCAGAGTAACACACAACAAATTAAAAGTAATAATAAAAATTTAAATGTAGCGAATGAATATGGAAATTCAGTAGAAACTAGTATTAATAACATTATATCAGGTAAGAATAATTATAATAATAAAAAGTGTTTTACAAATTATAATATTATTGATATATATTAAAAATATATAATATATACTATTTATATAAAATATTATAAAGGAAAAAGTATTTTCAATGAAAAAACTCTTTTTGAAAATATTTGTTATGAAAATATTAACGAAAATGAGAAAAAAGAAACCAATATTATATCAACAATTAATTTAAATCTTAAAAGTATAATGAATGATGATGGAAAAATTAATCAATTTTTAAATAATAATAATAATAATAATAATAATAATAATAATAATAATAATAATAATAATAATAATAATAATAAATTAAATTTATTATTAGAATCTAAAGACTATTCAATATCAGATTTATATAAAGACAATTTATCAAATGATAGTAATAATGATAAAATTATTTTAAATAATGAAAATAATACAAAGGATAAAAATTGTACAGAAAATGAAAAAATGATTAATAATAGCGAATCTGAACAAAATGAAAACATGGGAAAAAGTTTTGAATCACAAAATTCACATTTTACGGTACATATAACAGATTGTAATGGATTTGATATGGCGGATTTAAAATCGTTATTTGGTAAATATAACGGATTTTTAAAAATTGATTATCATGCAGATAAAACATGTTTTGTATGTTTTTCAAGTCTTGAAGTTGCAAAAAAAGCTGTAGAGTATATTCACAAAACAACCTCAATGAAGGCTATTTATGATTCTCATTATACACCATTCCGAACTCATACTAATAACACACAGCCAAATTCTATTTTGCATGTAACAATATATCCATCTAACGCAACACAAAATGAACTTACAAAAATATTTAAATCATATAGTGGATTTAAAGATGTATATTTTGAGAATGGTTCATGCCTTGTTAGTTTTGTTGATATTGAATCAGCAGATAAAGCATTAAATGATTTAAATACAACAACTAATTTAATTACCAAATTTTCTTGCAAAGATATAAAATTAAATGGACTTGAATCATATTCCCTAAATAACAATGATAAAAGCAACAAATTGAAAAATGATTTGAAATTAATTGAAAACAAAAAAGTTGAAGAAATATCAAAGGAAAGTTATAAAGAAACTGTATTGGAAGACAAAATAGAAAATAATAGTAATACAGAAATTAAAAATAAAAATAAAGAGGATGAAGAATTAATTTTAGATCAAGAAAATAAAGTGATAATTAAAAAAAATGATATTAAAGAAAATGAAAACACTAAAATTATTAAGATAACGTCAACTGATAATAAAGATAAGGATAATATTACTAAAAATGCTAATAAAAACCTCAATACTAATAAAGAAAGTGAAATTAATAATGAGAACAATAAAAATGAAAGCAATTTTGATATTTCTAACGAAACATTGAAGAACAATAGTAAAGATATTAGTTACATAAAAAATGCTGATAGTAACAGTAATGACAATAATACATATAATTCTAATACTAATAAGACTATAGCAAATGACAGCAATAATAGCATCAACGATAATAATAACAATGACGATAACAGTAACAATAACAATATTAATAATGATAATGATAATGATAATAATAATAATAATCAATATAATAATTATAAATTTAATTATAATAATAATACAAATTATGGTGTTTCATTAAGTAATATTAGTAAAAATAATAATAATAATAATCCTGTTGTAAGTTACAATTATAATAATAATAAGTATGGTTCAAAAAATAATAACAAGAATGATATTAATATGAAAAATGATTCAAATGATAATCTTAAAAATGAAAATATAAATAATAAAAATATTATAAATAATACATGTAATAATCAAAGTAAAAATGAAAGCAATTTAAATAATAAAAATAATACTCAAAATAATCATATTAATAATAATAATAATAATAATAGCTATAATGATAATAATAATAATAATATCAATAATAAGAACAACAGTACTAATAGTAATAATAACAAATCAAATAATTCCAATAGAAATTCAAAAAATGATTATGATGAAAATCTAGCTGTTAAACCAAAAACTACAATTCAAATTACAGGAATAAATATTGACAGAGCAACATTAAGACAATTTGTTTCATCAATTCCCGGATTTACAAAAATTGCATTTTATAGATATTGGTGTTTCGTTTGTTTTTCTTCAATAGAAGCAGCTGGTAATGCTCTTAAATATATTAATGGTAAGACCCAGATGAGAGCAACATTTACAAAAGTCGAATACACACAAAAATATACACCACAAAATCTTGGTATTCCAAATTCTACACTTTATGTTAACAATTTACCATTTAATGCTACAAATATTGAATTTACAAAACTATTTAGTTATTATGAAGGATTTCAAGATATTTATTTTTTCTGTGGATCATGTAAAGTATATTTTAAAGAAGTTTATCAAGCAACAAAAGCATTAGAAGATTTGAATACTTCAACTAATTTAGTTGCGACCTATTTTAATAAAGATCAAAAAACAAATAACAATAATAGTAACAATAATAATAACACATATAATAATAATAACACATATAATAATAATGCATATAATAATAATAATAACGCATATAATAATAATAATAATAATAATAATAATAATAATAATAATTATGTTTCTTATGAATATCAAGGGTCAATGTCAAATACACCAATTAATATGTATCAAAATAGAATTCATGATCTGAATAATCAAAATGTTACACCTCATAATATGTTTTACCAAGTTAATAATAATTATTCATATATAAATTCAAGTAACTTTGATACGGTAAGCAATAGCTCATCTAATTATAGTTTATCTTCAAATTTGAACATTAAACCAAAGTCAACACTATATATTACAAACCTTAATATTGATAAGAGTGAATTGAAAAAAATAGTTAGAAATTATAATGGATTTGTTAAAATTGCTTTTTATAGGGATTGGTGTTTTTGTGTTTTCCGAAATGTTGAATACGCTCAAAAAGCATTAGATAATCTTCAAGCATCAACAAAATTAAGAGTTTCATTTGCAAAAGAAGATTATATTTCTAATTTTACTATTCCAGATGTGGGTCAACCCAACCCAATATTATATGTAGGAAATTTGCCATGTGATTTAACAAATATAGAATTAACAAAAATTTTTAAAATGTATAAAGGATACCAAGATGTCTACTTCTATAGGGAATCATGTAAAATATTTTTTGATAGTACTGAATCAGCTGTAAACGCATTAGAAGATATTAATAATACGACAAATTTCGTTGCAACATACTTTAAAGGTGATCCGAAACAACAAAATAATATATCTAATACACCATATTCACAAAATGTGAATGAGAATAATAATAAAGAAGATGATATAAGTAAAAAGAAAAAACAAGGTAGTATTTATTCATTAGATAAAAAATTAAATGATAATAGTAGTAACAATATGCAACGTAAATCTCATGATAATATGAAAGCTATACCAAAATTAACTCTTCATGTAAGTAATATTAATATTGATAGAGTAGAATTGAAATCTTTATTCCAAGAATATGAAGGGTTTTTGAAAATTGCATATTATCCAAACTGGGTATTCGTTTGTTTTTCATCAATTGAAGCTGCAACTAAAGCAATTGAAAGAGTTAATTCAACAACAAAAATGCAAGCAAATTTTGCACAGGTTGATTATAAATCAAATAACAATAATATTAATATAGGTCAACCGAGTGTATTAATTAGTATTAATAACTTCCCAAGTAACTCCAATAATATTGAATTTACTAATCTTTTTAATCAGTATGAAGGTTTCCAGAGTATATATTATTCACACGAATCCGCTATTGTTTGTTTTAGGGATTTAGCTTGTTCTAAAAAAGCTTTGGATGATATTAACAATAGTACTAATTTAATTGCTACATATTCAAATAAACGTTCATTGACACAAACACCAATTAATTATGTTTATTCTGTTCCACAACAACAAAATCCAATTAATAATAACTTTTATAATGTGAATCTTCAGAATTTACGTTCTTCATCAAATTACTCAAAAATTTCAGAATCACCTATTTCGCAAACACATGTTATTAATAATATGAGAAATTGTAGTAGTAGAAATAGTACTGGAATGCTAACACCTATTAATGCTTTTAATTTAAATCCAAAGAATATGAATAATAATTGTAAAATACCTTCAATGAATTCATTAAGTATGGATAATATTAAAAATAATATATCTTACCAAGATTTAACCAGAGATGAAAGTAATGACAAAAATAAAAACATTTTAAATAAAAATCAAAGTAAAAATAATATGATGAATTATAATTATGTAATAAAAAATGATGGACATACTATAATTAAAAGTGGTAATGAGAATTATTATAATAATTTAGTCATTAATAATAATAATAATAATTATTATCATCAAACACAAGAACAAGAATATGCTCCTAAAACGACAATTAAAATTATTGGCGTATTTTCAGATAGAGCTGAGATTAAGAAACTTTTATCATCTATTGAAGGATTCTTGAAAATAGCTTTTTATAAAGAATATATTTATGCTTGTTTTTCATCAATAAATGATGCTAAGCATGCCATTGATATTATTCATCAAAATTCATCTCTTAAAGCTATTTTTCCAAAATATGATTATGTTTCTAAGAATGATGTTCGTAATCATGGAAATATAAATAATGTTTTATATGTATCAAATATTACTTTCTCACCAAGTCTTGTAGAAATTACAAAATTATTCAAAGATTATAAAGGATTTCAAAAGATTCAATTATGTAAAGATAGTTGTATTGTTCACTTTGATAATGAAATAAATTCTAAAACTTGTTTAAATGATATTAATAATACTACTAATCTTATTGCTGTTTATAGTAAAATTAATAATAAATCATCAAATTATAATGACAATTGCAATAATAATGTATCAAATTCCAATGATGATCTTTACAACACATCTT
>JACVTC010000078.1:492500-527500 GCA_016946835.1 Neocallimastix lanati (nom. inval.) | reverse complement strand
CTGTTGATGTGGCGACAACTGACTGTTTTTTCGAGGTCCAGGATATTGGATTATTTCCCATTAAGATAATATTACCAGATGTTGATTTTCTGTCAGTAACGTCACCAGCGAATTCTGAATCTGTGTAACCTACAATGTTACCAGTGCCATCATATTTAATTTTGTAATTTTTGGTATTTTTTAAATATTGTAATATTGCAATAACTTTGTGCCAGTCAGATACTGTTGGATTTTCTGAATTTCTGGCAGCTTTGTTGACTGAAAATGCAATGTCGGGTCTGGTACATTTTGATAAATAAATTAACATACCAATTGCACTTTTATATTTTGTTTTGTTGAATGGTTGGTTATTTTCTGATATTGTATTATCACCAACACATGGTGTTTTTCTTAGTCTTTTGTTATTGATATTAAATGTTTTTAAAATATTTTCTATAAATTGTGTTTGAGATAATGTATAAGTGTTATTTCTATTTTCAACTTTAATTCCCAATAAGTAGTCTATTGGACCAGATTTTGAGATCTTGAATTTGTTTTTAATTTTATTGAAGATTTTGTTAATTTCTTCCTTTTCTCCAGTAACAATCATATCGTCTACGTATAAGCCAATTATACAGACTAATTTTCCATTTACGATTTTCTTAAAAACGCAACTTTCAGATTTTAGTTGCTCCATTCCTTGTTCAATTAAAAATTTAGAGATGGTATTATACCATTGTCGGCCAGATTGTTTTAAACCGTATAATGCTTTGTTCAATTTCCAATATCCCCTCCCAAAGTTAGGATCTCCAGGGGGAATTTTGACATAGATATCTTTGTCTAAATCCGCGTTGAGATACGCAGCTTTGATATCTAATTGGAGAATGTCCCATTTAAATTTAGCAGCTAAGGAGATAAGAAGTTTTAAACAATCGATATTAAGGGTAGGAGAGAAAGTCAACTCATAATCAATGCCATATTTTTGAGAGAAACCTTTAGCGACAAAACGAGCTTTATGTTTAATAATATGGCCAAGACCATCAGTCTTAAGAGCGTAGACCCATTTGGAAGGAATGGGTTTCTTACCATCTGGAATATTGTTCACAAAAGTCATAATTTTATTAGTATAAAGATTATCCAGTTCGTTATCCATAGCTTTTTCCCATAGAACGTGGTCTTTACAATTTGTGGCTTGGAAAAATGATTGGGGCACAAAATTATCCAAAGTAGCAATAATTTTTGAATTAAAGTTTGATCTACGAAATTTTTGTGATTGGGAAGGTGTTAAATCGTCCGAAAGTGACCTTCCGTGTTTTTTAAAATTAAACTGTTTTTTAATATGTAAATAATTATTTTTCTTAATTTTAAAAGGATTATTTGAAAATAAATAATCAATATTTCCATTTTCAAAATTTTTATTATTTTTGAAATGAAAATTGCTCCTATGATGAGGTAAATTAATTCTATTGAATGGATTTGTATTAAAAGAATTTTGGTTATCTATATGTAGTTCTTTAACACTTCTTCTGCCATTAAAAGGGAACTTTTTGTCGATGTAAGAAGAGATAATATTATTTCTATTAAACATAGTATTTTCTTGAGGAGAAGAAGGAAAATTATAATAATTTGGGTTTGAAAAATTTTTGGATTTAGATATATTATCAGTAGTACTGGTAGATATATTATTTTTAATATTTGTTTCAGAAAAATTTTTATTAAAATTTTCTTTAATTATATTAGATTTATTTGAAGACATATTGGTTTGTTCATTAACTTTTCCTTGATTATTGGATTTCTTATTAAATAAGGTTTTGTCGTTAATATTAAAAAATTTTTCTTCATCAGTAATTTTATTATTATTTTGAGTTTTAGAATTTTTAACCTTATTTATATTTGAATTTTCAGAAAAATTTTTCTCTTGATTAGAATTATTATTCGATAAGGTTTCATTAAAATTTTTGTTTTTGTTTATTGAATTTTCTTCATTTTTTGAAAAATTTTTATTATCAGAAAAATTTTCATCAGAATGATTTTTGAAATTTTCTTGATTTTTGTAGTTTTGGGTCTCTTCTTCTGCGATTTTTATTTCTTTGTCCTTACCAATATTATTATTGATATTGGTATCGTTAGAATCCTCAGTCTCTGGGCTTTTCCCTTTATCTCTTTTAGGGGAATTGTCCTTATTTAAATTTTCTTGTAAATCATCATTGTTTGTGATAGGTAATGATGAATAATTTTCTTTGGTATTTTTGCTATTTTCTTTGTTGTTGTTATTAAATTTATTTTCAGAAGGTTTACTACTATGGTTACCAGCTTTATGATTTTCTCCACCAGATGAGTCTGGTAAATTCTTCGAAAAATAAAAATCAAAAGTAAGAAATTCCTGATCACCATATTGATTTGATTTATTGTTTGCTAATTTTACATTAGCAGGAGTATCTTCTAAACAGTAAATTTCTCTACAATAATGAATTGAATTATCATTGAAATCCATAATAATATAGCTATTAGTTTTTTCACTAAATCCAAGAAAAATTCCTTTCTTAGAATTAGGTGAAAATTTGGATTTATTTTGGCTTCTGTCAATATAGAAGGTGATACAACCGAATACCTTGATGTGATTAATTTTTACTTTGTTTTTGTAGAATATTTCATCTGGAATTTTGTTATGAATTCCAGAATGAGGAACTTTGTTGTATATATAGTTAGCGTATAATATCGCAAAGTCCCAGAAGTTTTCACTAAGTCCACTCCAATATAACAAGGTTTTCGCGCAGGAAACAATAGTAAGATTAAATCTTTCACATAGTCCATTATTTTCAGGATTATACGGAGGAGAGAATACTTTTTCAATTCCATTTTCATTGCAAAAGGAATCAATTTTCTTGTTTTTATATTCCTTTGCGTTATCCGATTTAAAAACTTTAATTTTATGATCCTTATATTTATTATTAAGCATTCTTAAGGTATTGATAATAATATCAGTAGCTTCTGATTTACTCTTCATTATAAAAACCCATGATTTTCTAGAAGTTTCATCTAAGATAGTAAGAATGAACCTTTTTCCAGTATAAGATGTGTTAATAGGACCAATAATATCTGAATGTATAACTTCTAAGATCTCTTTAGCTCTAGGAGGAGTTTTATTGTGTGGATTGCGTTTCATTTTCGCAATTTTGCAATCATCACACTTATCTAAGTTAATTTCATGATTATTTAGATAATTCTTCAAATCTTCTTGGTAGAAATGACCAAGCCGTCGATGCCAAGTTAACTCTTCAGCATTCCGAAAATTTTGGATTGCCATAAGATTATTTTTATTATTTCTTTCATTTTCAATATTGAAATGAGTAACTACAATTTTAACTTCATTGTTATTATTAGCTTGGAATGTGGCAATAATATTATAATTGTTATCTAAAATTCTGAGGATAATATTATTGTGTTTATCCTTTTCTGTCAAGGTTTTAACATCTTGTTTTGCCCATTCTATTCCACTAATAATATTTTTAGCTACTTCTTTTGAATATAATACTTTGTTAAATTTAAAATGATAATTATTAATAGTAAATTCAAATTCACCATGGCCTTCAAAATAGCAATAAGTATTATTGGCACATCTTAACTTTATTTTTTCTTTTTTAAAATTTTTAAGCAGACTTAGATCATTAGTTATATGTTCACCAGCACCTGAATCATATAACCATTCTGATGTTTCTTTTTTATTGTAATTAATATTAAAAATTTCATTTGTATTATTTGTATTTATTTCCTTTTTATTAATATTATTTATAAAAATTTCATTAGCTAAATTTAATTTATTTTCTACTCGTGTTATTATATTATTTTTAATTAAAACTTCATTTTTAACGTCTTCTTTATCATAATTTATGAAACAATTTGATTTTTCAGATTCTTGATATTCATCTGAATCATCATCATCCACATATTTTCCTTTGCTTTTAGGATTATAATATTTATAAAACATTGGCTTTATATCATCATAAGATATATTTTCATTATTTTCATCATTTAAATTAATATATCTTATGGGTCTTCCATTATGCCAATTATTATTAGTGTGATAATTATTTAATTTTTGTTCATCTTGAATGTAGTATTTATTGTATAATCCATTTGGGTTTCTTGGATTATACCTACATTCTTTGGTAGAATGACCCCTCCTTTCACAGATTTCGCAGTATTTATTATTATTGTTATATTTATTATTATTAAATTTTTCTTTGTTGTTTTGTTTACTTGGATTTCCTTTTTTGGAAAAATTTTTATTATTGTTCTTGTTTTTTAAATTTTTCCTATTCTTGTATCCAAGTTTCCCAGCATAGTCGATGTCCATTGGATCATATGATCGTTGGTCTTTATCTGTTTGTTCATCGACATATAACCAGGTGTTTATATCTTTTACTATAGTTGTTTTTAATTCTTCGGCTGTTTCATTACCATTTAAAGTTAATTTCATTTTATAACTTTTTGGTAATGCTCTTAATAAATATTTTACTTTTTCTTTTTCGGAGATAATATTTCCGGAGGAGTTCATGCCATTAAATAATTTAAAGATTTCCTTAATAGCTGAAGGTATTTCTGTTTCCTTTTCAGCTTTGACATTTTTAAGTTTACTAATCCATTGAGTCATGTCATTCTCACTTAATTTGTATTCTTCTCTTAGATAATTTATTATGGCATATGGAGTGTTCATGCCAATAATATCTTCATGGATTTTGGAATTTATGGTATTTTTAATAATATAACGGACTTTTGTGTTCGTTTTCTTGATTTCCTTTATTTCTTCTTCCTTTTTGGTATTGTCCCTTTTGGCTTCTTCCAATATATCTTTAGTTAGATATTCAGCTAAGTCATCTTTCTCCAATATGTCCGTTAAATTATCATACCATATATTAAAATTTTTGCCATTCAATATGGCTTCCTTTTTGAACGGGATAAAATCACTCATTTAATTGATTTTTAATTTAATAATTAATATTATTATATATTTGGGTTTAAGAAGATTATTTTGTGTTTTTATTATGTAATTTTATTAATATTTTATTTAATTAATATTTTATTTTAATAAAGATATTTTATATTATTTTATCAATATTATATGAGAATGTTAAGAGTACAGATGAGACTCTTAATCTATTAAAGTAATTTATTTAGTTATTAATAATTTATACATTTATTTATTTATTATAAAATTACTTATTGACGAAAGTCGCAAATTTTCGTCTATAAAATAAACAATTATTTTTATATAAACTATATTATTATTTCACGTGAATAAACAAGAATAAAGAGATTATTTACATGCGCATGATAAATTTAATGATTTACATTTAATTATGTATTAACATAAATAATGTTAATTTACATTTTAAGTTTAGTTTTTTACATAAATATTTATGATTTATATTTTCTATTATTTAATTATAAACCTAAATTATTAAGTTTATTTATTTATATTATTTAATACTTTAACAATAATAATAATAATAATAATAATAATAATAATAATAATAATAATAATAATAATAATAATAATAATAATAATAATAATAATAATAATAATAATAATAATAATAATAATAATAATAATAATAATAATAATAATAATAATAATAATAATAATAATAATAATAATAATAATAATAATAATAATAATAATAATAATAATAATAATAATAATAATAATAATAATAATAATAATAATAATAATAATAATAATAATAATAATAATAATAATAATAATAATAATAATATCAATAATAATAATAATAATATTGATGATAATAATGACAATATAAACAATAATATAAACAATAATAACATCAATTTTTCAAATAATGATATTAATAGAATAAGAAGAATTCAAGATGATAAAAACTCAGACGATGAATCAGATACCTAAACATTAATTATAAGAAAAGAAATATTATCCAAAAATAAAAATATTAGTAAAAAACATAAAATTTTCAATATTATGACACAATGTCCAAGTACATATGAAGAAACTATGATTTCAAAAGATTCAAAAGAATGGAACATAGCTATAAAAAATGAAATTAAAAATATGTATGACAAAAATGTAATGATAGTAGTCAATATTGATGATATAACAAAAAATGTAAATATTATAGATACAAGATGGGTTTTAGTAATAAAAAACGATAATACTAAAAAAGCTAGATTAGTAGTAAAAGGCTGTCAGCAAAAGGAAGGTGAAGATTTTGTTTCAACATATTCACCTACAGCACAATCTGATAGCTTAATATTACCATCGTAGTAGCTTCAATAAATAAATGTAATCTAAAACAATTAGATAAAAAAGCAGCATATTTAAATGCTGACCTTAATGAAACAATATATGTTATAATTCCAAAAGGAGATAAAAATTATAACAAAAATAAAGTATGGCTATTGATAAAAGCACTATATGGTTTAAAACAAACTGGACGTATGTGGAATGAAGAAATCGCTAATTATTTAAAGTCAATTGGTTTTAAACAATATAAATCAGATAAATGCTTATTTGGAAAATATAATAAAGAAAATAAATTAATAGGATTATTAACATTATATGTTGATGACATTTTAATAACTGGTGAAGATTATGAAATCAAAAATATAATTAAGAAATTAAAAAGTAAATATACAATTTTAAAAAAAATCTGATGTTTAAAAAATTATTGGAATAAACATTTATAAAACTAAAGATGGTTATAAAATAAATCAAGAAGATTATATAAATAAAAGTATTAATAATTATAATATGAATAAAACTAAAATAATAAAATATTCATGTAGAAAATTTTCGAATGAAGAAAGAAAAAATGCAAAATCTGTAGATGTTGGAAAATACAAATCACTTTTAGGTTCATTATTATATAGTGCAATAAAATCTAGATCAGACATTACATTTGCAGTTAACTAAGCATCAAGAAATTGTGAACACCCAACAACTATAGACTATAAAGCATTACTACTGATATTACAATATTTAAAATCTACAATAAATAAATCAATATATTATAAAGGAAAAAATAGATTAATTGGATTTTCAGATGCTAATTATGTTAATGACGAAGCCACTAGAATTATAAGCGGATATATATTCTTACTTGGAAATAGTCTAATTTCCTGGAAATCACAAATTCAAAGAAATGTTACATTATCAACATCTGAAGCTGAATTTGTTAGTCTTACTGAATGTGGAAAACATGGAATAAGGTTAAAAGATTTATTCGAAGAAATAACTAATAAGTATGTCTTAATAAAAATATAAGAAGATAATAAAGCCTGTATAGCAATAGCTGAAGATGAAAATGCTAAAGGTAGATGTAATCATATTGATACTAGATATAAATTTATTCAAAAAAAAATAAATGAGAAGAATATAAATTTAAAATATGTTAGTACGAATGATATATTAGATCCTATAACAAAACCAGCATCCGGTATTAACATTAAGAAATTTATCAATATAATTTTTAATAATTAAAATATAATATAAAAATTAAATAAAAAATAAAAAATAAAAAATAAAAAATAAAAATAAAATAAAATAAAATAAAAAAAAAAAAAAAAAAAAAAAAATTAATAAAATAAAATTAAAATAAAATAGATCTAATAAAGACATAATGTTAAAATATAGTAAATAAAATTATATACATTACGCTTTATTATAAAATAAAATTAATATAAAATACATGTAATTATTATTTAGAAAATTATTCTTTTTTATTAAATAAAATATTATTAAATAAATAAAATATATAATATAAAATTATAAACTGAACTTCACTCATTGACAATATAAATATTAATAATAAAATAATAAAGAAAAAAAAATATAAAATTTAAATATTTATTTAAAAGCTTTTAAACTATATATATAATTCAATAAATTTGTTTAAATATTTAATTTAAAAAAATTTTATTATGAATGAATTTAATCCATTTATATCGATTGCAAAACAAAAAATTAAAGATGAAATAAAAAAAATTCAATTCCTTTGGGTATAAAACTTAAAACGTATATTAAATGATTAAATGAAGTTTCACAAGAAATGGGATCTATATGTCCTTAATATAATGCAATTAAATCTAAAATTATAAGAAATATAAATAAGCAACTACCTCTTGATGTAACAAAGTTTGATAAAATTTCTGATAAATCAAATTATTATAAAATGTTAAAAAACAAAGAATTCAATGATATTCAAAAATCCAAATATAATATTCTTCTAATCCCCATTCCATGTATAATTATTTCTAAAATATAATGAAGATACATTTGCAGATGTTGCTTTTTATTTATATTGCACCTAAATTTGATTATTAAGTATTCATTACTAGAACTTATGTTAGAGATTTAAATAATTTTTATACTACTTCTTTTCAATATTAAAAAATAAATAACAAACTACTCTTTTGAAGAAATAAAAAAAATATTAATAAATATTGGAATGATACTATAAATACTTCAATTTTAAGAATATTTTATTTTTAAAGAATATTTTATTTTTAAAGAACGTTTAATTTTTAAAGAATGTTTAATTTTTAAAGAATATTTTATTTACATATTTATTTTAAAAATATATAAAACTTTTAATTTTAATATTAGTATAAAAATATTTAAAAAATAAAGAATTTTTTTTTTTTATATTTTTAATTTGATACTATTTATTAATATTATATATTTATAAATTTATTTATTAAAAGTTTGAAACGCCACATTTTCAGAAATGTAACTCTCCTTTTATCTTAATATATTATAAAATTGTTTTTATTTATTATTTATTATTATTTAATTATTTAATTATTTAATTATTTAATTATTTATTATTTATTATTTATTATTTATTTTAAATTTTTTTAAAAAAAGTTATATATAATATGTATGAAATCTTTTCTTGAATTGAATTTTATATATTAGTCTTTTATATATATATCTATATAGAAAATTTTAAATACTTATTTTTTTTTTTTAAAAAAAAGAAAATTGATTTTTTAAAAATTAAAATAAACATATTCATAATGAACCAGGTTACATATTTATAATATACAAAAGATAAAAAGATAAAAATAAAATATATATTATTTATAAATATTATTATATATACAATATTAATAATATTTTATTAGGTTTATATTTAGTATTGAATTATTTAATTATTTATTTTATGTTTATAATGAAATAGAAACAAATTTAAACGGTTTTATGGTCATCATTTTATATTATCATTATTAATTCAGTGTATAAATAAATTTTTATTTATTATAAATATTTTTTCAATGTTTCTTAATTTTTCTTAGTATTTATTAATATTTATTAACTTTTCTCAATTAAAACAATTATTCTAAACTATTATTTATTTATTATTTGTAATATGATATTTGGTAAATAGTTTTAAATATAAGAAAAAAAAATATGATAGTAATAATAATGAAATAAGAAGTTAAGCAAGACTTTTAAGCTGACACATAGAAAGACAAAAAATATATAATATATATATATATATATACATAAATATTTTGTTTTGTTTAAAAAAATTGATAAATTAATATTTATTCACTAATAAGGTGAAAATGTATATAATAGGAATATGTTTTATTTTTTTTTTTTTTTTTAATGCATTTTAATATATATAAAAATAAAAAACGGAAATAATAAATAATGAAATGAAATTTAATATATAAAAAAAAATTAAACATTTGTACTAAATTTCTTCAAAAATATATATATATATATATATATTATGTATATTATATTTATAATATTTAATATACATAATATTATTATAAATATATTTAAATTTTAATTTATAAAATTGTCCTCTTCACAATAAGCCAATAATATTTAAGAAATGAAATAAAAATGTAAAATTAAAAATTTAATATTTCATTATAATCAACACACACTACAATATATAATTTTTGAACATTTGAAATTTAAACACCGAATTAGTTTTTTAAATATAATTTAAAATATAAATCAAAATAAAAAATATATTTTAATAAAAAATGTTTATTTTTTTAAAAAAAAAAAAAAAAAAAAATAAAGAAAAAAATTTATTATTGATAAAATATAATTCTTAATGGGAGAATTTTTTTCCTATATTTTTTTTAATTTAAATTACAAAAAATATATATATGGGAATAATGAAAAAAGAAATTATAAAAAATTAAATATTTAATTTATTGTATTAAATAAAAATAAAAATAAAAATAAATAAAATAATAAAATAAAAATAAAAAATAAAGGAATTTTGTAGTTATTTCATTTAATTTCTTTATTGTTTTTTTTTTTTTTTTAAAAAAAAATTTATTACATTATATACTAATAATAATTGGTGTATTAAAAAAAAAAACATTTAAATAATTAATTCGTTTTATTAATAATTATATAGTTGTAAAAAGACTGAATATTAAAATATTAAAAATATACATATAAAATAATTAATTCGTCTTATTAATAATCATATAGTTGTAAAAAAAAAAAAAAAAAAAAAAAAAAAAAAAAAAAAAAAAAAAAAAAACAGAATATTAAAATATAATTAAATACATTAAAATTTTATAAAGACTTTGACTTAATAATACTCTTTTTGAAATTACATTATAAAATAACTAATTAATTAGTTCAAAAATAAATCCTATAGTATATAAAAACAAATTGTATTTATTAAAACTAGGTAATATAAATAATATGAATGACTTAGATTCTCTAGAAAAAAAAATTGATTTAACAGTACTGAAATGGTATAACCGGTAAATAAAATAAATAAAAAATAAATAAATAAATTAAATGATAATAATTATTATAAAAAAATATAGCAAGTTAAACATTTTTTTTTTATTTTAATTTTTAATTCCAGATATTAACATTATTTGTTTATATTATATTTCATTTTCAATATATACTTTATATAGAGAGGACTACAGAGCTAAACAAGAAAGGTTTAGACAAACAGTTATGGCAGCTCACACAATTGTATCTCAAAAATTATATAAAACTAAAAGTCAAACTGTTGAATCATATTTTCGAGATGTTTGGAAAATTTCTCGTGCAAGTGTATATAGATTCCTGGATTGTGGTAATTAATTTAAAAAAAAAAAATATATATATATATATATATATATATATATATAAACTATATATTTTTAAAAATTAGTAATATTTATTTATTTTTATAAAATATTAAATATTATTACTTTTTTTTTTTTTTTTAATAAATATTAATTAATAATACTAAAAATAATATTTAACCTATTTTATAAGCACTCGTATTGGAGGTAATATTTTCTTTTTTTTTTTTTTTTTTTTTTTTTTTTTTTTTTTTTTTTTTTTTTTAGAAAAATATAAATACTTCTTTATAATATTTTAAATATATAAATATTCATATTCATATTATATATATGCTATATATAATTCTCCACTTTTTATATTTCATATATTATTATATATAAAATAATATAGCAATTAAAGGACTTTCCAGATTGGTCAAAACCATCTCATGAAAGATTATGTCGTTCACTGAAAAAATTAACAAAGAATCCAGTCCATATGAGATATTTATGGAAAAAAGTATTGTTAAAAGCAGGTGATAATCCAAATTTAATAACTAGCACTTTTATTAAAAAAGTTTGGCAGGAATTAATAACGTCAGGAGAAATGCCAAACGTTGATGAAAATGATGAAAATAATTTATTTAAAAAAAAGAAAGGAACATCAAAAAATTCAAAATTAGAGTCTTCAAATTCAAATAGTAAATTAAAGAAAAAAATAAATAATGATCAATCGTTACTTCAATATAATGGTAATAATAATAGTTATAATAATGATAATAATAATATGAAAAGTAATCAAGATGTATCAAATCAATGTGATAGCAATAATAATAGTCAATATAATTTATCGTTATCATCATCATTATCATCTTCTCAAACATTTAAAATAGAATCAACAGATCATTCACCTTCATTCTCTGAATTGAATATACAACAAAATATGAATAATACGATATCAGTACCATCAAATGATAATTGGATACATGATTCTTCGCAATCAATTATTAATCCAAATTTGAGCTGTAGTAGTAATAGTAGTAGTAGTTGTAGTAGTACTTATGGAATGAATGATAATGAACAAAATCATAGTCATTCCATAGGAGATTCATTAGAGAATTATAATAAATATAGAATACTATCACCTCCCTTATCTACAGCATCATCTTATTCTAATTTACCATTTCATAAACAAATTAATATTAAAGAAAATGAATTAATATCAAGTATTAATCTACAAAATAAAAATAATAGAAATGAAAAATGTATTAATATCAATAACAACAACAATAATAATAATAATATTAATATTAATAATAATAATAATAATTATAATAATAATAGTAATAATAATTATAATAATAATAATATTAATAATAATAATAATAATTATAATAATAATAATAATAATAATAATAATGCATTCATTATTGATCAATATGTATATTGTTTAGCATCATCAAATAATACTAAAATTAAAAGTAATGAGAATAATAATTACAATTATACCAATATAAATTATATTACAAATCAACAAAACCTAAATTCAAATTCAAATATTTCTTCATATAAAACTATAAATAGCTTTAATAAAAACAATAATATATCAAATAATGAGTTATGTCAAAATCAATATACCAAAAATACTGAAAATAATATAAATCAATCCATGACTTTAACAGAAACTATGAATGAAAATAGTTCTTCTAAAGAGATCAAACCGGCATGGTCTCTTTCTATGGAAATATTTAATAACTCAAATTATAATAATAATAATAATAAAAATAGTAATAGTAATAAAAATAATACAGATGATTTTAATCAAAACCATATCGAATCAAAGAATATATCTTCATCAATTTTAAATATAGAAAATCTTTTATAGAATATATATTATATCTGTTAATTTTTTAATTAATTAATTATTTATTTATTTTAATTTCTTTAGTATTATTATTATTAATTTTTTTTTTTCTTAATACTTACTACTGAAATCTTATGTATATTAACTTTTAAATTATATTTATATAAATACGTATACACAGTGAACAACAAAAAATTGTAAATAATGTAAATTATAGACTTTATATAAAATACATTCTCAATTTAATTGTTATATATAAATTACTTTGGATTTTTTTTTTTTTTTTCTTTTTAATTAATATTACTTATAATAATAAATATAGCATAGAGAATAAATATAAATATACAAATATATAAAATAATTTATAATAAAAAAAAAAAAGTAATAATAAAAAAAAAAAAAAAAATAAAAGAACAATAAAAAAAAAAATAAA
The DNA here is from genome assembly GCA_016946835.1 of Neocallimastix lanati (nom. inval.). Classification (NCBI taxonomy): domain Eukaryota; kingdom Fungi; phylum Neocallimastigomycota; class Neocallimastigomycetes; order Neocallimastigales; family Neocallimastigaceae; genus Neocallimastix; species Neocallimastix lanati (nom. inval.). The sequence goes on along the minus strand of JACVTC010000078.1, from coordinate 514,142 downwards.
AAAATAAAAAAAAAAAAAATAAAAAAAATAAAAAGATAAATATAAAAAATGAAAAATGAAATATATATATAATATAAAAAAGGAATAAATAATAAGAATTATTTTTTATAAGATGAAATTAACTTCATCTTTTTCCTATATTGATAAAAAAATATATAGATATAAAAATTAAATTAATTTTTTAAATTTATTTATGGAAATAAAAAGTTAATAAATTTATAAAAATATTAAAACTTATTAAAAAAAATATACACATAATCACATAATTTTAGTTTATATATATTTTATATATATAGATTTTTTTTTTTTTTTTATTATTATTACTATTATTATTACTATTAAAAATAATAATTAAATAAAAATTTCTAATTTCATAATATTTAAATTTGAATTATTAAAATATTAATATAAATATTAATAGGGTATCATAAGTTTATTGTTTTATTTTGATATTAAATAAATTAATTTTTAAAAAAAAAGAATATATATAATATTATTTGTTTTTCAATGAATGATATAAATTTGTATTATATAAATATGTATATATATTTTTTGTTTTTGTTTTTTGTTTTTGTTTGTTTGTTTGTCTTAGTTTTAGTTTTATTTTAAAAATAAATACTATATAAAAATTATAATAAATTTATATATATATAAACTTTTTAATATTCTTTTCTAATTTCTATATAATTGACAAATAAAAAATAAATAAATAATAAATAAATAAAAACTATTTATATAATAAATACTATATAATTGAATTTTTTTTTTTTTTTTTTTTTAAAAAAAAAAATAATAATAATAACAATAATAAAATCAAATTAAATAAAATATAATAAAATATTTAAATGTTATATATGAATTATACAGCTATTTTAATTTATCGTTTTTTTTTTTTTTTTTTTTTTTTTTTTTTATAAATGAATTGATATAATCTTATATAAAAATATTTTATTTTACTTTATATAATTTTAATTATATTATATATATAAATATATATATATATTTAATTTTAATATATATTTGTGAAATATGGATGATCACAGATTTCATAAATAGTAATACGCTTTTTATAATTTTTGTTCAGCATCTTTTTAATAAGGTCCATTAAATTATCATAGACTATATAAATATATATAATAATAATAATTTAGAATTAAATATAAAAATCGATAATTTTTTTTTTTTTTTTTTTTTTTTTTTTTTTTTTGAAAAAGCATTAATTTTATTTTATTTTATTTTATTTTTCATTTGTCAAAGAAAAAAAAAAAAAAAAAAATATATATATATATATATATATTCCTAATTACCTTTATTATTATTAATAAATTCTGGGAATTTAACTTCACTTGTTATTATTTCCTTTAAAGTATTAAATGGTTTCTTACCTTCAGTACAAACATAATAGAAAATTAAACCTAAAGCCTATTTATTTATAATTATTAATAAAATTTTAAATTTTCAAATTAACAAAATATATTTAAAATAAATATATATATATATTTATATATATATATAATTTTTTTATTTTATATGTAAATAAATATTTACCCAAATATCTGCTTCTGGTCCATTATAACAATTTTCTAATAAAATTTCAGGTGCGGATGCTTCTTTTGTACCATACTGAACAAAAACATCTTTTTCCATATCCTCTTCGATTGAAATATTATCATCATTAATTGATTTATTTAATTTTTTCATTAATCGTTCTAATGCAGGATAAGAATCAGAAAGCCATTTATGAGCCATACCAAAATCAATTAATTTTAATTGATATTCGTTCTTATTTTTATATTCCACTAATATATTTTCTGGTTTATAATCTAAATAATTTATTTTTTTATCATGTAAAACTTTATGTGCTTCCGCTAATTGACGAAGTAAAGATTGTTTTAAGGAATATGTTATTTTTCCTTGATTTTCATTAATAAAGTTAGATAAATCACTTGTATGATTATTAATTGGTTTAGTTAATTTTTCAAAAGATGGTTGAATATCTTTATATTCTTTTGACGCTATCAACTTAAATATATTAATATAATAGTATTTAAAGTTGAAACCAGGATCATTTTCATTACAATTTATTACTGAAGCGATAGTAGATTCTTGTGAAGAAATTTCACCTGGTGAAGAAAAACTAGATGAATCATTTTTTTCAACTTGATTAAATGAAAAGGAATCTGTAGTAGAATCATCATCTTCTAATAATAAATCTGTACTTTTCATTTTATTAATTTTATGTTCCTTAGAAGGCTTTTTGAACTTTAATATATCGTTTTTTTTATTTATTTTATTATTATTATTATTATTATATGAATCTATTTTCTTATTTTCAGGTATAATAGTATTTATTATTTCAACATTATTTATCATTGAATCATTTACATTTATATGAATCTTTAAAGTATTTTTCATTTTATTTATGTTATTATTATCAATATTATCTTTATTATTATTATTATTATTATTATTATTATTATTATTATTATTATTATTATTATTATTATTATTATTATTATTATTATTATTATTATTATTATTATTATTATTATTATTATTATTATTATTATTATTATTATATTTAATATTATCTTTTCTTTCTGAAATTGATGTTTTGGTTTTATCATAATCAAATGATGATAATTCTGTTGAATCCATTTTTGATTCATCATTATATTTTGTTGTTTCACCAGTATCTTGATTACTTTGGGTGTTTATTTGTGTTTGAGAATCTTGTAGTGTCGATTCTAATGAGTTATAATTGTCACTAATTTCAGTAAAAAGATGATCATTTTCTTTTTTGGAAAGAAAAGGAAGTATAAAATTCTTTTTAAGTTGTTGATTTTCATTAATATTATTACCAATTCTTTCTAAAACTAAATAAAAATATTCATCATCATCAAAGATATCAAAAATTTTTTCAATATTTGGATGATCAATTATTTCCATAATATTAGCTTCATATGGATAGCCATCTTTAAAACGAGAATCATAGACCAAACTTGATTTATCAACACATCTTCTTGTAATAAATTTAATACTTACCGGCATACCCGTTTCTCTTAATATGGCTGCAGCAACATAACCATTACCACCCCAACCTAATAAACCAGTAAAGAAGTATTTTTCATTTAATGCTTTTGGTATCATTTCATGAATGGTTTTATTAAATACACGCATAACATTATTAAAAATTAAAAGTTCGGTACTTTTCATATCATTATTGTCATTATCATTTCTATTTTTAATTGAATTAGAATAATTACTTTCAATAACTGATCCTCTTCTTTTCTCCATTCTATTTTTCATTTTTTCTTCATTTGAACCATGAAAGGCTTTAATTAATTTTCCTTTCCTTTTCTTTTCTTTACGCTTTTCCTCTTTCCAATACTTCTTTTCTGATTCTTTCATTTCTTTTTCTATGAGTCTTTTTTTCTTTTCTTCTTTTTTCTTTTCCTTTAATTGTTTTTTATTTAATTTTTCTTCCTCAGTTAAATATAAATCTTTAAAGGGTTTTGTACTAAACAAACTAGTAAACTTTTTAGAAAATGTAATATCTTGTTTCATAGAGAGAGAGGATGATATAGCATTATTAATAGTATCCAATGTTGAGATAGGAAGCGTAATAGAATTTTGATTATTATTATTATTATTATTATTATTATTTATATTTTTATTATTATTATTATTATTATTATTATTATTATTATTATTATTATTATTATTATTATTATTTATATTTTTATTATTATTATTATTATTATTATTATTATTATTATTATTATTATTATTATTATTATTATTATTTATATTATTACTATTATTATTGTTATTGTTATCCAAAGAAGAAGAATTTATTGTAGATGGTATTGCTAATGTAGTATTATTTTCATATATCAATGTATTATTTAATTTAGAAAGGGTCATTGATTGTTGCTGATTAGTGGTTGCCTTTTTATTATGTCTTCTAAAGAATTTGAAACGATGATTCTTTCTTTTTTTAAAAGTGAATCCATTTCCTGAATCTGTTCTCTTTTGTTTCTTTAAATATTTTTTTGATGGAGAAACAGATATATATGCATTTGCTTCACTTAATCTATTATAAGAATTAATTAAATGCTTATTACCATAAGGACCACTTTCTTCCAACATTTCACACTCAATTAATTCCTTTGGATCCTGATAACCATTATTTTTATCGATTTTCAAAGAATTATTATTAGCTTTAATTATACTACTCCTATAATAATTATTATTATTTGATGGTAAACAACATTGACAACAAAAACAATAACGAATAATCTTTTTTATTCCTTTATATGTTCTATGTAATATTGAATTATTATTTGAATCTCTATATATTGATGAATTAATATTTAAATCAATACCAGATTTCCTTGAAGAATAAGAATAACGTTTAGATTTTGTCTTTGACTTACGCTTATCAAGTTCATTTAAATTAATATTTGAATTATTAACGTTAAGATCTGCTTGACTATTATTATTATCCTCTTCTTGAACATTACCAAAGTCGGTAGTGGAACTACTCGTGTGACTTATTGGGGTTTCGTTTTCTGTGGTATTAGTAGATGGTGAAGAAAGTAACGCTTCAACCTTTAAACAATCATAATTTGATGTATTACGTTTATTACCTTCATTATCATTACTTTCTAATACATCTTTTAAATTTTCTTTCGAATTAGAATTTAATAATTTCGTTGTTTGAAGATTAGAATTATCACTTTCATAAAATGGTGAATCAGAGTATACCATATCACTGGAAGACATGGATTCTGTTGACATAACAGTCAATTGATTTATTATTTCAAAATTTTTGCTTGTAAGAGAAGATAAGTTATTAATGTTTGTATTAATAGGATTCAAATTATTTTTATTTTCATCTATATAATTATTATTAGTACCAAAATTATTCTTCTTATAACTTAAAAATCCACCTTGAGGATTAAATGTATTTTGATTGTTTTTAATAACTGTAAATTTATCACCGGTAAATGAACCTCCACCTAAATATGGACTATTATTTAATGATTTAAATGGATTTGTATATCTTATTAAATCTGATTCTAATGAACTTTTACGTTCTGAAAGATATACTACATTATTATTTATTGGTGATACTGAGGAAGAATAATTATTATCATTGTTTATTGGGGACACTTTAGATGATTGAATACTACTATTATTACTTTTATCATTAAATGAATCTAAATTTTTAATATATTCAATATCATTATCTTCTATTTTTTCATATATTTTCTCGGAATGTTTTATTTTCTTTTTTCCCTTACTATTCTTATTTTTATCTTTGTTATTATTATTTCTGTTATTATTGTTGTTATTGTTATTGCTATTGTTATTGCTATTATTATTGGTATTGGTATTGTTATTGTTATTATTATTATTATAATAATTCTCATTATAATTTTCTTTATTATTATAATCATTACCACTATTATTTCTATTTTGATCATTATTATATTCAAATGGATTAGTACTACAATTGACAAATGAATAATCATTAACAACAACACTTAATATATTTATATCGTTCTTTTCATTTTCACAATTTATTAAATTTATTAATGATTCCTTATTGCTGTTGATATTATTATTTGTTGTACTGCAGTTATCCATATTATTATTTTTATTTTTCTCCACATTTAAATCTAATGTATTCATTAAGGAAACGCGTTTAAAAAAATGTTTTGAAGGTGAAGTATCAAAATCATTATTTGATAAATTTTTTTTATTAATATTACTTTTATTATCATCATCTTTATCATTATAACAATTTTTTGAAATAGCATTATTTCCAGAATTTTCGATAATAACACTAGTATCATTACTTAAATTTTTACTCAATACTTTGTTATTAGTATTGTCAGAAAATAATATGGGTTTCGAAGCGATACAATTTTTCAAAGATTTATTTACTAATAACGACTTCACTATAATTTCATCTGATTGATTTAACTCTGGAATATTATCGCTTATAGAAATATTATAATTATTGGTATAAGGTAAAGATACTAACTTTTCAGTAGGAAAATCTTGTTTTTCCAACGAGTTTTTAGAATTATAAAAATCTAAATTTGAAAGTATGCTTTTCTTTTTATCATAGTTTATGTCTATGTTATTAAATAAATTTGTATTTGATATTGTATAATCAATATCATTTGTTGAATTACTTTTAACGGTATGAGTATTATTATTATTATCACTTTCTATATAAGTTTCAGCCGAAGGTAAAGAATTATGTCTAAAATTTGAAAATGTTGATTCAGCAATATTATTATTGTTTATATTATTATTAAAAGCATAAGGATTATTTATGTTCTTTGATATATTCTCACAAGTAATATTATTTCTATTAGATGAAACTAAAGAAGGACTTGGAAAGGATATATTATTGCTCGCTTGTTTCAAATTGTTTTCCAAATTTAGAAATGGATTATTACTATTATTATTATTATTACTATTATTTGATTTATTAACATCATGATTAGGGATTTCAATACTAGAATATGTGTTGTTATTACTAATAATAATTTTATTATTGCTTTCGTTCAAGTCATTTTTTGATATTAAATTATTTATTTTTCCCATTTTTTATTTAATATCTATTTTTTATCTTTTTTATATTTATTTATCACTATCTTTTTTTATTATTATTATTTCTTAAATTAATTTTTATATTTTTATATTATCGTTTGTGCTCTTGACTTTGAAATTAAGATAAAAAATTTTTTAAATTCTATCAATACAATTAAAAATTTCATAAAAATTTCATCTTGTTTTAATATCAATTGTCATGAAAGTAAAATTGTGTATACATGAAAATAAATATTACTTCTATTATTTAAATTTATAATATAAATTTAATAATTATTTTTTAAAAAAATAAAAATAATAATAAAATTTAATATAACAAAATATTATAAATTTAATTGTATAGAAAAGAAAAATCCTGTTTTACTTTAATATAACAATTTATTTATTTATTTATTTATTTATTTTTAATTTTTTGTCCGTGAGAGTAAATAAAAATATTTGAAAGAGTTATTGTAGAAATAAAGAATTATTAAAATTTTAAAAATAATATAATAATAAAATAAAATGTTAATTTAATATTAAAAATATTAACAAAATAGATTCATTAATATTTCGTATTAATTATCTAATATTTTTTTTCTTTATCTGATAAATTTTTATTTTATTTATTTTAGGGGAAAAAAATAACAAATAAATAATAATTAATTTAAATTATGCTTTATATATATATATTAATAAGTATAATGATTAATTTATTTAGAGAATATTAATTTGAAATGTTGAGAATAATAAATAAATAATAGATTTTCCATTTAAAATATAATTATTTTTATAAATAAATCTTTCCAATAGATATTTTTATTAAATATAATTTAAATTATTCCCTAAACAAATAATACTTATTTAAATTGAAATATCATTTATTATTAGTTTACATTATATGTAATAAATAAAATTTAATCTTTTTTTCTTCTTTCTTTTTTTTTGTTTATATAATTTTTATTTTATTTTTATAAAATTTGAAAAAATCATTTAATATATAATATTTTATTTATATTGTAATAAATCTAAGATGAATAACTATAAGACTATATATATTATTGTCATAATTAAAGATGTTTTTCATTTGTTCCAATAAATAAATATATATACATTATTCCAAAAAATTCTGTTAATTCATTAATAGAATTATTATTGATATATTTATATTAAATATAACTTCTTTTAATCCTTTTTTTTTTTTTTTTTTTTTTTTAATATTTTTTATCAAATTTCACATAAATTATAATTGATAAATGAATTAAACTCAAAAAATATATAAATATAAATTTTAATAACATAAATAAAATAAAATAAAATAAAATAAAATAATAAAAATATATAAATAAATATATTGAATTTAAAAAAATTATAATAAAATGTATTATTTTATATTGGTATATATTGTATTTAGAATATATTAAATAATATATATTTAAATAAAAAACTACTATATAAAATAAAAAATATTTTAATTAATTATTAAGGTTTTAAAAATAATTTTTAAACATTTAAAAAATTTGTATTTTATTATTCTTATTTTTTTTTCATATCATTATATATAACTAATATAATTTGTATTAATTTTTATTTATTTATTTATCTATTTATCTATATGTATATTTATTTATCTATTTATTTATATTTATTTATTTGTTCATTCATTTCTTTAAAAATTTTTTTCTAAAAATTTTTTTACAGAATAATAATGATCATTATTATTAGTCAATAATAATTTTAAATAATATTTTATTAAAATATATTCCATCTATAATAAATTAATTTTAAAATTAGAACAGAATATACAGAATATGATAATAGATATCAATAATTATTTAGTATCACTGATACATAATAATTATAGTAAATTTATGATTTATGTATTAAATGAATAATAAATAAATATGTAAATATAAATTTAAATATTAATTTATATAAATATTTTTATATTAAAAAATTATATGTATTATATATATATATAAAATGTTTATTATTTTTAAAAAAACAAATAATTCCTTATCATTAAAAGTATCAAAAATGTACAATACCAAAAGATATTTTATGTTATGGTAATTTAATATTTAAAACTTACAAATGAAAAATTTTTAGTAATATTCTTTTTAATATTTATCATAAAAAGTTTTTTTTTTTTTTATTATAAAATTAATATAATAAATAAATAATTAGTTAAGTCAAACCTTTCAATTTAGTATCTCTTTCATTTTAAAACAAGAAATAATGATTTAATATGTTTATCAATATATATAATATATTTAAATTAAAAAATAAAAAAAAAAAAAAGATAATATAAGATAAAAAGACTAATCTAAGTTCATATGTCATAATAAAATAATAAAAAAATATATTCGTTATTTTATATTACGATATATATTTAATAATAATAATAAAAGGTTAATAGAGTTAATTTATTTATTATTATTCTTTAAATAAATATAAATTTATATCATAAATTATAATTATGTAAATATTGAAGTATAAAAAGTTTCCTAAAAATTTTATTCAATATTAATATTTTTTATTTTTAATAATTACTAATAGAAATAAAATAAAACAGAAATAATATTAAAAAAAAAAAAAAAAAGCAATTATTGTTCTTATTTATTAATTTATATCTATTTTTATTACAAGTTATTATAACATGTTAGTACTTTATATTAAATTGTTTATTAGAATTATTTTAATATTTAAAAGATATTATAAATAAATCTAATTACTTGTACTAATATACAAATAATTGGATTTAAATCATTTATTTTTAATAGTTTTTTTATAAATAAATTATTTATTTTGTTTATTTTGTATATTTTTTAATTTTTTTTATATATAATAGAAACTATATTAATTTAAAATATATATTTTTTACTTTACATTAATATAAATTATGAAATATTATATTGTTTATATTAAATAAGTAAAATATACTAAAAAGCATATTAATCATAATTACATTTTATAGTTTTATAAAAAATACCACTGTTAATGAAAATTTTAAGATAAAAAAAAAAAGTCAATTAATGTTACACAAAATGAATTAAAATATATATATATATATGTTTAAAAATAGCCTTCAAAAAAATTTTTATGAAATATTTTACACTAAATATATATAAAAAAAAAGTTAAAAATTCTAATATATATTATTTTAATATATTTATTAGGTAAAAATAATTGCATACTCTTTTTCTTTATAGAGTTATTATTATTGAGTAATTGGTGGCTAATAAGGCAGAAAGATTAGATATAAATATTTATTATATTTTGAATGAATCAAATGATATAGTATTATTTTTGAAAAACTATTAAATTTAATATATAAATTTAATAATTAAATATCAATATAGATTTTATAAATATTAAAACAAAAAAAAAAAACTAAAATCTATCTAGAAATGATTTTTGTTTTATTAATTAAAAATTATTACAAAATTTTATAAATAAATAATAAATCTGTCACATCACAGATGTTAGATGTAACATGAAATAAAAATTTTTTTTTCATTAATTTTAATTTATATCATGTGATTTAATTAAATATAATAAAAAAAACTTTAATTTTCTAAAACTCTTAAAAAAAAAATCTTTTAAATTAGTATTAGCAAAAATATATACTAAAAAATTATGTAGTTTTCAATTAAAAAAAAAAAAAACTCTACTTATACATTTTTTTTAATATTCGATATGTAAATATTTGTAAAATTATATAAAAAAATTATTATATAATTTAAGATCAGTAAAATAAAATGTTTTAATGGATTAATATATATATATACATTTTTTATACCTTTATTAATATTTCATTTTAAACAATAATTAGAAAATTTAAAAAAATTTATTTTTTTCTATTTATGAAAAATTTTTTTAAAGTGTATAAAGTTTAAAAGTTTAAGAAAAAGCAGCTTAAATGTCAAGTTAACATTTATTGTTAATATCAATATCAATATTAATAAACTATTTTTGTAAAGCATTGTATAATAATATAACATCTAATTAAAAAAATAATATTTTAATTTTTTTTTTTTTTTTAAAATGGGATTAATGGGAGAGGAGGACAATAGGGACTCCAGCCTCTCCCTTAAACGTATTGAACTCTCATTGGATTCTTTGCCATATCGTTTAGACGTGGACCTCTATCTAAGCAATACTAATATGAAAGATACATTCCCTATATGCCACTTGAACCATCATCGAGGGAAGAACAACTACACTAATCCTCTCACAGATCAAGTGCTCTATGTACTAGCAATTATATAGTCAAGCAGCAGGAATACTAACCATGGTGGGTGAACACCAACTTCAATTAAAGGGAAAAACACCTTGGAAGAATGAAAATCCCCCATATAAACTCAGGAGGTAGTCAAGTTCTATCTAGAAACTTTACATGTGTTAATCCCAAGTACTAATAACCAGGATGAAAATTGGCTTTTTTTTTAAGTTGATATTTTGTGATGGGATATTATTTATGTTATGTGTAGTGTAAGTGTCTGTATTAAGGTCGTTGTCCTGATTTTGGATTATTGTATTGGTGATATATATGCTTTTCATTTTGTTAATATTATTAATATTTTTATTTATATTAATATGATTCATTGTAGTGTTTCTAAAATTATTTATAGTGTTTTTAAAATTATAATTATGGGATTTGTTTTGTTTTCATTTGTAAATTTTATAAGTTTCATTTGTATTTATAAAATTAAGGAGAAGGTTTTGAATATTGTTGTTGGTAGTAAATGATTTGTCGTATGTGTTATCCTTATAATAAGTATTATTCCCATAAATTTAATTATTAGGAATAAAATATAATAAAGAGGGTTGAAAAATTGCAATGTTAGATTTGACTAGAAGAACACGACATTACTTGATAGGACAATTTTATTGTTTGTAATATCTAAAATATTATATCCTGGATGATTATCTGGGTAACTCCAAGAGTGGAGCTGTTATCAAATTTAGATCTAAATATTTTTGAGATATAGTAAAATACTTTACAACCAAAAACTCTGATATTTGAACAAAAAACTTTGACTTTATTCAGAACTTTGAAAGGAATTTTGTTTTTAATACCTTTATGAGAGGGACATTTATGATTATAATTAAAAGTACTAATAGCGTCTTCCCAAAAGTGGTTAATTATATAACACTGTTTTAGTTGAGTAGATATGATTAAACATATAAATATATTTTTTTTAATACGTAAATTTAAATAAAAAAAAATTATATTCATAATAATATAAAATTTTAAATGATAATATTTAATTACTATTATTACTATTGATATTATTTATTATTGTTATTATTGTTATTAGTAGTAGTAGTAATAGTAGAAGTAGTAGTAGGAGTAGTAGTAGTATTTATAACTACAATTTATATAGTATATTTTGTATAGTAATATTTAATATTTAACAAATTTTATTTTGGATTGAGCCAATCAATCAATGAAATAACTTACTAACTAAATAAATAAATAAATTCATATATATATCATATATTAGAATATATTTATTATTTATTATTGCTTAATAAGTATATTGATATTGAATTTATTAATTTTTTTTATAATTATACTTATAAAATAATTAAAAACTGGCCTATTATATTTACATATTTAAATTGAAAATATATTTTATAAATATGAAATGTTGAAAATATATTAATTATTAAAATTTAAAATAAATAACTTTTTTTTATTTTTTTTCATTTTTATTTATTTTTTTAAAATATTATTAAATTTTTAATTTAATTTATATGGTTAATTATTAATATTTATTTTTAAATATATTATAATACAAATTAATATATGAATATTTAATTTTCAATTATATTAAAGAGAAAATGGAAAAGTTAACAACTTCTTATTATGAAATTATGAAATTTAATTGTTTATTATAATATAAAAATTTATAGTATTTTTTATTTATTCATTTATTTATAATATTTATTTATTTATTTACTTATTTATTTAGTTATCTAATCTTCTACTTTACTTATTTACTGACTTTTCAGCTTTCTTATTTACTAACTTACTATTTATTTATTTATTTATTTATTTTATTTTATTTTATTTTATTTTATTTTATTTTATTTTATTTTATTTTATTTTATTTTATTTTATTTTATTTTATTCATTATCATTGATTATACAACCACAATAAATATATATATAAATTCTTTTAATTATAAACTATTTAATTATTAAATCAAAAAAGCTTTAATAACTAAATAATTAATCAACAACATTTAAAAGCTTTAAAACTTAATAATCTATTTTATATTTGTTTTATTTAGGTTTTTATCTTATTATTATTATTATTATTATTATTATTATTATTATTTTATTTTAAAATGCTACTTTTAAATCTAAAATAAAATAAAATAAAAATAAATTATAATATAATGAAATAAAATTACAAATAATATTATTTTAATTTGTGTAATTTCTTATTTTTAATTTATTATTTATGCACTCTTTTTGGCTTAAAAAATTTTTTTCTTTAAAAATTAATTTTCATATATATTAAAAAATATTATTTACAATAAATTTTATATAGTATTCAAAAAAAAAAAAAAAAAAATAAAAAATAAAAATAAATAATAAAAAAAAAAAAAATAAAGATTAAATATAAATATATATATAAATATTTATTGTATTGTTATAATAGAAAAATAAAGTTAATTAAAATTAATGAAAAAGTATTTAAACAAAAAAATATTTAAAATTATATAAATTCATAAATTATTTTTTCTTTAGTAATTTGAAATTTAAGTTTTGATTAATTTATCATTTTATAATATCTTTTTTTTCTGTTGAAATAAAAAAGAATCGAATTAAATAATAGAAAAGAAAAAGTCACATATTATTAATGAACTTATAAAAAAATAAAAATAAAAAAAAGAAATAAGATAAATATTGATTTATTCCAATTTTAATAAAGTAAATACTTTTTTTTTTCTTAATAAAAGTAATCCTTATTGAACTAATACAAATTCAAATAATATATATATGAAATATATCAACAATAATTCATACTATCAAACAAAAACTAATATAGTATACAAATAATATAACCATAAAAATATAAAATAAAAAAAAAAAAAAATAAAAAAAAAATAAAAAAAAAAAAAAAGAAAGAAATAGACTAAATATTAAACATGCTTAAATAAAATACCCAATATTTCATATAAATTTTTTAATAATAATGTAATATAAAACAATCATAATATAATAGCAATGAGAGAAAAATAATTAAATAAAATAAAATAAACTAAAATATAAAAAAAAAAAAAAATAAAATAAAATAAAATAAAACTAAAATTAAATAAGTATAACAATAAAATTATAATAATAAAATAAACAATAAAATTAACAATAAAATTTAATAAAATATAACATATTTATATCAATAAGTAAAAAAATAAAAAATAAAAAATAAAAAAAAAATAGTATTTTCAATATTTTCACTTTTTTTTTATTATTTTTTTTTCACGCATAATAGTTAAAAATTAAGAAAAAGAAAGTAGTTGTAGTAAAGTAATAATAATATACAATAATATATAATAATAAAAAAGAAGAAATTTACCAAAATAAAGTATAATATTAAAATCATGGCCTCCGAAATTCAAAGTCAAAATACAAATTATGATTTAACAAATTCAATTAACAATAATAAGAGAATTTTAACTCTTATTACACAAAATTCTAATGATAAAAAGAATATTAATAGTAATGAAGATAAAGAAAATATTAAATCATTCAATAACAGAAAGTTGAAATTATTAGAAGATGAACATTCTTTAGTTAATACAAATAATATCTCTATTGATAATAATGATAAAAATCTCGATAAACGTAATGACAGTGATTCTACATTGGTAAAAAGTATTAGTAGTTTGGAACAAAATAAAATTTTAAACATTCCTACAACTATTACAAACAATAAAACAACTTACAATAGTAATCATAACAGTAATAATAAAAATAATATTATATTTGAAAATGATAACTCTTATGTTAATAAAAATAAAGATTTAAATAAAGAAAGCATTTTAATAAAAAAAAATTCATCGAGTTCTTTTAAAACAGCTTGTAGTGATTCTTCAATTAGTTCTCTAAATTCTTTTAAGACAACCAAAACAAATTCTTCTCATAATTTAGAAATTACACAAAATGAAATTATTACATCAACAAAGGCTCAAAAATATTTAAAAACTTCAACTTCTGCTAAAGCGAATATTAATACAGAATCTGGAAAATCTATTAAAATTTATCATATAAAGAAAGATAAAGGTTATGATATTAATGGTAGTTCATCATCAATAAGTAAAAGATATAAATCGAGGAATTCTTCTAAAGAATTAGCTTCTACTTCTCAATATATTCCAAATCATCTTATGCTCTCAGATAATAATAGTCGAACAAGTTTCAAAAAAGAAGAAATTGCCCAAAAATTATCATTATCTAGCCTATCAATAACTAAAGCTCATTCTTTAAAAAAACAATCCAAAGCTATTGAGAATATTATTGGTACTCCAATTAAAAAAGATCATGTCCATTATATTTTAATGTTAGATATGTTAAATGGTATTCGTTATTCAGTAGGTTTTATATATATTTATATATATATAATAGAATAATGTATTATATTATATATATTATATATTCTTATATCTATCTAAATATCAAAATTTAAATAATAAATAAAAAAAAAAAAAAAAAAAAAAAAAATAAAATAAAATAAAATAAAATAAAATAGGTTCAAAGATGTAACGCTAGTACAAATAGAGAATTATATTTAAAAGATTTCAAAGCGAAACATAAAATTGCATTAGATGTGTAAATATATATATATATATATATTATTATTATTATTATTATTATTATTTAATATATGAATAATCAAATATATTAATGTAAATAAAATATCACCATATTACTTATTAATATATATATATATCATGATCAAAATAAAATAGGTATAATAATGAATTATTACCTTCATCAAAATATTATTATAAATTTAAAGATTATGCTCCAAGAGTATTTCGTTCAATACGTGAAATGTTTAAAATAAGTTCTGAAGATTATTTAGTACATATCTTAAATTAAAATAGAAAAATAAAAATATAATATTAATAATATTAATAAAGCTATTAATACTACAATCAATTTTTAATATTTAATTAATAAATATTTTTATTAATATTGTAATAATTAGATGTCATTAACAGGTAAATATATGCTTACAGAGATGGATTCACCAGGAAAAAGTGGAAGTTTTTTCTATTACTCACAGGATTATAGATTTATAATTAAAACAGTACATCACACTGAACATAAATATTTATTAAAAATTTTAAGAAATTACTATTTGTATTTAAAAAAGAATCCCAATACTTTAATTTGTAAAATATTTGGATTACATAGAGTTAAGATTCAACATGGAAATAAGATACATTTTATTGTAATGGAAAATATTTTCCCTCCAGATAAAGATATTCATGAAAAATATGATTTAAAGGTTTTATTATTATTATGATTATGATTATTATTATTTTATTTTATTCTATTTTTATTAATACTTTACTCTTTTATATTACTATTTATTTTATTTTTTATTTTATTTTATTAAATCTGTACTTTATATTTATATTTAAACTATTTATTTTATTTTAATTTATTTTACTTTTTTTTAATTTTTTTTATTTTTTTATTAAAATATATATTAATATATATATATATATATATATAAAAACAAATTACAAAATAAATCAAATTTTAAATTTTATATTAATAAAAATACATAATATATATATTCCTAAATAGGGATCCTTAGTGGGAAGATATACAAATGAAAAAGAAAATAATAATAACAAAATTCTTGTTATGAAAGATTTAAATTGGATTAAGAGAGAAAGAAAGATATATCTTGGAAAAGAAAAGGAAAATATTTTGATGAATCAATTAGAAAAAGATGTTAAATTTTTAGCAGAAAATAATGTCATGGACTATTCTTTATTAGTGGGTTGTCACAATCTTAACAAAGGAAATAAAGACAATATTAGAGATAGTACTCTCTCAATTATTGAGCCAAATCCAGAATCACTAAATAAGAAACTTGATTCTAAAAGAAAAACCAAAAATGATCCAATGGCAATAGCTTTAGCTAGAGCAATAGCTGAAACAGAACCGGTATCTCTTGAAATATCGTCGTCTACGTTACCGGAAACAATCCCTAAAAGGTAATTTCTAAAATTAATAAAAATGTATTATTAATATATAATAATATACAATATATACATAAATTTTATAATAAATTAATTTGTATATTTATATGTTTAAATAATAATATTATTAAATTATAGGAAAAAACATTTTATCTTTTATCATGATGATGGGGGATTTAGAGCAACTGATGAAAATAATAATGATTTACAAGAACTTTATTTCCTTGGTATTATTGATATATTTACAAATTATAATATGAAGAAGAAAATAGAATCATTATCTAAATCAATAATTAATAGTAGGGTAAATTTATTTATTTATTTATTTATTTATTTATTTATTTATTTATTTATTATTTATATATTTTCTTATTTTATTTTTTTTTTTTTTATTTATTTTTATTTTTATTTTTTTATATTTTTATTAATTATATATTTTTAATTTATTTTTATAACACATTATTTACTTATAAATTTTTATTTATTAATATTATTATAATTATTAATATTATTGTATATATTATTATATAGAGAAGTATTTCATCTGTCAATCCAACATTTTATGGCCAACGATTTTTAAAACTTATAAGAAATTCAATAGGACATGATTCTAAAGTAAATCGACTAAGAAATTTAAAGCCAAATCCAAGACAATTTCAAATAACATTAAATTAATACATATAACATTAATAAATATAATATATATATATTGTCTTTATTCAAAAAAAAAAAAAAAAAAAAAAAAAAAAAAAAAAAAAGTAATAATAATAATAAATAGTAATAATGAAGTTTTTGAACTTTTTATAATATTTTTTAAAACGATATTAAATCAATATAATCAACTTTTATAAATTTTTATAAATATTAATTTTATTTATTTATCGTATTACTATTAACATATATTTTATTTAATAATAGTAATGTACATTCATAATTTGTTAGATTTTTTTTTATTTATATAATATATACTATATATTATTATATTATTATAACTGATAGATAATTAGTTTTATATTATTTATTTAATGCATTATCCATTATATATATTCTATTTTATTAAAAATTTATTTATTTAATTTATAACCATTTATATATATATTATTTCATTAATTATATATATATATAGATAATTTTATATATATATGTATGTAATAATTATAATTTTTGATAATAAAATTTTTTTTTTTTTTTTTTTTTTTTTTTTTTTTTTTTTTTTTTTTTTGAATATTAAGATATAATAATAATTTACCATTAAATAAAATAAAATAGCATTAAACAATTATAAAAAATTTTAATAACAACAAAAACAACAACAATAACAACAATAATAATAATAATAATAATAATAAACAGATTAAAAATAGTATATTTATATTATATTATTTAATTGATATACTGAAAATAAGTAATAAAAGGTAAATATAAAAAATAAGAAATAAAAATAACTAATAAATAAATAATTTAAACAAAAAAAAAAAAAAAAAAAATTAAAATTTAATAATAAACTGAAAAAAATATATATATATATATTTATATATATAAAGAGTTTGGAATTTATTCACATATTCTAACAATATATATATTTTTGTTTTTGTTTTCTGTTTTGTTGCTTTTTTTCATTTTATTTATACCCATAAATGTTTTATCTAATTTATTTTTATTTTTTTATTTTTATTTTTATTTATTTATTTTTATTTTTATTTTTTTATTTTTATTTATATTTATTTATTTTTATTTTTATTTATTTATTTTTATTTTTATTTTTTTATTTTTATTTTTATTTTTAATATATATTGGATAATAAATGAATGAAAAATAATGTTATTAAAAATGACTTTTAATAATAGAATATTAATAATCAAAAATATATTAGAGTTTTGTTAAATAAATAAAAATTATATATATAATATATATAATAATCATAAGTATAAAAGTATAAAAATGAATTTAATAACGAAATAAAATTTAAAAATAATTGATTAAAAAATTTAAAAAAACTCTATATTTAATATATTTTTGATTATTTATATTCTATTATTAAAGGTCATTATTAATAACATTATTTTTATATATAATTTTTATTTATTTATTTATTTTATTTTTTTTTTTTTTTTAAAAAAAAAAAAAGTTAAAAAAAATTTTAATTATGTTTTAAAATAATTACATAAAATAATAAATTAATTAAAATATACTTTGAAATATGGATATTAATTTAAAATTATATGATTGTATGATAATATTTAAAATATATATATATATATATATATATATTTTTATTTTTCTCTATTTTCATTAAGATTTTATTATGTTTTAAAAAATAATTACATGAAATAATAAATTAATTAAAATATACTTTGAAATATGGATATTATTTTAAAATTATATGATTGCATGATAATAATTTTTTCTTTTATTTTATTTTTCTCTATTTTCATTAAAAATTTATATAAAGTATTTAAAAAATATTGATTTTAATATGTATATATATATATAAATTAAAATAATTTTAAAATAGTAATCTATTATTTAATTTCTTTTAAGAAAGAGAAATCAGTAACACCAAATACATCATCAACTATTTCATTCTTCTTGTTTTCCTTTTCTTCATCTTCATCTTCATCTTCCTTATCTTCATCTTCATCTTCATCATCCTCTTCTTCTTCTTCATATATATCAAATTCCTTTTCTTCATCATTAGAATCTTCATCATCACTTTCCGAGGTTTCACTTTCTTCCTCTTCTTCTTCTTCTATATCTTTTTATATTAATGAAAAAATAATATATATATATATATATTAAGTTAAAATTTTACATATAAATCATTTTTTTTTTTTATTATAAAATTTTTGTAAATGTCATTGATATAGTATTTACCTTCAAATGAATCCTTTCTATTTGAATGAAGCTTTTTTAATTTAATTATAAATTTAAATATGAATAATCAAATAATTATTAAACCTCATATACTATGCAATATTACATATATACATAAGAAAGAAAATATTTATATATATAAAATGATAAAAAAAAAAAAATACTTGAACATTCATCATATCAAGACGACCAGAAAGTTGAAGCATTTTTCCAATTGTGCCATTACCATTACTTATTTTATTATATAGATCATCAAGTCTAAATACTATTTCTTTACTCTAAATATAATATTATATTAACATATATCATTGATTATTTGATTATTAAAAAAAAAAAAAAAAAAAAAAATTAGTATATATATTTAAATATAAAAGTATTTTAAATGATTTCTTGAAATTTCATTTTTGAATTTTGAATTCTAATATTTTTTTCTATAAAAATTATATTAAATAATTTCCTTAATTTTATTATTATTGAAATTTTATTTTAAATATATAAAAAAAAAAATAAAATAAAATAAAATAAAATAAAATATTTAAATTATTTAAATAATTTAAATAATAATTGATATATTTTTAATTGATATAAAATACCTTCAATAATATTGGAGCATGTATTAATAATGTTATTCTTAACCATTCTGGTGCATTTCCTCTAGTTGGTTCTTTTTCAATTGAAGTAATTAATTTTTTTGTTAAAGAATTTATTTCAGTCTTTAATAATTTCTTTACTATTCCAATTATAATTTTTTTATTTTTAATTTCCATACATTGATCAAAGATTTCTCGGTCATTAGTAACTAATGATTTTTGTAATATGGGTAAAAAAGTATTTATCATAGATTCTCTGTCTCTCTTTTCCATGCTGACTTTAATTATTATATATGATTAAGATGAAATTTCAAAATGTTATATTGAATCTGATATATTATAAAAATATATATATATATATTTTTCCCTTTATCCTTTTTTTTTCTTTTTTTTAATAAATTTAAATTATGTATTTATGTGGTATATTAAGTTATTAAAATAAAAATATTAAAAGTATTATAAAACCACTTTTAAAATTGTTACTTCAATTACTGTTCTTTAAAAATTAATATTAATAATAAATTTTTTATTATAAAAAAAAATTAATAATAGAATAAATAAATAAAATTAATATTATATATTATGAAAAAAAAAAAAAAAAAAAAAAAAATTAAAAAAAATACATATAAATGATTATTTAATTCTGCCCAATCAAAAATTGGATTCAATTTTTTTTTAAATAATATTATTAAAAATCTAATAAAAAATATTATAAAATTTTTAAATATTAAAATAAAAATCTAATAAAAAAAATTATTTTAAATTTTTTATATAAGATTATTATTATTATCATTATTGATATTTATTGCTTATTTATTTAATAATAATACATATTATAATGCATACCACGTGAATGCATATTGTTACATAAAAATCATAAATATTTATGTAAAAATTAGATTTAAAATGTGAAATTAACATTATTTTGTAAATGCATATTTCTATGTAAATCATTAGATTAATCATGTATATGTAAATAATTCTTAAATTTATGTGATATAGTTTCATGATTCATACTAAAATAATATTTTATTCTTTAGATGAAAATTTGTTGAATTTCGTTTATGAATAATTCTAATTAATAAATAAATGTATATTTATATAATAACTAAATAAATTATTGTAATAATATAATAATAATTATTATTATTATTATTATTATTTTTATTATTATAATTATTATTATTATTATTTTTAGAATATGTGAATGATGCCAATAGTATCTGAATATGAGATTAATTTAATAAAATGTAATGTAGTCTAATTACTGTATAAATCATAATGTATTATTATAAAAGAATTTAATTTAAACAAATTTCTTAGTAAC
>JACVTC010000078.1:410000-490000 GCA_016946835.1 Neocallimastix lanati (nom. inval.) | reverse complement strand
AATCTTCTAACTCTTTATATCCAGATGGCATAGATATTGACCAATTTTTGATTTTAGTGGTGGTTTTAGCTGTTTCAATATATCTTGATTCACATACATAAACTTTCTTATTTTCACTTCCTTTTGGAAATCCACGACAATAATCTTTTAAATATAATACATAACATTTATCGATAATCTTATCTAATGTATATGTTTCATAATGAGTAGTTCTAAATACTTCATTTTCAAGAAAACGTTTACTTGCGGGATAAATAGTTTGTTCTGGAATTAAAAACCAAATACCATGAATTCGAGTTATATTACTATTTAAAAGTTCCATTTTTATTAATTAATATTATTTTTATATTATGATGTTTTATTTATTATTATTATATATATATAATAAATTAAAATTGATGATAATGATGATAATAATAATAATATTTATTATAATAATAATAATAAATAATAATAATAATAATAATAATAATAATATTTTAATTATGTTATCATAATTTTCATATATATATATATTCATTAATCATTACTCTTCATCTATCCACATATCAAATATTTGCAAAATTAAAGGATATCTACTATCATTTTCATTAACGATATGAACAAAATCACCAATTTTTATTGTTTCTGAATTATGAATAATTGATTGCAAATGTTTTTGTTTTGAAGTGGCATCATTACTTAGTCCTTCTGACTCTGTTGGTTTACATATTTCGGAAAAATAATTCTTTTATAATTATTTTCGATATGATTATTAATTAATAATACATTAATATAATTAAAATTAATAATAAATTAAACAAATATATATAACTATAATGATGATGACGACGATGATAATAATAATAATAAAAATAATCAATAATCAATAATCAACACTAATTAATAAATTTATAGCTATGTACCAATATTTCTTTTCCATCCTTTTCTATTTCAGGTTCTTTATCCTTTCTATACTTAACAATATCCCAAATCATTGTTTCAAAATCTTTTTTAAACTCTTTAAAACTTTGATATTCATTTTGAGTTAATTTTTTTCTTATAATTTTTATTGATAGCATATTTTTGACATTATCATAATATTCAGGAAATTCATCTTCATCTGGTATTTCACGAAATGAATCAGCAATAAATTTTCCTCTATTATAAATATGAATATATTTATATTAGAACAAAATAAATTCAATATATTTCTTAATTTTAATATTTATAATACTAATATATTTTTACTTACTTTGAGTTCTTATAATTTTTTATTAATTTTAAAAGGCCTTTTATATCTTCAACATTCTATTTTCAGTTATAAATATAAAGATTTATTATTCATTATATATTCATTTTAACATAAAATAATAATTAAATGTTAAAATTATAAAAATTTTATAATTTTAAATACCAAATCTCTTGAGTTATTATCATTAGATTTACTTTCATAATCATTTTTCATTTTTTCAAATGTTTTCTATCCAACAAAACAATTTAAATATATAAAAGTCAATTTCGATATCTTTATTATAAAATTTTTTTCCTTAAAATAATATCAAAATTTTAATTATACCACTAATAAAGCTGCATCTTTACACACTATAGAATTCTTCTTATTATAAGTATTAGCATTTTCTTGCATTAATTTCAAATCCTCATAAAGATTATCTAAATTTGGATATTCACCTCTTTTTATTTTATTCTATTATTTATATTTAATTATAAAATTTGAATTATAAATTTATTATTACATATATTTAAAAATTGATTTTCATTATATTGTATAATTTGTTTTGTTTTGTTTTGTTTTGTTTTTTATCATTTTAATGTATTATATATAGTTAAAATTTATTAATAAAATAAATATTTAAATAAATATATATTAACAAATTTTTAGAATAATTTTAATTTTATTTTATAAATTAAAAAAAAAAAAAAAATCTTTGTATAACATTTTTATCGAATTCAATGGTTAATATCAATTTATCCACTATTTATTATTAATATTAAAAAAGATATAATAACGATAATAAATATTTATTTATTATTTATAATTATACTTTGAAAGTTACATTTATAATAGAAAAGGAAATTGGGTTTTTAATTATTTTATAATAATCTGAATAAACCTCTTTTGATGGAAGTTCAATAAATAATTCTGAAATCTTTCTTCCACTACACAAAATAAAATGTATATATATATAAAAATTATTTAAATATATATAATTTAAAAGTATAATTATGACAAATTAATGAAGAAATAAAATAAAATATTAATGAATGTAAAATTTTAAAGTTTATTGTTAATAATACTACATAAAATATTAATGTTAATAATATAAATTATTAATTATACCTTTTATCTTTCAAATTTGTTAATGAGTTTATTATTTCCTTTTCATAAGCAATAATGCTTTCTCTATCTGATTCTCCTGATTTTCTCATTTTCGATATTTTATTTTATTTTTTTTTTTTTATTTCTTTATATATATAATTAAGAATAATTCTTCAATTCTTAAATAATTAAAATAAACTTTAAATTTTATTCTTATTTTTAATATTATTATTATTATTATTTTGTATTATATATTATATATTTTGTTTATTTTATAATTTCTATCACACTATTTAATTAAATATATCTGAAAAAATATATATATACAATATAAATATTGTTAAAAATATTTATTTATATATTTCATTTATTGAAATATAATTACATAAATTTTTAAGAGAAGTAAACTATTTTTTTTTATTAGAAAAAATAAAATAAAATAAAATAAAATAAAATAAAATAAAATAAAATAAAATAAAATAAAAAAGAGAGAATAATTAATAAAAAATTTTTTAGAAATTATGAAGTATATAATTATAAATAAATTAATAATTCAATAATTAAGAAAAATCTTATTACTTTAATCTCTATTTTTTTTTTCTTTTCTAATTATTTTTTTTATATATTATAATTTTTAATTTATAAAAAATATATTATTTTATTATTTAAAGTTTTAGTTATTATCTCATAATATCATTTTTTTATTATTCATTTTATATTAATTATTTATTTATTTGTATATTTATATATTTATTTATTTATTTATTGTTTATTTGTTTATTTATTTAGTTATTTAATAATTATATTTATTTATTTATTTATTTATTTAGTTAGTTATTTAATAATTATATTTATTTATTTATTTAATAATTATATTTATTTATTTATTTAGTTATTTATTTATTTATTTATATTTATTTATTTTTATTCATATATTTAATTAATTTAGATTTTTAAATATAAATACAAAAATTTATTAGTTATTTAACTAATAAATTTTTCTATATATAATTTATATTCTACATATATTTCATAAAATTAAGATCTTTACAAATTTAAATTATCTTGTTATATTATTAATATAAAATAAAACTTAAATAAAAAATTTAAAACATATATAACGTAATTACTTATAAAAACAAAATATAAACAAAATGGCTGAATACAAAGGTGGAAATGCTGAAGGAGCTCGTCAGCATTTATTAGAAAAAAGACGTAATCAGATGTTAGAAGATTATCAAAAACAGAAAATGCAAATTGCAAAAGTAATTAAAATAAATTAAATTAAAATCTTGACATTCAATAATTAGTGAATAATTAATTAAATTAAATTTAATAACTAATTATTAATTTTAACTTTATACAATAATCATTTTTTTTTTTAAATTATATATTAAAGGATAATAATATCAAAATTGGAAATGATAAATTCGTTACACAAAATGATAGTACAGAAACAGAATTAAAGAAAAGAACAATTGGTTTAGTTATGCTTGAAGATTTCCAAAGAATTAGAGAACAAATTGATGAAAAAAATAAGAAAGGGGAGGAAATAATAAAGTAAAAAAAAATAATGATAATAATAATATGTTTTATGGATTTACGATTTTTTAAATTGTTTTCACAAATTTAAAATAAAATCATCTAACATAAATTATACAAATTAACAATTAAATCTAAAATCTTTATTGTAAAAATTTAATTTTAAATATTATTAGACCAAAAAAGAAAAAGAAGAAGAAGATTCAAAAAAATAAATTATCATTTGCAGATTTTGAGGAAGAGGAAGAGAATGTTGATGAAAGTATGAATAGTATCAATCAAAACTTTTAATATAAATAAAAAATACAATTTATATAATTAAATAATGATGAAATTTTTATATGTATCGATTAAATTTAATGATACATTTAATAATAGATTAATTAATTTTAACATTGTTTAGTTCAATGATTTTTCTATTTAAAAAAAAAAAAAAAATAGGAATTTCATTGTAATTTAAATAAAATTAAATTAATAAATTTATTATTAATACAATGATTATAATTAATCTTCTCTCTGATTTTTTTTTTTTTTTTTTACAATTATATAAATATTAATTGTAAAATTTATTTAAATATTATATTATGTAATTTTAATTAACGATATTATTGTATTTTTAATAAATAGAACCTATAAAGAAAATTAAATTAAAAAAAAAATCCAGATGTAAATACCAGTTTTCTTCCAGATAAAGAAAGAGATGAAAAAGAAAAAAAAGAAAAAGAGATTTTGAAAGAAAAATGGTTAGCTGAACAGCAAGTATTAAAAGGTAAATATCAGTAATAATACTGACAATAACATTAAAATAATAATAGTAATAATAGTAAAAGTAATACTAATGATGAAAATAATTTGCTTTTATAAATATATATTAAAAATTATTAATAAAGATGAAAAAATTCTTGTTACCTACAGTTACTGGGATGGATCTGGTCATAGAAAACAAGTTGAGGTATAATTATTTATTTTGCATCTATATACCTACAATAAACTAAGTATTTAATTATATCTTTATATATATTTATAACTACTAGTGTAAAAAAGGAGATACAATAGCACAATTTTTGGATAAATGCCGTACTCAAATTCACGAAATTAGAAATGTTAATGTTGATAATTTATTATACGTTAAAGAAGATTTAATTATACCTCATGTATGTTACAATATAAAAATTTGCAACTATATATTTTTAATTAATTTTATAGAAGAAAGCAAAAATAAGAATAATAATAATACTAGTAATAGTAATAGTAATAGTAATTTAATAATAATTTAATATATATATATATTGTTAATGTATATTAAATATTTAATATTAATAATATTAATAAAAACAAATATCATAGCATTATACATTCTATGATTTTATTGTAAATAAAATTAGAGGAAAATCTGGTCCATTATTTAGTTTTGATGTACATGATGATATTCGTCTTGTTAATGATGCTTCAATTGAAAAGAATGAGGTAATTTTATATTTTTATATTTAATTATAAAATTTATAATATTTAATATTTTAAATATATATATATTAATTTTTTTATTAAATAAATTAAATTAAAAAAATAATCTATTTATTTTAGTCCCATGCAGGTAAAGTAGTAGAAAGAACATGGTATGAAAGAAATAAACATATTTTCCCAGCATCTAGATGGGAAGTATTTAATCCAGAAAAGAACTATGGAAATTACACAATTAAGGTAATAAATATTTTAAAATATTAAATTGTTTTAATTATTTTATTTATTAAAGTATTACTAATAATATTTTAATATTATATATATATATATATTTCTTAAAATTAACATGAATTATATAAATAGGATAAAACCAAAGAATAAACAATTGATATATATATATAAAAAAAAAAAAAAAAAAAAAAAAAAAAAAAAAAAAAAAAAAAAAAAAAAAAAAACATATAATAAATACCCTCTTCATTGATATTTATAAAATTTAAAAAATAAAAATTTATATTAAATTTACTTTATATATATATTTTTTCTTTTAAAGAAATTAATAAATATAATTCATATTTATTTTATTCAATAAATATAAATATATATTTTTTATTATATATTTAAATATTTTATGAAATTATAATGTTATAGAGCTAGAAGAACTATCTAATTTGTGTAGTATAAATAATTAAAACTTTTTAGTTTTTTGTTTTTTATTTTTCGCTATTTTGTTTTAATTTTCTTAGTTAATAAGTTATTGGTATAAAATATATTTTTCATAATAATAAAATAAAAACTTAGAATGGATTAAAAATAGTTTTTTTGATATAAAATATAGAATTAATAATAATTAAATATACTTGGATTAAAAGAATAAAAAAAATTTTTTTTTTTTTTGGTAACAATGTTATATAATTTCAAAACTTGAAAAAAAATATAATATTTTAGATATTTTAAATATCTCATTGTACTTTTTAATTTTATTAGTTATCCTAAAGCTTAAAAATTTGATATTAATGATAATTATTTTTCAAAAAAAAAAAAAAAATAAATAAATAAATAAAAATAAAAAAAAAATAAATAAATAAAAATAAAATAAATAAATAAATAAAAATAAAAAAAAATAAAATAAAAATAAAAAAAAAATAAAATAAAAATAAAAAAAAATAAAAATAAAAATAAAAATAAATAAATAAATAAAAATAAAAAAAAAAAAAATAAATAAAAATAAAAAAAAAATAAAAAAAAATAAAAAAAAATAAATAATAAATAAATAAATAAAAGATTTCTTTTCTAAGTTTTTATTTAAATATAAAAATAGTGATAAAATGAATAAATAAATTAAATGAGAATATTTAAAAGTTTTTTTTTAGCAGCAATATCATAGTATATTTATAACAAGGATTAAAAAATTATAATATTCAAAAAGATTTTAAAATACTTCATTATTTAAATAACTTTAATTTTTCTTCAAATTTTAGTATATGTATATGTTCTTTTATAAAATAATAATAATAATAATAATAATAATAACAGATAAATAATTAATTAATTAATTTAAAAGATTTTTCATCCGCTTTTTTATAAAATTATTGTTTGAATAAAAATAAATAAAATGAGTTAAAAATAATTTTACATAAATTATGTTATATTAAAAAACAAATTAAAAAAAAAAAATTATTATTTAAAAAATATATTTTTTATTTTTTGTTATTTTCATTCATTTTATTAGTTATCTCCGAGATTTATTGTTAATAATAGATATTTGTTGTGAAATAATAATAATAAATAATTTAAACGACTTTAATTATTAATAGTTTCTTTTAACTTTAATAGATTAATCTTATATATTGAATAAATACTAAATATAGGGTTTTTAAAATATATAAATATATTATTAATATATATTAATATATACTTTAATATTAATTAAATTTTATTTAAACTAATCTTTTTTTTTTTTTTTTTTTTTTTTTTTTTGATAATAATTTATAATTTTAAATTTGATATCTTAATTGTAAGATATCAAATTTAAGTTATAAATTACAAAATATTAGTACTTTTCTTTTTTTTAATTTACATAAATTTTTATAATTGTAATATAGGATTATCAAGCGGAGAAATAATATATGACTCAAATAACATTAAATGAACTGATTAAGCGGACAAAAACCGTTTTAATAATATTTAAAAAATGAAAAATTTAATCTCGTTTATTCATGAGTCATTGATTATAAATTTGGTTATTTAATATTTTAATATTTTATAATTTAACTTTTCTAATTTTGACATTGAAATCAACTAGTAACTTCTATCATTCTACAATAAATTTTATATTAATTATGAATAATTTTTATAATGAGTCATATTTAATATTTTTACATCAATTATTGAATAGTTATAACGTCTGAATTGATTTTAAAAAAAAATATATATAATTATGATTTAACTTTTTTCTTTTTTATTTATTTATTTTTCAAGAAATAATTATAAATATGAAGAAAAAAAATTTTATAATAGACCTACTAGAAGTTAACTTATTTTTAAGTTATACAATATATAGAAAAATAATATAATGATTATTTAAACTATAAATTTAAACTCTAATATTAATTAAATTTATATCGAAAACAAATTAAAAATGTGTGACTGTAATAAAAATATTAGTCAATGCGAATGTCCACAAAATTGCCCATATAGAAATTTTGATAAAAAGTGTCCATACAAGCTAGGAGAAATGTGTATTGGCTGTATTAATTATTCTACCAATCACGAATGTGGATGTGGTAGTTGTGAACCAAAATGTAGTTTCGATTATAACGGTATTTGGGTTTCTAAAGATTGTTCGATTACTCATGTAGAAATACTAAAAGTCAAAAATGTGATTGTGCTAAAGAGATAAATATAATTACTAATATTAAACCAATGGAAAATGTGGTTGTATGCCAAATGTAAAATGTTAAGGTTTTATTGGTCAATAAAATTGTCAATATTATATATTATTATATATGTAACAAAATACAAACTTATTATTATTATTATTATTATTATTATTATTATTATTATTATTATTATTATTATTATTATTATTATTATTATTATTATTATTATTATTATTATTTAATTTCAAATATAATACTAATTAAAATTTTTATTATCTTTAATTCTAAACACATAATAAATTGTTATTTTAATAATTAATGAAAATAAATAGACCTATAATTATAAATAAATTTCCATAGAAAGATTTGCCTTTTTTTTTTTTTTTTTTTTTTTATAGCTGAAGTGATTGTGAATTTTTTTTTTTTTTTTTTTTTTTTTTAGATAGGGAAGAGAATACACTTCCATAAATTTATTAATTTTATTATAAGAAATGCATGTAGGTGAAAAGTACATTATAAATTAAAAATAAAAATACAAGTTAAAAAATAAAAAATAAAAAATCTCAAAAATATTATAATACTATGTATTTCAGCAAGTTGTACATTATGGGAATTTTCCCTTCCTAACAAATAAAAAAATAATATAACCTAGAAGTAACATCTTTAAAATAGATAGTGTGATGTCCACTATGCTCTCCCCTGATTCATCATTTAATGAACTACTAAGGCAAGATTCACCCTTCGTAGAAATAGATGATGATCCTGTATTATTATTATACCTTATCAGTACGATGTCGATGCCCTTAGTTAAGTTTATTATTTTGGAATACCTATCAAATAATAGCTTAAGCGAACTACTTATGTAGATATTGCACTAGTTAAGAATTCTGCCAAGCCCACAATTTTGGGAACAGGTGACTCAGATGAACCTTTGAAAAGTAGTTCAGTTAATTGTCTCTGTTCCCATCTATCGAAGTGTAGCTCATTTAAAGCTAAAGTTCCACCAAGAAGGAACAAAGTATATATAGTGATTGATATAATCTTCAAAATCAGAAATAGAGTCATAGAAAGAAAGAAGATTAAACGTTCTAATCTTCCTAATGAATAAAACATAGAGACCATCGATGAAATTTAAAGAATTCCATCTAAAAGATGCAAAAGCATCCCATTTAAAAATTCAATGCTCATAAGATTGATTACCTTCGCCACAACAGGGGCAAGTCTTGGGACAATCTTTTGAAACTCTACCCATTCTAATAGCAATATTAGTACTGTATTTATAATCACAGCGTAAATGTATATTCCACAAAAACCCTAAGTTGAATTGGGGATATTTTAAGCTTTATTATTTTAGAACTGAAGTTATTGTGAACAATAATATAAAATTAATAAAAAAAAAAATTATTTGTCCAAATTGAACATAATAATATTTTAAATAGAAATATGAAATAAAAGTAGTATTTAAAATAAAGTATATAAATAAAATCAGAAAAAAGGCCATATGTAACGAGCCTCACCTCCAGATTATAAGATTTCTGTTAAAAAAAGGAATTCTTATCCCGGATTAGTATTTGAATTTACAATCTGAAAGAAATTTTGGTAAATAGATTTACTTAATTTTTTATTTTAATATATATAAATTAAATATTGAATTAAAAATATTATTATTAGCACAAAATTTTTATTTGAATGTAAATAGCAAAATGATGAAAATTAAAGTTCACCTAATTTAAAACAAAAATATTAATAATATATTCTATTAGCATATGCCATTTATGTAAATAATATATATATAATTTTTTGTTAATTTTTAATTTATTATCACTATTGTCATTATAATTATATATTGTCACTATATTATTATGAAAATATATAATATTGATTTCATTATTAAATATATTTATTCAAATTTATGCTAAATTTATATCAAACTTTATATATATACAATAATGAATGAATTGATAACAAAACACGTATAAAACAATTCAATCAAAATATGTACATGTTATACACGAAATTTTAGTATACAATTTTTTTTATTATTATTATTAATTTTTATTAATTTTGAATAATATATATTATAAACTTCAGATCTTTATATATTAGCTTTAAAGCTTATATATATATTATTTGTTATTATGATAGTCTAAATTTTTGGTTTTAATAAATATATTTTAAAAAAATTTTTAATTATGAATATTATTAAAAAAGATATTTGTTCTTTATTTACATGATATTATTTGTGAATATTAAATATAAAATTGTTGTTTTTCTATAATTATTTATTCTAAACTTTAAAAAAAAATATTAGGATTATTATCACTTCAAAATTTTAATCTTTTAAAAAAAATTTTTTTTAATTTTTTCTTCAAAATAATTGAACATTTATTATCAATTGATATACAATTCATAACTGAATTCGTATAAAACTCTTAACTATTATACTTCAAATTTGAATGTAAATAGATAAAAGATAAATAAAATATCAAGTTTATATTAATTAATCTAAAGTTACGGAGCTTTTAATTTACCACCAATCACCGTGAACCTTCATGGCATTGGCAACCTTAATGAAACCAGTAATGTTAGCACCTTGGACAAGAGATGGAAGAGCAGAAACAGTAGCTTCAGCCTTTTGAGCAGAAGATTTAACATTTTTACCTAAATCTTCGCGAGTATACTTAGCAGCAGTATCAACAGAGTTGTTAAAGATGTTGGTCATGATATTATTTAATTCAGAGTCAACACGTTCTGGAGCCCAAGTCATACGTTGAGAATTTTGAGCCATTTCAAGAGCAGAGACTGCAACACCTCCAGCGTTAGAGGCCTTACCTGGAGAGTACCAGAACATACCAGATGGCTTACCAGCCTTAACAGTTTCATTATAGGCAACACGAAGAGCTTCCATTTTTTGAACAGCAGCATCAGTAGAACCCATGTTAGAACCTTCAGCAATAATGAAACATCCAGCCTTAACTAAAGCTTCAACATCATCAGCATCGTTTTCATTTTGAGTAGCACATGGAAGAGCAATATCAACCTTCTTAACATTCTTCCATGGTCTTTGTCCTGGTAACCAGTCGAAACGAGAATCACCAGCAAGTTCTTCAAGAGAACCCTTTCTTACTTTAAGTTCAGCAATAACTTCAAGATCCTTTAAAGTAAATGGATTGGCTGGATTCTTAACAATAAGAGCACCACGAGAATCTGATAAAGAAAGAACAGTAGCACCAAGGTTAATTAACTTCTTAGCAGCAAATTGAGCAACATTTCCAGAACCAGAAACAGCACATTGCATACCCTTAATATCCTTACCTAAGTAAGTAAGCATGTTTTGAACAAAGTAAATCAAACCATAACCAGTAGCTTCTGGACGAATGTAGGAACCGTTAAGACCGTAACGAGTATCCTTACCAGTAAGGACACCAAAGTCACGCTTTTGTTGAAGACGCTTGTAGGCACCATATAAGAAACCGACTTCACGACCACCAACACCAATATCACCAGCTGGAACATCAATATCAGCACCAATGTGACGATGAAGTTCAATCATGAAAGCTTGACAGAATCTTCTGATTTCATTGTCAGACTTATCATGTGGGTCAAAGTCGGAACCACCTTTACCACCACCGATTGGGAGACCAGTTAAAGCATTCTTGAAAATTTGTTCAAAACCTAAGAACTTAAGAATGGAAAGGTTAACAGATGGATGGAATCTTAAACCACCCTTGTATGGACCAATAGCAGAGTTAAATTGAACACGGTAACCACGGTTAACTCTAGTGTTACCCTTGTCATCTTCCCAAGTAACACGGAATTCAATAACTCTTTCTGGTTCAACAATAACTGGAAGACATCTCTTAAGATCTGGTTCTAATTCAAAAACCTTAGATTCATTTAAAGACTTGATAATTTCATCACGAGCTTGTTCAAATTCTGGTTCAATTCCATGAGTGAATTCCATCTTTAATTATTAAATTTATAATATTTTTATTAAACAAAAATATAAATATGAAAATAAAAAAATTTCAAATATAAATTAAATTTTAACAGTTAAAAAAGAGTAAAGAATAATAAATACCAAGAAAAAGTTGCTTTATTTATATTTTTTTTCACAAACTATATTAT
Source organism: Neocallimastix lanati (nom. inval.) (assembly GCA_016946835.1). Classification (NCBI taxonomy): domain Eukaryota; kingdom Fungi; phylum Neocallimastigomycota; class Neocallimastigomycetes; order Neocallimastigales; family Neocallimastigaceae; genus Neocallimastix; species Neocallimastix lanati (nom. inval.). Next base: position 477,670 of record JACVTC010000078.1, on the reverse strand, counting down.
ATTAAATATACTATACATTTATATTTCAACTTCATTGATTAAATATAAATATATATTTATGTTATATAATAATTATTTATATTTTATTAAACAAGTTTATGATTGTTATATATTTAATTATATATGCTCTATATATTAAAATATGCTCTTTAAATATATTATGAGATAAAACAAAATTTAAAAAAACGGATTTAATTTATTTTTAATAGATCCATCTTAATTTTTATACATACTTTAAGTATATTTTATCATATATTATATTTATTATAATATAACTTTTTATATTGTGTAACGTTCAAAATAATTCTTAAATTGAAATATATGAATATGAATTAACACTTTATCAGTATTTTTGATAAGGAATATAAGTATTTGATTGGTTAATAACCATCAATAATATTTTCTATTAAATGTATATAGTAATACATTTAATAGAAAATATTATTATACTAATTATTTAAATGCTTTTTTTTTTAAATACCAAAACCTATATATTTTTTACCTTGAATAAAATAAATACATAATTACTTTAAAATGATAATTTATTATGAAAAAGCTATATTATATTAAAACCTCTACTACTGTATATTATCATAATTTCACATGTTAGATTATTGATATAATTTATTTTTAAAAATAAATTTTACTACTTTATTTATATTATATAAATCAATTACTTAATATTATATTTTAAATACTTGTAAATAATAATATAGAGAAATCAATAATTATATTTATTTATATAATAATTTATAAATAATTACTAAATAATAAAAAAGTTATTTTAAATAATGCTATCTTTTTTTATTAAATAATTTAAAAATTATCTATAGTTAAACAAAAATATAGAATAAAATAAATGATTATAATAATTTTTAAATTTGAAATTATTTAATATATAATTATATATAAATATATAATAATAAATAAAAATAAATTATAAATATTATAAATATGTCAAATTAAAATAATATATTTAAAATATATATTTTAAATTTACAAGATAAATCAAATTGTATATATAATATAAATGAAATATAAACAATAATATTTCAAAATTAATTTAAAAAAAATTTATAAATAATATAATTATAAATGTGCTTTGCCAGCATCTTCAATAATATTGAGACAGATGATATTTAAATCTAAATAAAATAGTATGAATAAGAAATAGAAAAGATAAACTAATTAATTAAATGAAAAATAAAAATTACTTATAACAGCAAAATATTTACTTTATTATTATTAAGTTTATGATATCAAAACATATAACTATTATACATATTAAAGAACTTCTAAAAATTACTATTATGTGGATTTATGAAATAACTAAATATTTTTCCTATCAAAATTTTCATATTGGAATCAGTAATTAATCCAATTTCATTTAAATAATTCAATTTATCAAATTTTAGTTTAAAAATAATAATCATAATAATTCATTCGAATAATTCAATTATCAACGGTTTAATAAATTAATTTTTTTTTTGTATTTCTTTATTTATATATTTTATTCATCTGAATATTTCATATTTTCCAAACAATCGTTAATAGAGTTATAATCTGTCATTAAACTTATAATTATTCTCATAATATTTCATAAATTAATAATAGCATAAAAAGAACTAACACAAAAAGTTCAAATGACATAATAATTCCTATCTATTTAAATATATATATTTATACTATTATTTCTTTATAAAGGAAAGTCTTTTTTTAATTTAATAATTTCAACCAAACATTATATATAAAATAATAAAATAATGGTTATAATAATATTTTATTTTAACTCTTTCAAATCAAAAATGAAAAATATTTTACTAAATCTAAATCATTTCTAATTTATTTTAATTAGTTTTTATTATATTTTAAGAAATACAAGTTAAAAATAGAATTAATAAAATAAAAACAACTTTTTAATAATATTATTAAATAAAATTTATTAATTATTATGGATTATCTATATATAATACTATTTAATTATTTATTTAATTATGATTTTTCTTTTTTTTATTTTTTTAATTATTTAATATAAAATTTATTTAATATATAATAGTTATTAGTTTATAATATATATGTGAATATGATATAATGTATTTCATTTATATATTATAATATATTTAATTATTTATTATTAAATATAAATAAATATAAAATTTGTAAATTTTGATAAGAATTGGTCACATGATTATTAAATTTGATAAGAATTTTCATAAGACAATACTCTTATCAATTTTTTATATTTTTTATATCATATATTTAATAAATAAATATTATATGAAAAATTAAAGAGTTATTTAAATTTATAAAAAATAAAAAAATAAAATATTTTTATAAAATAATTAATATTATATAATAATTTATTATTAAAAAAGAATATAAAAATATAAAATATATATTTTGATATAGTATTAATAATTAATACTACAATAAGCTCCTTTTTTTTATAAACAATTTTGAATTTTGAATTAGTATCTTAATAATAATAAATAAAATCTAAGATTTAAGATAACAATTCAATTCTTTTCTTATCAGTAATTTCATTTAATTAATATAAGGTTATCAAAATTTAATTTTGATAAGATCCAGGAAGTTTAAAGTTTAATAAATTTTTATTGTATTAAATACAATTACATTTTATAAATTTAATATTTAATATTTCTTGAACTTTAAAATATAAGTTTTAATTTTCATTATGAAAAAAAATATACTAAAAAAAAAAAATTTTAATTATTGAAAAATTTTAAATGATATATTTATATTTATATATTTATATTTCCTTAACTTATAACTATTTATTTATTAAAATAATAGACTAAGCTGAACCCAATTTATTTTAATACCAATTTCTTACTCAAAGAAAAAGAATTTTTAGTTGAAATAGAAAATTACTTGTATATATATATAATGGTCATTAATTTTAAAAAAAAATTATAAAATACTATATTTAAGTCCAAAGAATTACATGATTTTTAATTTTAAATTTAATTTTTTTTATAATTTATTATAATATGCTGTTGTAATTAGTAATAATAAATTCAAAATATATAATATTTTTATTGTATTGAACATAAAGATAAATTATATTTATAAAGTTGTATTGCTCAATTTGGCATTCTCTAAATAATTATAAATAAAATGTAATTTTATGAACAAAACTATTAAGCTGTTTTTTTTTTTATATTTTCATTTAATATTTTATTTTCAATAAAAATATAACATATAAATGACCTAATCTTTTGAATATAAAATAATTTTGTTATTATTTGAGAAAAGTATATGTGTTTTTTATAATAAACTTTATTTAATTTTTGTATTTATTTAATAAATAAATTTTATTAATTTTAAGAACTCGTTTTTTTAAGATAATAAAAATAATTATTTTTATAGTAAAAATTGAATGTGGTTCATTTCGCCAATTTTTAAAATACAAATTTTCAATACGCCATTTATTTTTAATGGCTTGTAAAATTTTTTGTTAACGCCATAAAAAATTATAATACAATTAATTTTAAAATAAATAAATGTATAAATTAATAAATAAATAGATAAATAAATAAAGAATATATTAAAATTTGTTTTATTAATTATAATGGTTAACAAAGATTTAAAGTACAGAGAAAATTACATGTATTTATATTTAATTGTGGCTTGTTCTAGATACATATTAATTTATATTTAATTTATAATTACAATGTATTTAATATAATTTAATTTAATATTTTATTAAACCTAAGCTAGAATATAACTTTATATCAATAAAGTTAACACTCCCCCTCAAATTAAATTTTTTATTTTATAAAAATTTTATTTGTAAAATTAGTTATTTTGTTTCCATTAAGGTTTTTGGTTAATGGATCGGCCAGCATATCATTTGTACTAATATATTTTAGTTGAACATTTTTATTTAATATATTTTCATTGTTGAAATGGTAGCTAACACTAATATGTCTAAGCTTTGGATTTAAATGACCTGCTTCAATGCTACTTTTGCTTGCTTCGTTATCCGTGTATATGTCTATAGTTTCAGTTTCTCCAAATAATTCATAAAGTAGATTTTTAATTTGTAATACTTTCTTAATACATTCTGTAGTACTTAAATATTCAGCTTCGGCAGTAGACGTTGCGACAGTTGTTTGTTTTTTAGAATACCATGAAATAGGATTTGTACCCATTAAGATAATGTGTCCTGAAGTAGATTTTCTATCATTTGGATCACCGGCAAAATCTGAATCTGTATGTGCATTTATTTTACCTTTACCGTCATATCTTATTTTATAATGTTTTGTTCCATTTAAGTATTTTAATATTTTAATAGCTTTTTTCCAATCGGCTTGAGTTGGATTTTCTGATTTTTTTAGCGGCAAAGTTAACAGCAAATGCAATGTCTGGAAGTGTGCATCTTGCAAGATAAATTAAGGATCCGATAATACTTTTGAATTTTATTTTGTCAACAGGTTCATTATCTTCATTATTTTCATTTACTGAACATGGTGATTTTATTTTCTTTTTATTATTTATACTATATTTATTTAATAGATTATCAATGAATGTTTCTTGTGAGATATAAATATCATTATTTTCTCTTTCTATTTTGATTCCTAATATGAAGTCAGCAAATCCACATTTTGATACCTTAAAGTTATCTTTAATTCTTGAAACAATTCTAACAATTTCGAAATTTTCACCTATAATTAGCATATCATCAACATAAAGTCCTATAATACAAGTTAGTTCTTCCTTCTGCTTTTTAAAGAAAACACATGGATCAGTGGTAGATTGATGAAATTTGTTTTCGGTTAAAAATTTTGTAATGGTTTTATTCCACTGGCGGCCTGATTGTTTAAGGCCGTACAATGCCTTATTTAGAATCCAATAGCCTTTACCGTAGTTTTCATCGCCGTAAGGAATTTCGGTGTAAATTTCTTTGTCTAAGGCGGCGTTTAGATAGGCAGATTTAAAATCTAATTGATAAACAGTCCATTGAAATTGAGCAGCAAAAGCGAGAAGTAATTTTATACAATCAACGTTTAATGTCGGACTATATGTAAGTTCATAATCGATACCGTATCTTTGAGCAAAACCTCTTGCAACAAGTCTGGCCTTTCTTTTAATAATTTTATTATTTGCATCCTTTTTAATTGCAAAAACCCATCTTGTAGAAATTGGTTGTTTTCCTCTTGGTAATTTTTTAACAAAAGTCATTGTATTATTATCATATAAATTTTTGAGTTCTTCTTGGATAGCAATATCCCATTCATCGGCATGATCACAATTGAGAGCTTTTTGATAGGTTTTCGGAACTTCTTCATTTTCAGTTTCAATAGTATTAATTAAATTATCATTGTTGTAATTAAAATTATTAGGATTATTATTATAAGAAATAATATTATTATGATTATTATTATTATTGTAAATATCAATATTATTATTATTAATATTAGGTTTGAAGTGTTTAATAATATTATTATTGGAAAATTTGGATTTTCTTTTATTATTTCTATAAATATTTATGTTATTATTATTTGAATTATTATTAATAAAATTATTAATATTATTATTATTTTTATCTTCTTCTGATAAAAAATTTTTATTAATAAAATTTTGATCATTTTTTGAATTAAAATTTTCATTAATTAAAAATTTTTTATTATTAGAATTTTGTATATAATTTGGATTAGAAAAATTTTTGGTGTTTTAAAATTTTTCATTGGTTATTGTATTGGTATTTGTATTTTGATTAAAATTTTCTAAATTTTGATTAAATTCAGAATTTATTGTATCAGAAAATTTTTTACCATTGTATTGATTTTTTGAGTCAATAAGATTGTTGTTATTAGAATTAATAAAATTATTTGAAAAATTTTTATGGTATATTAAATTATTATTATTATTATTATTATTATTATTATTATTATTATTATTATTATTATTATTATTATTATTATTAAAATTATTATTGAAATTATTATTATTTAAAATTTGTTCATTTTTTGACAAATTTTTATTAATTAAAAATTTTTCATTATTTTGATATGAAAAATTATTATTATTATTTTGATCTGAAATATTATAATTATCAATATTTAAATTATTGTTAAAGTTATTATTATTAACATTATAATCATCAGGAGAATTATTATTATAATTATTATTATGAATATCATTATTATGAATATTATTATGAATATTAATAATATTAGGTGGATTATCAGGAATATTAATGGTATTATTATTGTCAGGAATAAAATAATTATCGTCATTATTGTCATAATTGTTGTTGATATTATTATTATGTATATTATTATTTGTATAATTGCTTAATAATTTGTTGATAAAAGATAAATCTAAGCATAAATTTAATTTATTATTATTGTCTTTAACATAAGGCGAAATTCTTTTTGTAATATCTTTAGTAATGCAGGCAGGGGTGTCTTCTTGAAATAATACTTCTCTTACTTGATGTAGAGAAAAATTATTATAGTCCATAATTAAATAAGAATTTGAATCATTACTGAAACCTAAGAAAAAACCTTTTTTGGCGTTAGGATCTAATTTTCCTTTCTTGGGAGAGAAATCCTTATAATAAGCGATGCATCCAAAAACTTTAATATGATTAACATGAATTGGAGTACCATAAAATACTTCATTGGGAATTTGATTATTTATTCCTGAATGAGGAGTAAGATTATAAAGATATTTTGAATATCGTATAGCAAAATCCCAAAATTTAATGTTGAGTTTACTCCAGCTTAATAAACATTTTAGGGAATAAAGAATGGTTTGATTAAATCGTTCAGCAATTCCATTATTTTGAGGATTTCTTGGAAGAGAATAGAGTTTTCTAATACCATTCTTTTTACAGAATTTGTTGACTCTTCTACTACAGTATTCTTTGCCTTGGTCCGATTTGAAATTAGTAATTTTATAATTTGGAAAAAGATTATTTAAATATTTGAAAAAATTAATAATAATATCGATGGCATCTGATTTTCTTTTCATAGTAAAGATCCAGGCTTTCCTAGAGAATTCATCAATGAAAGTAATGATGAATTTAAAACCAAAAAATGAATCCGGGAAAGGACCAACAATGTCGGAGTGGATAACATCTAATAACTTGGTAGCTTTAGGAGTTACCCTGTTGTGAGGTAACCTTTTCATTTTAGCTATTCCACAAGTAATACAATTATTGTCATTGTTATTATGACTTGTGGTGTGTTCCTTTATAAATTTTGATAAATCTTTGTGATAGAAGTGACCAAGTCTTCTATGCCAAAGATTATCATTATCGGTGTTCATAATTAAGTTATTATATTTATTGTTTATTTTGATTCTAAATGTGTTTCTTCCATCAATTGACCTATAAGTATTAATAATATTATTATCATTATCCGTAATGATAAGATGTGGCTCATTGTTAATAAGTTTAGTAATTGATATTAGTTCAGTGTAGGCAAATTGTATACCACTAATTAAATTTTTGTTTGCGTGCCTAGAATAAAATACTTTACTTAAAGTAATGTCATAACCGTTAATTGAGCCTTTGTATGTACCAAATCCCTCGAATTCCATTTCAGAATTGTTGGCACATGTTAAATTAATTTTGTATTTTTTAAAGTTAGTTAATAAACTTCGGTCATTAGTAATATGAACAATTGCACCAGAATCATAGATCCAAGTTGATTCGTTGTTGTCATTAGTAGGGCAATTGTTATTGTTATCATAATTATTAATATAATTAGTATTATTAGTGTAATTTATATCATTATTAAGTTCTTTATGTAAATTATTATTTTTATTTTCATAATTATTAAGATTATTATTAAAATTTTTATTTAATTTATTTTTATCATCTCTTATGCTTGTGGAATAAATTAGTAGTATAGAATTAAAGTTATTATAATAATAATAATAGTTTTATACTATAGAATATGATATATCTATAAGCATTAAGAGGTGGGAGTAGTGAATGTAAGTAAAATAAAGAAGATATAATAAATAATATATGCCATGTTGGTCCAGTCGGTTAGGACGATACAGGTCACTGTAGAGGGCGGGGTTCGAATCCTCGGCATGGCACCAAATAATCGGATGAGGTTTCTATCCTGGGATATCATGAGACCACACGTGATGTCCATAAGGCTTTCCCTCAAATGATTATTTCACCCATCCCTGATACTACGCTTTGAATTGAAGCATAGACCTTGATGATTGTAAAATTTCCAATCGCCAATGATTACACCCACTAGGGAGGAGTTAATGGTTCCGTTCTGATGCTCGTGGTCATTAGAGATATATGTAGGAACGTTAGGAATGCATCTCCGGGCAGTGCGTAACGACGATTGAGAGCGGCGAAGCTGATACGGTATGCCAATAACTCATCACCTTACAGTTAATTAATAACTGTATGGCCATATGGGAGATGGGTACCCATATGTGCAAGTCTATGTTTTATTTTTATCATTTTTATAATTATTAAGGTTATGAGTAGATTTATTTAAGTTATTTAAAAATTCAACACTATCAAGACTATTGTTAATCATGTGACTTAAATTTTCATAATTTATGTCATCATCATAATCAACAGGTAAATTGTTATTTTCAATGTTATTAATATAATTATTACGATTTTTATAATTTTTATTATAATTTTTATTATTATTTTTATAATTTTTATTATTATTTTTATCATAATTGTTATTATATTTATTATTATTATAATTATTGTTATTAAATCTATTATTAAGGTTATGAGTAGATTTATTTAAGTTATTTAAAAATTCAACACTATCAAGACTATTGTTAATCATGTGACTTAAATTTTCATAATTTATGTCATCATCATAATCAACAGGTAAATTGTTATTTTCAATGTTATTAATATAATTATTACGATTTTTATAATTTTTATTATAATTTTTATTATTATTTTTATAATTTTTATTATTATTTTTATCATAATTGTTATTATATTTATTATTATTATAATTATTGTTATTAAATCTGTTATTATAGTTATTATTATTATTATTATTAAATTTAGTTTGATCCATGGTTCCGTTTGTTCTCCCGTTGTAATGGCATTCACTTGGTAAATGACCACGTTGGTTACAAATATGGCAGTATTTATTTGGAATTCTTCGTTGAGAATTATTTTGTCTGTGGCTTTTATACCTGTTATTTCTGTTAAATACTAGGTCTAAATCCATGGGATCATTGTAGTTATTATAATTGTTACGATTATTATGGTTAATTTGTGGCTTGATTATTTTTTGTTCATTCATGCATCTAATAAATATATTTCTTGATTTGATGAGATCATAATATTCTTCAGCTGTTTTACCAGGTTCAGGCAGGAAAGCAATTTGTAATTCCTTTGGTAGCGCCTTGAACATATATTGGATCTTGTCATTTTCACTCATATCGTAATTGGCGGTTTTAAGTTTGTTAAAAGTGTTTAACATGTCAGATAAACATATTAAAACTTCCATATAGTTTCGAGGCTTCATAATTTTCAGTTTCTTTATTAATTTTTCTACATTTAGTTCATCTGCCTCTTGGTTAATCTCTTCCAGTTTCTTGATCATATCAAAGGCAGATTCTAAATCCTCAATATCTTGATAAATTGATTCATCCACAGACTTGATGATAATAGCAACAACCTTTGAGTTGTTTTTATCAATTTCCCCAAAGTTTTCATGGTCTCTATCGGCTTCATTGAAAATATTGGTTGTGGCGTAATCAGAGAGATCTTTGGCTTTCAAAATGTTAATGAGTAGCTTTTTCCACATTTTGAAGTTGGAACCCTTGTAAACGAAACATTCAGCGCTGTCAAACATTTTCGGTTGCTTGAGACTCTTAATCTATTAAAATTTGTTTTATTAATTAATATAAATTTATTATTTATAGAATATAAATAAATGGTTAACAAAGATTTAAAGTACAGAGAAAATTACATGTATTTATATTTAATTGTGGCTTGTTCTAGATACATATTAATTTGTATTTAATTTATAATTACAATGTATTTAATATAATTTAATTTAATATTTTATTAAACCTAAGCTAGAATATAACTTTATATTAATAAAGTTAACAGAATATAATAATAAAAATATATAAAATAAAATAAAACAAAATAAATAGTAGAATATGAATATAAAGTACATATTTAATAAAATAAAATAAAATAAATAGTAGAATATGAATATAAAGTACATATTTAATAAAATAAAATAAAATAAATAGTAGAATATGAATATAAAGTACATATTTAATAAAATAAAATAAAATAAATAGTAGAATATGAATATAAAGTACATATTTAATAAAATAAAATAAAATAAATAGTAGAATATGAATATAAAGTACGTATTTAATAAAATAAAATAAAATAAATAGTAGAATGTGAATATAAATTACAGATTGAATAAAATAAAATAAAATAAAATAAAATAAAATAAAATAAAATAAAATAAAATAAAATAAATAATGAAGTAATATAAAAGAATAAAGTATTAATAAAAATAAAATAAAATAAAATAAAATAAAATAAAATAAAATAAAATAAAATAAAATAAAATAAAATAAAATAAAATAAAATAAAATAAAATAAATAGTAGAATATTAAATATAAAGTACAGATTGAATAAAATAAAATAAAATAAATAAAATAAAATAAAATAAAATAAAATAAAATAAAATAAAATAAAATAAAATAAAATAAATAGTAGAATATTAAATATAAAGTACAGATTGAATAAAATAAAATAAAATAAATAAAATAAAATAAAATAAAATAAAATTAAATAAAATTAAATAAAATAAAATAAAATAAAATAAAATAAAATAAAATAAAATAAAATAAAATAAAATAAAATAAAATAAATTAAAATAAATAGTAGAATATTAAATATAAAGTACAGATTGAATAAAATAAAATAAAATAAATAGTAGAATATGAATATAAAGTACGTATTTAATAAAATAAAATAAAATAAATAGTAGAATGTGAATATAAAGTACATATTTAATAAAATAAAATAAAATAAATAGTAGAATATGAATATAAAGTACGTATTTAATAAAATAAAATAAAATAAATAGTAGAATATGAATATAAAGTACGTATTTAATAAAATAAAATAAAATAAATAGTAGAATGTGAATATAAATTACAGATTGAATAAAATAAAATAAAATAAAATAAAATAAAATAAAATAAAATAAAATAAAATAAAATAAAATAAAATAAAATAAAATAAAATAAAATAAAATAAAATAAAATAAAATAAAATAAAATAAAATAAAATAAAATAAAATAAAATAAAATAAAATAAAATAAATAATGAAGTAATATAAAAGAATAAAGTATTAATAAAAATAAAATAAAATAAAATAAAATAAAATAAAATAAAATAAATAGTAGAATATTAAATATAAAGTACAGATTGAATAAAATAAAATAAAATAAATAAAATAAAATAAAATAAATAGTAGAATATTAAATATAAAGTACAGATTGAATAAAATAAAATAAAATAAATAAAATAAAATAAAATAAAATAAAATAAATAGTAGAATATTAAATATAAAGTACAGATTGAATAAAATAAAATAAAATAAAATAAATAAAATAAAATAAAATAAAATAAAATAAAATAAAATAAAATAAAATAAAATAAAATAAAATAAAATAAAATAAAATAAAATAAAATAAAATAAAATAAAATAAAATAAAATAAAATAAAATAAAATAAAATAAAATAAAATAAAATAAAATAAAATAAAATAAAATAAAATAAAATAAAATAAAATAAAATAAAATAAAATAAAATAAAATAAAATAAAATAAAATAAAATAAAATAAAATAAAATAAAATAAAATAAAATAAAATAAAATAAAATAAAATAAAATAAAATAAAATAAAATAAAATAAAATAAAATAAATAGTGAAGTAATATAAAAGAATAAAGTATTAATAAAAATAAAATAAAATAAAATAAAATAAAATAAATAGTAGAATATTAAATATAAAGTACAGATTGAATAAAATAAAATAAAATAAAATAAAATTAAATAAAATAAAATAAATAGTGAAGTAATATAAAAGAATAAAGTATTAATAAAAATAAAATAAAATAAAATAAAATAAAATAAAATAAAATAAAATAAAATAAATAGTAGAATATTAAATATAAAGTACAGATTGAATAAAATAAAATAAAATAAAATAAAATAAAATAAAATAAAATAAAATAAAATAAAATAAAATAAAATAAAATTAAATAAAATAAAATAAATAGTGAAGTAATATAAAAGAATAAAGTATTAATAAAAATAAAATAAAATAAAATAAAATAAAATAAAATAAATAGTAGAATATTAAATATAAAGTACAGATTGAATAAAATAAAATAAAATAAATAAAATAAAATAAAATAAAATAAAATAAAATAAAATAAAATAAAATAAAATAAAATAAAATAAAATAAAATAAAATAAAATAAAATAAAATAAAATAAAATAAAATAAAATAAAATAAATAATGAAGTAATATAAAAGAATAAAGTATTAATAAAAATAAAATAAAATAAAATAAAATAAAATAAATAGTAGAATATTAAAAATAAAGTACAGATTGAATAAAATAAAATAAAATAAAATAAAATAAAATAAATATCTATTATTAATTTCTATTAGAGAATATTAAAGATCAATGTTTTCGAAATGAAAATTTTTTACATTTTTATTATATTCAATTAATGATGTAGTTTAATATTATTGGTAGTTAATAATCTCATTAAATATAAATGATTTTTTGCTTTCTAACATATATAATTAAATAAAACATTTTATTTTTAAAAATAAATTGTCTTTAATATTCTTTAATAAAAAAAATAATAAATATTTATTTTATTATATATACTTGTACTTTTATAATATTACATTTAATATTTATTTTATTTTATATACTTGTACTTATATTATTACATTCTTTATTTATTTATTTATTTATTTTACAAATAATTGAAAAACTATTTTTCAAAATTAATATTACTGTAACGAAATCTTCATAATACAGAATGAACAAATAATACTAATTGTGCTAGAATAATATAAATTATTCTAACCTTATAGATTATTCTATTCTATATAATTGGAACTTTCCAATATTCTTCAAATATCACTAAATAAAAATCATAAGTTAATAAATCACTAATTAACTTATAATTCCTTTTTGAATTATCGATCCGATTCCATTATAATGTATTAAAAATCTTTAGCCAAGAATATTGTCCTTGCCCACTTAATATATTAATATTATATTTCTTTTGTATTATGTTATATTGAAAATAATCAAATCTATTTAATTAGTTATTAAAATTTTCGTTATCAATTTAAATTTATTTTTAATTACTAAATTTAACTAAACCACAATAAAATATTCTGTATAATCTCTTTATTTTTATTTTATATATATTAGTATTAAACTATTATTAAATAATTAATAATTCAATAATATATAACTACTATTTATAACAATAATATTATTAACTAAAATAATAATTCAATTTCAATTTAAATGTTTTATTTATAAAAATAATTAGTAATTAGTTTATTAAAAAAATAGTTAGGCTTTACAAATTTTAATTTGATAAAAAAATATAAATACATGTAATTTTAGTGAAATAAAATATAATCAATAACTTTCTTTTTATTAAATAAATAATTATATTATTATTTTTCTTTTATAAATTTAAATAAATAAATATTGATTTTAAAACAAATTATTTTTTTTATTGTAATTTTATTATTTGTGTTAATTATTATTATATTCCTAAAATTATATGAACCATACCATGAAAAATTGGTGGAGATATCGGGGAATATAATAATAAATTAATACATTAGGGATAAAATTATAATATTAATAAATAATTTTTCTAATAAAACAAATAATTTTTTTAAAAAACAATTTTTATATTTTTAACTAATTATTATTAATTGTTAAAAATATTAATATTAAATTAAACTAATATTCGTGCATAGATTTCCGGGTTAAGTTTATCCTACATAGTAATTGGGCTAGTAGGCTCTGGACTGCTATTTTTTATATTGAAAATAGTAACCGTGGCACACGCGTGGCATGACACCTTTCAAGAGGTAAGCTGCACGTCAGACAGTGTGTACTATCAGATTGCACGATTATTATAATTTAATAAGTGATTAATAATAATAAATAATTAATAATTTTATTAGTTAAAAGATTTATTTTTTTTAATTTTTTTAATTTTTACTTTTTTATAACAATTTATACATTACGAGGTTTAGCATTCTATAGATACAATAAATTTTATTTTATGAGAACATCCAGTACTTCCAGTACTCCAACAGAGAGTACTCCAGAAAGTAAGCTTAGCTTCAGAGAATTAAAGAAAGAATTAAAAGATTTTGAAAAGCTTACTAAACAAAACCTTGACATCAACTCCTGGGCAAATGAGTTAAAGGCATGGATAAAATACCAACATATCAAGGATCCTGAAACTATTTTTACTGCTTGTATATTAACGGCTTCTGGAGAACCAAGAGAAATTATCCAAGAACTAGAAGATGGAAATGACCTTACTGAAGATGAAGATTCTGATTTTGATAGCGATAGTGAAGGAGAAGATGATGAAGAAAGTGAATCTACTACCACCTACCCAAGCCTTGATGAAATCATAAATCATCTGAAGACTTTCTATGGACTTAAAGAAGATCAAACCAATTTGTTACGAGAATTACGTTCCATGAAAATAAAGAAGAACGAGAAAGTTAAAGATTTTAATGTCCGTTATAGATCTTTGTACCATAAATTGGATAAAAAGAGAAGAAGAAAAATTAGTGTTTTAGATTATGCAGATTCCTTAACCAATAATCCTGACGCATGGAGAAAGGTTATGCTTAAAGACCATATTTCTATTACCAAAGCGTTCGCTATAGCCGAAAAAGTTGATCGTTTATCTATTAAAAATAGTACTGAATATTATGATAAGACTCATTACAATCTCCTTAACTCTAAAAGTAATTTTAATAAGAACATTTCAAATGATTTTAACAAACCAAAAACCCACAAAAATGTATCTATAGAAAATATCACTAACAAGATGAAAGAAATGAAAATTAGTACTTGCTGGTTTTGTAGCAATGAAGGACATACCAAACGAAACTGTCCTAAATTAAATTCTATATTGGAAAATAACCGCAAGAAGTTTTATGAAAATCATTTAAACCACTAAAAGGGAGTAGAAGCACTCCCATCGTCAAAAAAATTGCTTCAGTCTGCCATCGTCCCAAAATAGTTGACTTAAAAGAAGATGATGATTATGAAGAAACTGCTGATTTCCAAGAAGGTACTACTACGGATTATTACGAAGATTTGATAAGTCGGATGGTTCCAAAGAATTGAATTACTTAGTAAACGTTATAAAGAGAAAGGCAAATCATAAAGATGAAGAGACTAGTGACCAAAGAGAAAAGAGGGTTCACCGTAGTCTAAGAGATGATCCTAAGCCAATAGTTACTCCAGGTTTACGAAAACAAAAAGAAAATCAATTAAGGGGAACATCGCGACCAGTCAAAAAGCCAACAACTCAATTACATCCTTCGATTATGGTTCAACCTAGAATAGAAAAAGAAAAGAGAATTGAGAAAGAGCTAAGAGATAAGGAAAGAGCTAGTACTAGTACTTCTGTGGAAAATAATAATAATAATAGTAATGTTAATGTTATTAATGAAGAAACTTCTCAGGAAGAAAATAATTCTAAACAAACTTTAAATAAATTAATTCAAGAAAAATCATCAGAAAAGTCAACTGAAATTATGCCAACTAGAATTCCAAGAAGAATACAAATGCAAACTGATTGTGATAGTTATGACGTGATCAAAGATTTAAACTCCAGTAATTGCAATATTACATTTGAACAATTATTGGACGTTGCTCCAAAGATACGGTCTCAAGTATCACAAGGACTTAAATTAGAAAAGAATAATACTAAAATTTCAGGTGCAGTGGATAATATGTGTGCTACTACAATAATAACGAACAATATAGATCATACATATAAAAGTAAACATCATGAACCACAAGAAGATGATATTGCTATGGTTGATGTAATAGTAGATGGAGTTCGTGGTAAGGCTTTAATAGATTCATGTAGCAACTTAAGTATTATCACAAAGCAATTTTTAGATAAATTTCCTTATCAGTATGAACCTATAGGAGTTAGTGCAGGACGAATACGTTTAGCAACGATGAATGATGATTTCTCAGAAGATGTGTTAATCAAAGTTCCCGTAAAAATTAATGAACTAGAACTACTTGTTACGTGTAGAATTATAGACAAGGAGGATCCATTCTATGATATATTAATCAACCTCAAAACTCAAATTGATAACCAGTTATTTATACATCCAATTAGATATAGTCTTTGTCGATTTAATGATCAAGGTTTAATTGAAGAAATTACACCTATTAATAATGAATATGATGACGAAGAAAAATTATTGTGTGTAATCAAAGCATTGAATCACCAAGAAGCTAAGCAACAATTGAAAACGATTGAAGGATTACCACCCATAAAATATATATATGACACAGTTTTTCAAAGTACAATTAATTCAAATTATAGAGAAGCTATTACTAAATTACTTGAAGAATATATTGATATAATTGCAACTTCTTCTGAAGAATTAACACCTTCAGTTTTATCACCACACAAAATTATTCTTAAGGAAGGAGTTAAACCTATTAAACAAAAATTTTATCGACTTAGTAAATTAAAAACAGATATCTTAAAAGAAGAATTAACCAAACTCATATATAAACGATTAATTGAACCTTCATGTTCAGAATGGTCATCACCAGTAGTACTTGTGCCTAAAAAGAACGGTAAATGGCGCCTGTGTATTGACTATAGGAAAGTAAATGAAGCAACTAAGAAGGATTCTTATTCTTTACCAAATATTGAGGAAATTTTTGATAGCTTAGATGGAGCAAAAATCTTCTCAACATTAGATCTTTATTCCGGTTATCATCAAATATTAATGGATGATGATAGTGTTGAAATCACTACCTTTACAACTAAGTTCGGAAACTACCAATTCAAGGTAATGCCCTTCGGTTTAACAGGTGCTCCAGCTACATTCCAAAGAGAAATGAACCGTATACTATTTCCCTTAATAGGAAAATGCGTCTATAACTTTATCGATGATATTTTAATCTACTCAAGAACTGAAGAAGAACACCTAGAACATCTTAAACAAGTCTTAGAAATATTCAAGGAACATAAGTTAAAAATCAATATCGAAAAGTGTTCTTTCATGCAAACTGAAGTAGAAGTACTTGGACATAAAGTATCCTCAGAAGGTTTAAGTCCATTGGAAAACAAAGTTGAAGCTATTAAAGAATGGAAGGCTCCCTCTAACATTCATGAACTTCGATCATTTTTAGGAGCCATTGGATATTATAGAAATTTTATTAAGGACTTTGCAAAAGTTACTGCTCCTCTCTGCACTCTATTAAGAAAAGGTATTAAGTTTGAATGGAAAAAGGAACAAGAAGAAAGTTTTAAAATTCTTAAGGAAAGATTAATCAATGCCCCAATATTAAGATTTCCTAGATTTGATAGAGAATTTATTATAAGAACAGATGCTTCCTATGATGGAATAGGCGGTGTGCTTTTACAAAAGGATGATGAAACTGGAAAGGAGCATCCGGTTCATTATATTAGTAGAAGTTTATCTAAATCGGAAAAGAATTATGGAATTACGGATCTAGAAGGTGCTGCTCTAATTTACTGTATTAATAAATTAAAATCTTATATTATGGGAAATCCTAAGCAAACTATAGTATATACAGATCATAGACCATTAATTGGATTACTTAAAAGTAAGGAACCACAAAATTCTCGTCATACTAGATGGTGTTTGACTGTCAGTATGTTAGGAATTGATTTACGATATGAAACTGGAAAGAATAATGTTGTCGCAGATGCTTTATCAAGAATGAAAAATGAAAAAGAAAAAGTTGTCTTAACAACACAAATTATCAAGGAACAAGATGAAAACCTGCTTTCAAGAACCATTAAGGAATTTATTGAAGAAAAATTTACGACAATTGATGGTGTGGACTACTTTGTTGATGGCAATAATTATAGAAAATTAGTTACAGATACAAAAGAAAAACTTCAATTAATTTTTCAAGCACACAGTATAGGACACGAAGGCTATTACAAGACATACCAACGTTTGAAAAAGAGCTACTATTGGAACAATATGGTTAATGACACTAAGCGAATTATAGGTAAATGTGAAAAATGTCAATTAAATAAATCTCAACCATACCCTGAACCAACGGAAGATAAACCAACTGAAGTGGAAGGACCATTTACACACTTAGGATTGGACATTATAGGACCTCTAAGTAAAACCAGAAATAATAATCAATATATAATCGTTGTGGTTGATTATTTTACTAAATGGGTTGAGGCAGAGCCCACTGAAAATGTTACTTCTCAGGATGTGATAAAATTTTTAATTAATGTATTTGCTCGACACGGTGTACCTCAAATTATCACTACTGATAATGGAACACAATTTACATCAGATATGACAAAAATCTTCCTTGATTTATATGATGTATATGTTAAATTTATCACTCCATATCATCCTGAAAGCAATGGTTTAGTTGAGAATCGTAATAAAGAAATTGGAAAATTATTACGATTACTAGAACAACAACACAAAGAATGGGATGAAATTTTACCATCTGCACTTTGGGCTTTAAGAACTACTAAAAACTCAATCACCAACCATTCAAGTTTTGAATTAGTTTATGGAAGGGAGGACCAACAACCTTTTGACATTGCTGCCAGACCAACTAAGGGTATAAATAAGTCTTCTGACGAAATTCTACTGGAAAAATTTGTATCACACTACCAATGGGTAATGGAGGCCGCATCTAATATCAAAAATGCTTCGAAGTATTGGGCTACTAGGAGAGAAGAAAAGACCAGTATGAATCAAGCTAAAAGAATAAAACCAGGTGATTTAGTACTAGTAAGAAACTTTAATCGAACTAAATTAGAACCTTACTTTGTTGGACCTATGAAAGTGGTAAAGAAACAATTCAATACAGTCACTTTAGCTGATCCTGCTACTAATATACAAATGAATCGTAATGTTCATTTGAAAAATATTGTCAAGTTTAACTCAGCTTCTACCTAGCTTGAGTCTTAGCGGGGGCATCTTAATACAGAATGAACAAATAATACTAATTGTGCTAGAATAATATAAATTATTCTAACCTTATAGATTATTCTATTCTATATAATTGGAACTTTCCAATATTCTTCAAATATCACTAAATAAAAATCATAAGTTAATAAATCACTAATTAACTTATAATTCCTTTTTGAATTATCGATCCGATTCCATTATAATGTATTAAAAATCTTTAGCCAAGAATATTGTCCTTGCCCACTTAATATATTAATATTATATTTCTTTTGTATTATGTTATATTGAAAATAATCAAATCTATTTAATTAGTTATTAAAATTTTCGTTATCAATTTAAATTTATTTTTAATTACTAAATTTAACTAAACCACAATAAAATATTCTGTATAATCTCTTTATTTTTATTTTATATATATTAGTATTAAACTATTATTAAATAATTAATAATTCAATAATATATAACTACTATTTATAACAATAATATTATTAACTAAAATAATAATTCAATTTCAATTTAAATGTTTTATTTATAAAAATAATTAGTAATTAGTTTATTAAAAAAATAGTTAGGCTTTACAAATTTTAATTTGATAAAAAAATATAAATACATGTAATTTTAGTGAAATAAAATATAATCAATAACTTTCTTTTTATTAAATAAATAATTATATTATTATTTTTCTTTTATAAATTTAAATAAATAAATATTGATTTTAAAACAAATTATTTTTTTTATTGTAATTTTATTATTTGTGTTAATTATTATTATATTCCTAAAATTATATGAACCATACCATTCAGTTGATACATTATTTCTATAAGTATCAATGTTTTTGTGGTTAGCAAGATTGTATTAAATAAAAATATATTCTAATATAAAAATATATAATTACAATACACGTTAATATTAAAACAAAATATAAAAAAAATTATAGTTTTGTCGTTTTATTTATTTATTTAAATTATTTATGTCGTAATACAAATTTTATAATAAAATGTTATTAAAGATCTTATTAATTATTTATTTCTAACTAACTTATTACTATTAAAATTTTTGATAAATAAATATATTCCCCAAATATATTTATTTTAACCAATTTTATCTCTATTTTTTTTTTTAAATAAAAAAACCTCCTTTTCTTTAAAGAATTATAATAATTTTTCTTTTATATTTCTAATTTCTAATTTACTATAAATTAAATCCTATTGGCTATTAACTAATTAAATAAATTTAATAATTTTTATATTACTATTTATTATTATAATATACATATATAATTTAACTAATTATTTATTATATTTAATTTTATTTCTTGATAATATTCTCTTTTTATTTAAATACTGCATCAAGACGCCCCCGCTTAGCCTAGACTTCGTCCCTTGAAGTCCTTCAATTATTATTTTTATTAATTGATTTAATTTCATTGTTACCATTTGTTATATAAATATATATATATTTGGAAATATCGTATAATTTAGAATTTATAACGTCAAATTTCTTTGTCAAATCTCATTATGTTCACATTATTTTCTTTTCGCCATGTATTTTTTTAATTATCATTAATATGTATTATAATCATTATTATCCAAATAAAATTATAATTAAAAAAAATAAAATAATCTTTTGAATCAATGTCTTAATTTAGTGTTGAACCTATGGTTTTAAAATATATACTATTATTATTTTTGTATATTATTATATTATTATATCTATCTATAACATTCATATTATTTTATATTATAATACTATCTATTTTGTTATTTTAGTTAATAATATATATTATTATACTATCTTTTTGTTATTTCATCTATATTTTATTATTTTACTCAATATATAATATTTATATTATTATACTATCTATTTGTTATATTATCAATATTTTATTATTTTACTCAATATATAATATTTATATTATTATACTATCTATTTGTTATATTATCAATATTTTATTATTTTACTCAATATATAATATTTATATTATTATACTATCTATTTGTTATATTATCAATATTTTATTATTTTACTCAATATATAATATTTATATTATTATACTATCTATTACGTTATATTGTCTATATTATAGTTAATTATACTATCTATACTATCTATGTTTATATATTTTATTATTATATCTAATATAATCAGTTCTTATATATAATTATTATTATTATTATTATTATTATTATTTTTTTTTTTTTTTTTTTTTTTTTTTTATTTTTATTTATTTTTTTTTTTTTTTTATTTTTTTTTTTTTATTTTTATTTTTTTTTTTTTTTTTATTTTTTTTTTTTTTTATTTTTTTTTTTTTTTTTTTTTTTTTTTTTTTTTTTATTTTTTTGAGATAAAATTTATCAAATGTTAAGTAATGAATAAAATAAATTTCAAAATTATAAGTTTTAAATTCAGATTTTGAAATTTCAATTTTGAGGTTTTGAAGTTTCAATATAATTTAATTATTATTATTATTATTATTATTATTATTATTATTACTGTTAATTTTTTTTTTTTGTATATATATATGTATCCTTATTCTTCTAAATTCAATTCTGTGAAATATGGAATAATATTTTTTAAATGAATGTTCCTATCAGCAACTTCCCCAGTTACTGGATCGCAAACTGTTACTGTATTGAACTCTTGTTTAACGATCTTTAGTGGGCCTGTGAAAAACGGATCCAGCTTCTTTCTGTTGAACAATTTGACCAAAACAAGATCACCTGGCTTATACTTTGCTCTCATTCTTTTTATTTGTTTTCTACGATCTTCCCACAACTTGTTTGCTGTTTCAATGTTCTTTATTGCTTCACGGATCCAACGGTCATGGTTAATAAATTTCCTCAGCCAAAATTCTTCTTCGTCTTCCCAGTCATTTTTGGATTCGACATTAACAGTGAGTTCGAATGGTTGTAAGTCTCTCCGACCATACAACAATTCAAAGCTGCTGTGTTTCGTAACTTCATTCTTGCACGTTCTTAAAGCCCAAAGAGCACTATAAAGTGTTTCGTCCCACTGTGAATCCTCTTCTCCGAGTAACCTGAGATACTTACCTATTTCCCTATTTCTGTTTTCTACTTCTCCATTAGACGAGGGGTGATAGGTTGCTACATAATTTACATAAATGTCGTTAAGGTCCAAAAATGCTTTTGTCTTATCGGAAGTAAACTGTGGACCATTGTCAGTAACTAAAATTTCAGGAACACCATGTCGTGCAAATATTTTCTTGAGAAAATTTATTACATCTTGAGATTCGGCAGATTGTAAGGGTTCTGCTTCCACCCATTTGGTAAGATAATCTACTAATACAATTATATATCTATTACCTTTATTTGTTATAGGTAACGGTCCTATTAGATCCAACCCAACTCTTGAGAAAGGATATTCAGGTACAGTTGCAATATTTTCGGTATATTTATTTAATTTTTGTGGTCGACAAGTTTGACACTTGTGACAACATTTTATTAGTATTTGTATATCTTTTTTCATATTTCCCCAGTAGTAATCCCTCTTCAGTCTGCTATAAGTTTTATAAGCTCCTTCATGGCCTAGACCATGGGCTTCTTCGATTAATTTTTGCTTCTCTTCTTTGTTGTGAACTATTCTTCTCAGTTGTTCTCCTTGTTTAAGATATTCCACACCATCAATATTTATAATTCTCTTATTTATAAATTCATTCATAAATTTATTTATACTATCATTGCTATTATTGGATAAAACATCATTGTTTACTAATGCATTTAATATTTCTTTATTTTCATGTATTTCTTTTGTAGGTAACCTAGATAAAGCGTCAGCAATAACGTTCTTCTTCCCCTCTTGAAATTGGACTTGAACATTTAATATTGATAGTTCAGTAACCCATTTAAGGTGGCGATTATTTGAAGGCTCTCTATTAGCAAATATACTAACCAAGGGTTTATGGTCTGTATAAACGATAGTGGTAAAAGGGCTTCCACTAAAATAGGGTTTAAATTTTTTAACACAATGAAATATTGCTTTGCCTTCTAAATCAGTAACACTATAATTAGATTCAGCAGCGGAAAGAGTTCTACTTTCAAAATATATGGGGATTTCAATTGAATTTTCATTTGTTTGGAGAAGTACTCCACCAAGTCCATCTCTGGAAGCATCTGTTCGGATAATAAATGGTTTAGAATAATCAGGAGGAGTTAAAATAGGGGCAACCGTTAGTGACATTTTTAATTTTTCAAAGGCTATGTTGCACTTTTCGGACCATTCATACGGTACATCTTTCTTTAAGAGGTTAAACAGAGGATTTGCAATCTGAGCAAAATTTTTAATAAATTTCCGATAATAACCAACAGCTCCCAAAAATGATTTAAGTTGAGTGATATTTTTAGGGGGTAGCCAGTTAATTATAACTTTAATCTTATCAGGAATCGGGGCAATACCTTTTGTGGATAATACATGACCAAGAAGGACTACTTCTTCTTTGAAAAAAGAACATTTTTCTAAGTTTATTTTCAAACCATTGTCTGCTAGGATTTGGAATACTTTAGTAAGATGAGTAATGTGTGATTCAATTGAGTCAGAAAATATTACTAAATCGTCAATGTAAACAAATAAGCATACTCCAATCAAGTCAAAAAAAATCCGGTTCATTTCACGTTGAAATGTAGCCGGTGCATTACATAGCCCAAACGGCATCACACAAAATTTATAGTTTCCAAACATCGTTGTGAATGTTGTTTTATCTTTATCATCAGGATTCATTGGAACCTGATGATAACCAGAAAAAAGATCAATAGTAGAGAGTATTTTAGCGTTCTTTCCAATAAACATTAATATGTCATCAATTAAGGGCAAAGCATAGGAATCCTTAATAGTTATATTGTTTAAAGCCCTAAAGTCGACACACATTCTCCAGTCGCCGTTTTTCTTTGGAACTAGTACTACTGGAAATGCCCATGAAGAGTAGGATGGCTCTATTAGTTTGTTTTCTATTAGCTTAATCAAAATTTCCTTTAGAGCTTTTGTTTGCGCTTTGGATAAACGGTAAGCTTTTAACTTTATGGGTGAAGATTTTGGAATTAATTCAATCCTGTGAGGTAATAATTTTGACCTTCCTAAATCATCTGTTTTAATTGCAACTACATTTTTAAATTTAAAAAATAATTTACTAATTTTATTTTTAAATTTATTAGGAACAGAAGATATTATTTCGTTAATTAAATGTTCTTTCGTGTTAGGTAATTCATTAGTGTTCGTAATTTCTTTATCATTGGTAACTGTAATTGTTAATAAAAAAGGTTCAGATTTTGTATTTTGATGTTTTTCTATATCCTCATCATCCTTGTAAGTATTATTAAGATTGATATCATAAAATAGATCTGCTAGTTTAATGTAATTATTATTTTCATCAATATAATATAAAGTATCATCTACTAAGTTAATATCAAATCTATTATTCTTTAGAGAATCAACACCAATTAAGATATCGAAAATATCATCCTTTTCTATTACTCTGAAATATTCATTAAAAGTTTTACTACCAATAGAAATCTGTAAGTCATAGATATCACTCTCTGTTGAAGAATTAGAGTACGCTTGAAATATTGTTTCAGAAATTCTACCAATAGAAGGTTTGTTGATTTTTAATTTATTTAAAGCAGAACGTGTGATAAAGTTGACACTAGCACACGTATCTAAAAATATTTCACAGTCATTATTTTCTACTTTACCGCAAACTTTAATTATTTTATGTTTTGTGATAACCGTCATCACATTTGTTATTGTTTGTTTAGGCGCTAATTTTAAAGCTTTTAAAAATTCTGTACGGAATTTTGGAAAAAGATCTAAAAGGTAAACTAATTTTGTTATTACATCAGTTGATGCAATTTCTTTTATTAAATCTTGAATATAATAATCACCAAATTTTTCCATAAGTTTGATGTGTTTTTCAGGTTTCTTAAAAGAAGTTTCACTTTGCTCAATGTCGGTATTTATTTTCTTAGCTTTATTTTTTATATCTTTGATTTTTTCTTCCCTATTTTTACCTTTAACATTTCGAATATTTTTCTCTGTTATAAAGGAAGGATCAAGATATTCTAGTTTTTCTGTTTTACGATTTTCACTATTAAAGACCATATCCGGGTTTTCCTTAATTATATTATTAAAATTCTTAGATCTACCAGGTAAAATATTTTTATAATTTTTAGAGTTATAATTTTCTTTATCAGCATCATTATCTTCAGATTCTTCAGATTCTTCTATCATAATTACATCTTCATTAGGTTCTATATCTTCTCGTTCAACCCTTTGGGTATTGCTTGTATTGTTATGAGTATTATCATCATTATTGGTGACAGTATTTTCTTTAAAATAGTCGTAAGTATTATTTTCCTTATTTTCATTAAAATCATTATTACTATTATAATTATCTATAGTATTATTATTTTTATTATCATTATTCGCATTATCGTTATAATTGTCTATATTATGATTAATTTTATTATTATTATTCTTATTATTGTTTTCATATTCATTATTCTTATTATTCTTATGATTATTAATATTATTATAATTATTATTAACATTTGTATTACTATAATCGATATTATTTTTATTATTAATATTATTATTATAATTATTATTAATACTATTATTAGTACTAATTTTATTATCACTAGTATTATTATTAATATTATTATGACTCATAGCTGCCGTTTGTATTGGTTTTGGATTGTCCTTTAAATTAAATCTCACTTCCTTTCTATTGTATGGTTTTTCATTATGTTTGTTTAATTTATTTCTTGAATTTCGAGTAGCGGCTGCTATAATTTCAATTGGTCTATTTAATGTATTTTGTGTAGTGTTACTATTATTGTTTATATTAAGGTCATTACATTTTTGTTTTTCTTTAATATTATTATTAATTATAGGTAATATTGTTTGATCGTCTACCATTGTCATTATATTATTATTATTATTATTATTATTATATGAGTCGTTATTTTTGAACATTATTTTATTATTATTATTATTATATGAGTCATTATTTTTGAACATTGTTTTATTATTATTATTATATGAGTCATTATTTTTGAATATTATTTTATTGGTTTGGTTAATGGAAGTTGTCCTTCTCCCATCTATTGGTTTAAATGTTTATTGAGCAATCCTTTTTCTTCCAATTCAGCCAATTGCTTAAATGTATAAGGACATTCTGAAGCTCTATGTCCATTCATTGTGCAACGGTAACAATTCACATGGTTGTTATTATTGTTGTTAATTGAGTTTTTATTAGTTACTAAAGTATTACTGACATTATTATTTTCTATCCCATTGTTGTGATTATTTCCATTTTGATAATTAAAGGATTGAATCATATTATTTGTATTAAATTTATTATTGTTAAACATTTGGTTGTCATGTTCTTTATCATTATTTGTTATATTAATATTGTTGTTCAAATTGTTTAAATAATGATTCGTCTTATTGTCTCTTATTTCATTGGATGGCTGATTATTATTCATATTGTTCATATTATATTTGTTATTATTATTCATATATTGATTAATATTATTACTGTGCCAAAATTTATTATAATTAAATCTACTATTATAACGATTTGTAAAATTTCCATAGTTCATTTTATTAATATCATTTTTATTATTCAAGTAATAATTTGGATTATTATATGGATTACTCATGTGATATACATAATTTGAATTTCTGAAATTATTATTATTGTTCCATAATCTAGATTTAGAATTCCAATTATTTCTTTCCTGGAATATATTATTATTATGGTTCATAGGTAATTGATTTAACTGTAAGTTTTCGTAGAATGGATGTCGCATTAGTAAGCTATTATCCGGCTGATTCTGAGTAAACATAATATGATTCCTCATATTATTAATTTCATTTCTTTGATTTATATTTGCTATTTCTTTTTCAGTCTCCTCAGCTACTTCTGCAATTTTACACGCCTCATTTATTGTATCACATTCTGCAACCATAACTCTTGAGCATGGAAATACACGGGAGCTAATAGCATTCGTGTAGTCCTTTACAGATATAAGTCTTCTATATTCTAAACTGAGTTTATTATATAATTTTTTATATCTGTAATTAAACTTTTTAATTGATTCTTCTTGATTTATTTGTATTGTTTTGAGAACTGCACATTTATCATTTTCTGTAATGTGCAAATGTTCTTCAATTGTATTTTGAATTTCTTTAAATGTGGGATATCTCATTTCATCCCCTCGTCTGACTACCAATGATTGTAACGCTCCTTGAATATCTTCTTCCACAGCTTCCTTTACCCAAATAAAAATTCGCCTTGGTTCCATTATATCATAAAGCTCCATTATCTTAACAAAGTCGGTCATCCAGCTGTCTACATCTTTTCCATAATCAGCCAGATGTGGTAGCTTCCTTTGCAGTTTAGTAGCGTCAAACATTGTAAAAAAAAAATAATTACTTGATAAAAAAAAGAAAAATAAATGAAAGATTATATATAAAAAAAAAGTATTCTATTATGATAATTATATTGTAATTATAATTTTCTTATTATTTTCATATTAATTTATTTGATCTTGCTTTCCCCCCACGTTGGGCGCCAAATTTTGATACATTATTTCTATAAGTATCAATGTTTTTGTGGTTAGCAAGATTGTATTAAATAAAAATATATTCTAATATAAAAATATATAATTACAATACACGTTAATATTAAAACAAAATATAAAAAAAATTATAGTTTTGTCGTTTTATTTATTTATTTAAATTATTTATGTCGTAATACAAATTTTATAATAAAATGTTATTAAAGATCTTATTAATTATTTATTTCTAACTAACTTATTACTATTAAAATTTTTGATAAATAAATATATTCCCCAAATATATTTATTTTAACCAATTTTATCTCTATTTTTTTTTTAAATAAAAAAACCTCCTTTTCTTTAAAGAATTATAATAATTTTTCTTTTATATTTCTAATTTCTAATTTACTATAAATTAAATCCTATTGGCTATTAACTAATTAAATAAATTTAATAATTTTTATATTACTATTTATTATTATAATATACATATATAATTTAACTAATTATTTATTATATTTAATTTTATTTCTTGATAATATTCTCTTTTTATTTAAATACTGCATCACAGTTGATACGATATTTTATTTATGTATCTAAATTAATATTTATTTATGGGCAATGACAATAAGGAATTATGACAAAATAATATATTCTAATATTAAATAGAAATAACACATACAATAATACAAAATAAAGTAATAAATATATCTTTTTAATGTACTCTTTATTTATTATTAATTATTAATTATTACATCAATTATTATTACTACTCTCTTACATAAATATTATAATTAATTATCTCAAATATACATAATATCTCTTTTTAACTATACTAAAATAAAATATAAAAATAGCTATTTATGTGAATTAATTTATCATAAGTATATACTTATAAATAAAAGAATTCTCCGTTTAACAATTATTATTCTAAAATTATATATATTATTATAAAATTATTATTGACCAATAATATTTAAGTATTTCTTTAACCTAAAGAATCTACCTAAATACCATTTTTATAGTGGTCACGTATCAAGACGCCCCCACTTAAATTAGACTTCGTCCCCTGAAGTCTCTATAACCATATAATAAAATTTTTTTTTTTTTTTTTTTTTTTTTTTTTTTTTTGTTATTAAAATTTATTATTGGATTTATTAATTTTTTTTTTTTTTTTTTTTTTTTTTTTTTTTTTTAAAAAAAAATTAAATTTTTGAATTAATGATTATTATAATTTTTGAAATTCGAAATCTTGAAATTTCGAATTAATTTAATTTAAATGATTGTTATATATATAATTATTTATTTATTAATACTTATCATAATTAAATTATTTATTTATTTTTTTTTTTTTTTATTTCTATTATTATTATTTTTATTATTATTATTGTTATTGTTATTGTTATTGTTATTATTGTTTTTATTATAATTCATTTCGTTAATATTATTAACATTTTTATTTTCGTTATTTGTATAATTATCATTGTTATTAGTATTGTTATTAGTAAAACCACTATTATTTCCTACTGAATTTATGTTTCTACTATATCCATTATTGTTTTTATTTATATTATTTCCAATTATATTATCTTGAGTAATATCTATATTTGAATTAAACGTATTTTCTACACAATTATTATTTAAATTATTGTTGAAATTAATTTCATTTCCAATATTTACATCTTTATTTCCTTGCATATTATAATTTATACCATGATTATTGTATATTCTATTTTTTTTTGTATTCATATTCTCATTTAAACTACTGTTATTGTTATTGGTACCAAAATTTTTATTTAAATCATAATTACTTTTATTTAGATAATTATTTAAATTATTATAATTATTATTACCAAAATTATTATTTAAATTATAATTATTCCTATAAATTTCTCTATTTCCATTATGCTTTTTACCAAAACTAATCATGTTATGATGATTTTCAGCAATATTACTATTTAAATTATAATTTCTACGATAATAATTAATACAGTTTTTATTTCTATCATATGAATTAAATTTATAATTATAATTATTATGGTTTCCAGGTATAAAATTTCTTCTTTTATTTATTTCCAAAATTCCAGTTCTTTCTAATTCCGCTAATTCTTTAAATGTGTGTCTACAATTAACAGCTTTATGACCTAACTCATAGCATCTAAAGCACATAATTTTATTATTCTTATTGTTTATATTACTATTTAATTTATTCATTTTGAAATTATTATTATTCCATTTTTGATTATTATTCTTATAAATATTATTTAAATTTAAATTTAATTTCTTTTCAATTCTTTCAACTTTTTCTGCATATTTGATAGCTTCTTTTATATCTTCGATTTCTTCTTCTAATATTCTTAAACAAGGATATATTCTGGACCTGATTGAATTAACATAATTATTAACAGTAATTAATTTCTTTATATTACTATCAATATCATTATATTTTCTTAAGTATTTATAATTAAAATTACTAATTGATTCATTTGAATTAATTTTTAAATTAATTAAGTTCCAATATTTTACACTTGAT
Organism: Neocallimastix lanati (nom. inval.); assembly: GCA_016946835.1. Lineage (NCBI taxonomy): Eukaryota > Fungi > Neocallimastigomycota > Neocallimastigomycetes > Neocallimastigales > Neocallimastigaceae > Neocallimastix > Neocallimastix lanati (nom. inval.). Next base: position 447,282 of record JACVTC010000078.1, on the reverse strand, counting down.
GTTATTTCTAGATATTCTTCTAAGGCTATTTTTATTTCTTTTAAGCTAGGAACCTGATTCTTTTCTTCCTTTAATTCATCAAGAACATACCTAATTTCTTTATTTACACATTCTTTACATAAAATAAATCTTCTTTCTTGTTCTTTTATATCCCATAATTCAAATGACTCGGTTAATTCTTCTATCCATTCATTGATATCATTATTATAATTTTCTAATAATGGTAACGTACTTAATATCTTAAAAACATTCATCTTTAAAAATTTTATTTATTCTTATATATATTTTTTATTACAATTTTCTAATTCAATTTAATATTATTATAACTATTACTATTATAATTATTAATAACTAATTTAAACTAATTAAATTCTTTTTATATATATACTAAATAATATTTATTATATATTTATTATGTAGATGTATTATTTTATTAATATTATTTTCATATTATTTTGCTATTGTCACGCCCGGATTCTCCACCAAATTTGATACGATATTTTATTTATGTATCTAAATTAATATTTATTTATGGGCAATGACAATAAGGAATTATGACAAAATAATATATTCTAATATTAAATAGAAATAACACATACAATAATACAAAATAAAGTAATAAATATATCTTTTTAATGTACTCTTTATTTATTATTAATTATTAATTATTACATCAATTATTATTACTACTCTCTTACATAAATATTATAATTAATTATCTCAAATATACATAATATCTCTTTTTAACTATACTAAAATAAAATATAAAAATAGCTATTTATGTGAATTAATTTATCATAAGTATATACTTATAAATAAAAGAATTCTCCGTTTAACAATTATTATTCTAAAATTATATATATTATTATAAAATTATTATTGACCAATAATATTTAAGTATTTCTTTAACCTAAAGAATCTACCTAAATACCATTTTTATAGTGGTCACGTATCACAGTGTAAGAATCTATAATTATTTGTTAGCAAATAATTATATTTTCTTAGTTAAGTTATTATAACTATAACTTTATTTAATTACATATAATATTTATTAAATTTATTTAATTTAATTTTAAATATTCATTAATTTAACAAAATTTATTTAATAATTTTAAATAATATATTTACAATATGTTAAATTCTCTACTGTAACTAATGTATTTTGTATTGTATTTTATTCTGTATTTTATAATGTATTCTGTATTTTATAATGTATTCTGTATTTTATAATGTATTCTGTATTTTATTAACTATTTAATTTTATATTTTTAATATAAGGATAAATTATATGATCGAAATATCTTTTATTATTTTATTCTTTTATTTTCGATCATTAGATTAGATTAGAAAATCGGTTAATTAAGATTTTTTCCAATTACTTTTTAGAAGTAATCGGTTTTACTTAATTAATGCGATGATCGATATGGATAGAATATCGATCGAAAACTTATCTAGGTTTTTCTATCTAATCTTTTCCTAGATAAGAGATTTGTTAAGATTAGAAAACCCTTTCTTATTTAATCTTATTTTCATAAAAAAATATAAATAAGGCTCTTGAGTTCTCTTTGAGAAATCAAGAGTTATTATTATAAAAAACATAGTTATAATAGTAACATTTTTATATTTTTAACTTTAATAAATTAATAAAAATATTTTATTAAAAAACATATTTTTAAGATCAATTTATACAAACAATTCTTCTCTTACATTTTGTGTTATTATTATAATTAATTTTATAATAAACTCTACATTAAAGGTAAAAAAATTTATTTTATTTTATTTTCTCAACTTAATGAATTAGTCGTTAAGTTGTAGTTAATAATTCTATTTTGAGTTAGTTCTTAATAGAATTATTACACACAGTTGATACAGAACATTTAAAATATTCCATATCTAGTTATTTATTTATTTGGTCGTTTCTCTAGGGAATTATGACACAATAATATATTCTAATAAATATAAGAAAATAATTTATAATAATAATGTTTTATAATAATATTTTGTTCTTTATTTATTTTTATAATTTTATTTTTACATACATAATAATTTATTATTACATTCTCTTAATTTTATATAATTGTTAAAATAATTAATTAATATTATATTTTTATTAAACATATCTCTTTAACTATTAATTTCCTAATAACTTTATTTAAAAATACAATTTCATTATTAAATATATTTAACTATTAATATTTAAAATATATTTCCTGAATAAAATATAATTGTCAATATTTATAATATAATTCCTAAAACTATATAATTCTCAAAATAATATTTAAAATATAAAATAAAACTTATTAATAATAATGATGAATTAATTTATTATCATAATAATAGAATCATTAATAATATAATTTATCTATTTTTAATTATGACAAAAGAATTAACCATGCTTTTAAAAATAATTATTTGAATTAACTATATATAAATTATTTTAATTATTATAACCAATAATATTTATACAATATTTCTAACCTAAATTTCTTACCTAAATCTTATTTTTATAGTGGTATCGTATCAAGATTCCCCCACTTTAAATAAGACTTCGTCCCTTGAAGTCAGGCGAAAAAAAAAAAAAAAATTTTTTTTTTTTTTTTTTTTTTTTTTTAATTATTTAATAATTAAATTTTTATATATATTTTGTTAAAAAAGTAAAAACATAAAAATATTATGTATAAATTTTTTTTTTTTTTTTTTTTTTTATAGAAATTTGAAATTTGAAATTTGAAATTTAATAATTTAAATTTTGAATTTTTGAATTTTGAATTTTGAAAATTTAATTGAATTATATTCAAACTATGTTTTTCTTTTTCTTTTATATTTGTAATTCCTGATAATACACTTTGTATCTTTCCTATTATTATTATACTTTTTAATAATTGTATTTTTATAATTAAATTTAATTTTAAATTTTCTTTTTGAATTATTTTTGCTATTACCATTATTTTGGTTGGAATTTTCTACAGTAGGTATTTTTTTTATTATTATTTTATTATCAGAATTTATTTTAATTTTATTTATCATTTCATTATAAATATTTAAATTATTTCCTTCCATCTTAATTTTATTTATTTTCAATTTATCAATAGGTTTACTTTCTAATAATTTACTTTCCTCTTTACATAATAATATGTTTTCGTTTTTCTTTTCTACTGGAATTAGTTTATGTGATGGATTATATACGTTACCTTCGAGAATAGTATCACTCAATTTATTAATTACCATATTACCTTCTATATTTTCTTCAATAATTTGTTTATCCATATTATCATTATAAGTTGTGATTTTAGTTTGAATTCTATCATTATCATTATTTACGTGTTTATTTCCTGATTCGCCCTTAACATTAACATTTTCATCCACGGAATTTAAATTATAATTTTCTTCAATAGTGCAAGTATCTTTACTATTAATATTATGATCATAATTACTATTTATTATTTCTTTATAAATACCTTTTGAAGAACTATTAATATTACCATAATAATAATATGAATTCAAATTTTCTTTATTAATATAATAATTATTTATTGAATTAACATTCATGCAAGAATTACAATTAGAATTATTCATAGATTTTAAATAATTTTCTTTACCATTAAAATTTGAATTGCCACATTCAACATTAGTATAATCCGAATCAAAATAATTAAAATTTTTATTTTGTTCAATATTATAATTTCTTTTATAATAATTCATTTTGTTTTGTCTAGGCGTAAAATTATTTATTTTATTATAATAATTATTAGTTTTTAATTTATTATTATAATTATTGTAATAATTAAAATTAAATTTCCTAAAATTTTTATTAATATTTTCATTTATTAATCCATATTCTCTAAAATGCGTGTTATAAGGGTCAGTCCTATTGTTTCTCCTATTATAAGTTATTTTATGGTTATTAAAGCTTTCTCTTTCTTCCTTATTAGATTCTATTAATTCATTTTCTATTCTTTCAGCGAGAGAAGCAGTTTTCATAGCATCTTCTATAGTTTTGCATCCTTTTATAATTACTTGTTGATATGGGAAACGTCTAACTTTTATTGAATTTAAATAATCTTCAATTGTCACTAATTTCCTAAAGTCGCACTCCAAATTCTTTAATAGTCTTCTATAAGTTACATTAAAAATTGAAATTTTTGTATCATTTGGAACTTTTATGGTCTTTAAAGTCCAGCATTTTTCACTTTGAGTAATATTTAAATATTTTTCAATGGCATATTGTATTTCTTTTAATGTTGGATATTCATTTCTTTTATACTTTTCTTTTAATATTTTAATTTCTATATTTATGTCTTGATTTACACATTTAATTATCCAAAAGTATTGTTGCCTCAATGTGTAAATCTCCCATAATTCCATAACTTCCTCAAAGTCCTTAATCCATCCATCAATATCCCTTCCATAATTGACTAATAAAGGTAGTTCTTTTATTAAGCCTTGAACATTCATTTTGATTATTTTTTTTTTTTTTTTTTTTTTTTTTTTTTTTTTTAAAAAAAATTTTTTCTTTTTTTTTTTTTGTTTATATTTATTTCTATTACGCGTTATTTTAAATAATATATATTATTATAACATTTTAAATAACTATTATTTTATTATTTACTATATTAAACTATTATTTTATTATGTGTCATTAAAAACTATTAATATTATCTTTACGTGTTAAAATAAACTATTATTTTATTACACGATATTTTTTTTTGTATTATTATTATTATTATTATTATTATTATTATTATTATTATATTTTCAAATTTTTATTATTTTCATATTATCATGCTAGAGAAACGCCCGGATTCTCCACCATTTTTGATACAGAACATTTAAAATATTCCATATCTAGTTATTTATTTATTTGGTCGTTTCTCTAGGGAATTATGACACAATAATATATTCTAATAAATATAAGAAAATAATTTATAATAATAATGTTTTATAATAATATTTTGTTCTTTATTTATTTTTATAATTTTATTTTTACATACATAATAATTTATTATTACATTCTCTTAATTTTATATAATTGTTAAAATAATTAATTAATATTATATTTTTATTAAACATATCTCTTTAACTATTAATTTCCTAATAACTTTATTTAAAAATACAATTTCATTATTAAATATATTTAACTATTAATATTTAAAATATATTTCCTGAATAAAATATAATTGTCAATATTTATAATATAATTCCTAAAACTATATAATTCTCAAAATAATATTTAAAATATAAAATAAAACTTATTAATAATAATGATGAATTAATTTATTATCATAATAATAGAATCATTAATAATATAATTTATCTATTTTTAATTATGACAAAAGAATTAACCATGCTTTTAAAAATAATTATTTGAATTAACTATATATAAATTATTTTAATTATTATAACCAATAATATTTATACAATATTTCTAACCTAAATTTCTTACCTAAATCTTATTTTTATAGTGGTATCGTATCACAGTTAGTAAAATTAGAACTTTGGTTCAATGGTTAGTTACATTGACCATGACCAGTACTTCATGGGTTCGACTCATACCTCAACCCATTTTGCATTAATAATTATTTTATTAATTATTTTATTAATTATTAATAATATCTTCTTGAATATTCTTTCTGTATAAAATTATAGAAAGTTAAAGATTCTTTTGGTTCGTAATTCAACCGAAATGAATTTAGAAATTCTTATTATATAAATTATTTTATTCTTTTTTGATAAGATTCATTTTCATCAATTAAAATCTATATTCTAGAAACTTTACATTATTAATTATTACAAACATATTTCTAAATATTTCTTTAAAATTATTTTTACATGTTAAAACTGTTTTTCCGTTAAAAGTATAAATAGTGCGAACTTCACGAATGAAAATATTTTTCTTCGTGCTTTTATTAATAATAATTAACGTATAAGTAATTCGAAATATTACCTTGTTGATTAATATTAATAATTATTTTAAATTTTATAATTAATAAAAAACATTTCTAATAAAACGAATTATTTATACAGATAGTGTAAACCTATTGAGTTTTCTCCTTTCTGTGTTTCTATACCACGTCCCGCCGTTACAATAGAAGCACCTCCGTTACAATTACGAATAATATTGGATAATTAATATAATAATTATAATTATATAATTAAAAAATATTTATAAAAATATAGAAATGGAAGAAAATTTAATTATTGATATAAGTGAATCCAACAAAGGAAAAGAACAAATTATTATTAATAAAAAATATAAATTTAATTTTTCATATAAAAGAAAAGATAATTCCAAAGTGTATAAATGTACAGAATATAAAAAAATAAATAAATGTAAATCTTTTATTATTTTAAATGATAAGAAAGAAATTTTAAAGTATAATGGTTTACATAATCATCCTGAAAATGAATACGATGTATCCCTATCTATAATGAAACATAAAATTAAAGATGGAATTGAAAAAAGTTCAATTCCTTTTGGTATAAAAATAAAACCCCTATATAATAAAATTTCTAAAGAAATGGGACTTATATGTCCAGAATATAATTCAATTAAATCCCAAATATCAAGAAATTTAAATAAAAAACTACCATCCAATGTAACAACATTTGCTGAAATTCCAAGTGAATCTGAATATTATAAAACAAAGCGAGGTGAAAATTTTATGATATTCAAAAATTCTAATTTAATAATTTTTCAATCCCCTTTTCAAGCAAAATTATTTAGGGAATATAATGATGATATATTTGTTGATGGTACATTTTTTATTGCCCCTAAATTTAGTTATCAAGTATTTATTACAAGAACTTATGCTAAAGAATTAAATAGTTTTTTCACTACTTCTTTTGCAATATTAAAAAATAAAGAACAAGAAACATATAAAATGTTATTTGAAAAATTGAAAAAAAAATGCTAATACATGTAACAATAATATTAGAATTGAACCAAAAAATTTGCATTGTGATTTTGAAAGGGCCATATCTAAAGCAGCAAAAACAATATTTCCTAATACAAATATTAAATATTGCATTTGGCATTATAAAAAATCACTAGAAATTAAAAAAAATAAATTATGCTATAATGAAGTAAAAAATAATAATAATATATTTATTTATTATAAAGCTATTTCAAATTTACCATTTATAAATCCTGAATATATATTTGATATTTATGTTATAATTAAAATTAAATCCATTAAAAATAATTATTGTCAATTTTTAAAATTTTTAGAATATTTTTATAAAACATATTTAATTGATTATGATATGAAAATTTGGAATTATTATAATAATATAGAACATATAACAAACAATGCCTCAGAATCACTCAATAATTATTTAAATAATTTATTTCCAACAAAACCATCTTTTTATGAATTGATAGATAAATTAAATGAACTTGAACATTTATCATATTATGATTATCAAAGAAAAATAAGAGGAATTTGGAAAATAAAAAAAAGAGCAATAAATAAAGCTAATGAAATCAGTGTCTTAATTGAACGCTTCAAAAGTATTGAAGCCAAGTTAATTGATGCTAAATGTGATAGAAAAAAAATTATTAATTTGTGGTTTGATTGTTTAACTAATTTAAATAATATAATATAAATATTACTTTATAATAAATAATTAAGAAATGAGGAATGACCAAATGAAATAATCAGAATTCTGTCATTCAATAATTTAATTTATAAAGCATATTAAATTTATACAGTTTTAATAAATATTCAAATACAATGTATAATTTATAGTTTTATCATTATAATTATTATTTCGCTTAATAATTTTTAAAAGAAAAGAATTATTATTAATAAAATTTATATTTTTAATAACATTTATATTTTTATGTGTTTTTTTTTATTAATAACATTTAAGTAAAATAATTAATAATATTTATATTTTTAATAACATTTAAATAAAAGAATTATTATTAAAAAAAAGAATTAAAATCAAAAAATCTAACCATTATATGATTTATTTAATTATTCACTTAATAATTTATTTAAAAATTGAAATAACAAAATAATACAATAAAATAATATTATGTAGTATAATATAGCTATAGCCACAAATTTGTATATATCACGTGAAAAAATTGGCGTAATGCAACTTCCCCCATTGTAATTACCTATTTATAAAATTTATAAATAAACTTTTAATAAAAAATAACAAAAACAATTTTTAAAAAAAATTATTTTGAATTAATATTTATTTATTTATTCATTTATTTATATCAATACTCCACTTGTCGAAATGCAACTTGGTGAAATGCAATTTGGGGAAATGCAACTCTCCCGATATTAATACAATTATTATAATTTGTATAAAATTTGTATTTTTTTTACATTTTTATAAAAATTTATGAAATTTTTATAATTCTTTATCATACCCAATAATTTTTTTTTTTTTTTTTTTTTTTTTTAAATTTTAATTTAAAAAATAAAAAAGAACTCCGTGAGATCGGGTCAATGGTTAGCGCGTATACCCTGAGGTCAATAGTCCGGAGTTCGATTCCACCTTACCACCCATTATAATCCATTTGACAGCCTAACCCTAAATCGAACAAGTCATTGTCTACACTATGATCGTGCTTCACAGTTGTACGTATACATTGCCTGAAGCGGGGTGATTCCTGCGTATTGTAAATCCTCATTAGTTAATGTATCCGCGTGTTCATCACGTGTTAGGATAGATTTCCTAATTTGGAGAAAGGTAATGTAGTAAATAAATAATAATGTTATAGTGTATGTAGTTGTGGCTTGCCGTATCCATCATCTTCAAATCTTGTGGTTCTGTAATCCGTGACTGAGAGCGTCGACGCCGAAATGGTATGGCATGGGAGCACTTTGTTGTATCCTGATATACCCGATATAAAGTTTGTCTGATATTAGTTGTCTGTTGTGGCTGGGATGATATGATCAAGACCTACAAGGGATAGTCTAAAAAAAAAAAAAAAAAAAAAAAAAAAATAAAAATAAAAATAAATATATATATAATTTAAAGATTAATAATTTCTTTTCAATTATGGTATCATTTTAGTTTATTTAGGAATAACAAAGTATTTAAAATTAATTTTTATATTACTACATACTTACAATTTATTTTTGTTAATTATATTTTAAATTATTTAAGCAAACTATTATAGTTAGACTAAAACATTAAATAAAACATCCATACCATTATTATAAAATTTTAAATTTTGCAAATAAACAAATATTCAGATAATAGCATTTCTAAATATAAGCTCTTACCCTTATTATATTTATAGAAAATTACATATATATATATTTATCCTTTATTAAATATTATTACTTTTTTTTTTTTTTTTTTTTCAAGTACTTTTTATTTGCGATAATAAATAAAATAAAAACAAAACTGTAAATATAATAAGTAATATGAATGGATAAAAGCAAATTAAAAGCCAAACACTAAGATAATAAATAGTTAATAAAAGCAAATTAAAGCATATTAAAAGTCAAATAGTAAAGATAATATATAATTATATATTGTTTCATATTTATTATATATTTATTAATTTTCAATATTCCACAGACATATTAAAGGATTATGTTTTTACTAGCTGTTTTATATATTGCATTTATTGGATTGGGACTTCCCGATTCTATATTTGGGACGGTTTGGCCTGCTATTTATAAAGAATGGAATCTTCCAATATCTTTAGGAAGCTTTATAATTACAATAGTATATTGTGGAACAATGGTTTCAAGTTTGATGAGTGCTAAGGTTATAAAACGATTTGGTACTGGAAATGTCATTGCATTTAGTATGGCATTAACAACAGTATCCATTCTTGCATTTTCTTATTCAAAAAATTTTTTGATGTTATGCCTGTGCGCTATTCCACTTGGTCTTGGTGCTGGTTCTATAGATACGGCTTTGAATAATTATGTCTCCATTAATTATGAAGCTCATCATATAAATTTTTTGCATTCATTTTATGGGGTAGGCGTAGTAGTAAGTCCATATATTTTTTCTTCCGTATTAAAAAAAGAAGGAGGTTGGAGAAAAGGTTATTTGATTATGTGTATCATTCTTGCGGTAATTACCACCATTCTTTTTACAACTCTATTTTTATGGAAAAAGAAAGAAAGTAAATTAACGGAAGAAGACATTGAAGATCTTCCCATCAAAAAAATTGTAAAAATTAAAGGTGTATTAACCTTATTGGTTTTATTCGTTGGTTCATGTGCTATTGAAGTATCTTGTAGTAGTTATGGTAGTACTTATCTAGTGGAAACGAAAAATATTGCTGACGAAACTGCTGCAAGTATAATCATATTTTATTACCTTAGTTTTGCTTTAGGAAGATTTATTACTGGATTAATAGCCCACAAATTAGGTTCTAAAAAAATAGTATTTCTTGGTGAGCTTATTTTAGGTGCAGGAATTTTATTTATTATATTTTCCAAATCATTAATTCTTGCTGGACTGGGATTATCATTAATAGGATTTGGGAATGATCCACTTTTTCCTAATTTTAGTTTTATCACCCCGATTATCTATGGAGAAACCAGTTCTCCCTCCATTATCGGTATGGAAATGGCTATTAGTAGTTTAACTTTTATGATTATTCCAATTCTCTGTGGTTTATTAGGGCAACTTATTGGAATGATCGTATTTCCATTTTATATAAGTATTTTCTATATCCTTCTGATAAGTTTTACTTTTATTGTCAATAAACAATTATTTGTACCCAATGGCATTTAATCAGTATATTCTTATAAAATATATATGATAATAAAAATATAATTTTTAGATATATAGAAACAAAGGAAAATAATAAAAATAAAAATATTTACAAAAAAAAAAAAGGAAACTTAAAAAATACTATGTTAATAACAATTTAACAAAGTGGTTAATACCCAAATAAAAAAAAATTGATCATTATCCTATCAAAAAAAATAAAAATAAAAATAAAAATAAAAATAAAAATAAAAATAAAAAATAAAAATTAAAAATTTAAACTTAAAATATTTTCATTTTCATTTTTATTATTATTACTTGAAATATTAATAAAGAATAACCATATCTATTCAATTAAAAAATGAATAATCTTTTGTTAATTGATTTTTTTTTTTTTGGATATGTTCAATTTCTAATATTTTTACATTGAAAATCATTCAATGTGAAGAGAAGTTCCTTTTTTTTTTTTTTTTTTTTTTTTTTTTTTTTTTTTTTTTTTTTTAACTTAGTCTAATAATAGTTCCAAGGAATTTATTTTTACAAGAAATGAAATATATAAAATTGTAATTTTTAAAATTTTAATATTTTTATAATCTCATATAAAAATTTAAAAGTAAAAATTTAAAAGTAAAAATTTAAAAGTAAAAATTTAGAAGTAAAAATTTAAAATTTAAAATTAAAAATTAAAAATTAAAAATTAAAAATAAAATTATGTAAAATAATAATAAACAAATATTATATATATTTATTATAGAAATAAAAAAAAATAATAAAAAATAAAAAATAAATTATAGTATATTATATATAAATAATAAATATCATTTTTTAGATTAATGATGGTCAAATGAAAAAAAAAAAAAAAATAAATTGATAAATTATTATCTTTATTTATATATATAATAAATAAAGTAATTCTTTATTTATATTATATTATTTTTTTTTCTTTGTTAATTGCTTTTATTTATATCTATAATATTTGTGATATATTTTAATAAATAATGTTCTATATCATAATTTCTATAATATAGTGATGGTTTACCATCTTTTTATAATTTTATTTTTATCTGCTCCATGTTCCACCATGTATTTTACTAAATCTTTGTTTCTACTTTTATATGCTTTAAATAATGGTATTTCACTATTCCAATTTTCTTTATTTATATCTGCTCCATGTTCCACCAAGTATTCTACTAAATCTTTATTTCTACTTTCACATGCATAAAATAAAGGTGTTTCTCTAAACATATTATCTTTATTTATATCTACTCCATGCTCTACCAAGTATTCTACTAAATCTTTATTTCCACTTTTACAGACATAAAATAATGGTGCTTCATTAGTATAATTATTTTCTTTATTTATATCTGCTCCACGTTCCACCATGTATTCTACTAAATCTTTATTTCCATTAAGGAATGTATAAATAATGGTGTTTCACCATCTTTATTTTCTTTATTTATTTCTGCTCCATGTTCCACCAAGTATTCTACTAAATCTTTATTTCTACTATTTATATCTGCTTTATATTTCAGCAAGATATTTACTAAATATATTTCCAATTCCACATGCTCTAAATAATGGTATTTCACCATTCCAATTTTCTTTATTTATATCTACTCCATGTTCCACCATGTATTCTACTAAATCTTTATTTCCATTACGGAATACTTTAAATAATGGTGTTTCACCATCTTTATTTTCTTTATTTATATCTGCTCCATGCTCTACCAAGTATTCTACTAAATCTTTATTTCCACTTTTACAGACATAAAATAATGGTGCTTCATTAGTATAATTATTTTCTTTATTTATATCTGCTCCACATTCTACCAAGCACTTTACTAAATCTTTATTTCCACTAAGGAATGCTATAAATAATGGTGTTTCATCATCTTTATTTTCTTTATTTATTTCTGCTCCATGTTCCACCAAATATTGTACTAAATCTTTATTTCCACTTTTTACATGCATAAAATAAAGGTGTTTCTCTAAACATATTATCTTTATTTATATCTACTCCATGTTCAACTAAATAATATATTAAATTTTTATTCATATTTTCAATTTTATAAGTCTCTCTGTTAAAAAGAATACGTCTTTTTACATAATTTATTATTATTTTATATTTATCTTCAGAGATCTCATGATTTAATTTTTCAGTAGAAATAGAAGATTTTATTTTTATATAGAAAAAGTAACCATTTAATAAAATCATTATCATAAATCTTTAAATTATCAAAAATAATTTTTAATAAAACCATTTCATTCTTTTCAATTAATAATTTTATTAAAGAAGAAGATATATATAAATCATTATGATTTTTATTTATTAGAACTTCTAATACTCTAGGTGTAAGTTTTTTTTTTCATTATATTTTTCCAATAATTTATCTTTCTTATTTATACTGTTATTCATATTTATTTTATTTTCTACTATGACTTTTTAATTTTTTTTTTTTTTTTTTATTTTTATTTTGTTTTATTATTATTTTTTCGTTAATTTTTATTTTATTAATAAATAAAAATATGTATAAATAATAAATGTTATAGATATTCTTTAAAATATTTTAATTATACATATGTATAAAAAATAAGATTAAAAATAGAATAATAAAAAAAAAAAAAAATGAAAAAAGAAAAATTTTTTTTCATATTTAATTTAATAATAATTAAAAATTTAATTAAATATTAAATTTATTAAAAAAATTTTAAAGGTTGGACATAAAAAAATTCTTTTTCTTTTTCATCTAGTTTTAATAGTAGTCTTAGTGAAGATGAATTATCAAAAAATATTATGTTCCAAAATCCATCAATTAAACAAAGTAATAGTAATACAACTTATATTCAAATAATATTATGACAATAGTCAAAGAAGTACCAAATAATAGAAAAACAATTACTACCTAATGGGTATTTACGATTAAAAGAGACGAGCACAATAATATAACAAAATACAAAGCTAGACTCGTTGCTCGAGGATTTACCAGAGTTTTTGATATTGATTTTGAATTAACATACTCTCCTACTTTGAATTTCGATAGCCTAAAATTTATAATATCTATTGCATCTTACTTAAAATGGAATATCTACCAGTTAGACATAAAAGCTGCCATCCTAAACGCTAACTTTGATAAAGACATATATACCACTATCCCTCCCGGAGATAAGAATTATCAAAAAGGATTTTGGAAATTAAATAAAGCTCTGTACGGCTTAAGGCAGTCTGGAAGACAATGGTTCGAAACAATTTCTACCTTCATAAAAGAACAAGGCTTCCATCAATTAAAATCCGACCCGTGCATTTTTAGGAAACTAAAAGATAATAAAATAATTTGTTTAATTGGTATATATGTAGATAATATGATCATCAGTAGTAATAACTATGAAATAAATGATATAATCAATAAAATTAAATCAAAATTTAAAATCTCTAATTATGGGCCTATAAAATATCTTCTAGGTATTACAATTGAACAAACGAAATTCGAATACCGAATTTCACAAACAAATTTTATTGAAAATTTATTGAGTAATTTTAAAATTACTCAAAATAAAAGAACTAACACACCTTGCACACTAAATAATATTACTAATGATAAACCTTTTTGATCCTACTACATATAAAAGTGTAATTGGATCACTTATATATTTAGCAAAATGCACTCGGCCAGACATTTCTTTCGCAGTGCATCATGCTGCACGACAATGTGAAAATCTTACATACGCCGATTGGTATAAAATTATTAATATTTTAAAATATTTAAATAACACTAAATACTACAAAATTTTATATAATGGTTTAGGTCCATTCCATGGATATACCGATGCCTATTTCACTGGGGACAAGGAAGACCGGAAATCAACATCAGGTCATATATTCTTAATGGGAAACTCGCCCATTTCATGGTATTCCAAGAAACAAACAATAGTAGCTACTTCCACTGCAGAGGCAGAATTCGTTAGTGCCTCAGAATGCATCAAGAAGGCTCTGTGGTTTAGAAACATTATATATGAATTATTCAACCACAAATCTCCTATCACAATATACACAGACAATAAATCAAGTAAAATAATTATGGAAAATGGTGAATTCTCTACAAAATTTAAATATATAGATATAAAATTTCATTTCAATAACAACAACGTTAAGAAAAACAAAATAATACTAAAATACAAGAATACAAGTGAAATGGTGGCCGACATATTAACAAAAAACATTAATGGAACAAAATTAAAAAGTTTCACAAGTAAAATTTTTGAGATAATGATAATAAAATTTTAATCGTAGAACAAACGTCAATACCTAAAATAATTAAACAGTAATAATTATCAGATAGTTGAATCAGGTAATTCATAATTAATATGATTCAAGAAATAAATTAATTCTATCATTTTTTCGAATAATAATATTTATTATAAGAAATCAAATTTGAATTAATGAATCAATCTTAAAATTATTTTATTTAATATAAAAATATAAAATAAAGATAATTTTTAAATATTATTAATTTTGTAATAAAAAAAAAAAAGTCAAAATATTTTTAATTTGTTTTAAACTTTATAACTTTTTTTTTTTTAATTTGTTTTAAACTTTATAATAACTTTTTTTTTTAATTTTTTTTATATGTTAAAAATAATAAGTTTAATTAAAAAAAATTAACTAATATAATGCAAAATTAGAGTGAAAATTTTTGAATTTAATTATACGTTAATGATTTGAATTGAAATAATTTCTATCAAAAAAATTTAATAAATTAAAACAAAGTAATATTTATAAAATTAAAAATGTGGTTTCCACTAATCTATTTTTTTTTTATTTTTTAATTTTTATTTTTAATATATACATATTTTTTAAAAAAATAAGAAAATATTATAATAAAACATCAATATATATAAAGATATAAATATAAAACATCTTAAAAGTAACATAACATAATAATAATAATTAAAAATTTATGAAAAAAAGAAATATATTAAAATCATAATTTATTTTTATATAAAACAATATTAATTTATATATATATAAAAGTAATTAAATACAAATTATTAAAAAAAAAAAAAAAATAATTGAAATAGTAAATATGAATATAATAAATCATAAAAGGTATAGTCTTTTTTTTTTTTAATTTAATTATAAAAGGGAAGGGTAAATTATTTATATAAATAATAAATATTATAAACATTAATATTATTTAAATCAAAAGATAAATTATAATATATACTTACTTAAAGTAATTTATATCAATCGTGCATTTTTTTTTTTATTTTTTTTTTTTAATATATTTTTTATTAATATTATTATTTATATATAAATATATATATATTTTATATTTTTTATTAATATTAAAATAATAATTTTTTTTACTATATTTTTAATATTATATATATAAAAATAATATAAAATAATACTTTTTTTAATGATAATTATTAACATAACTACTAAAATAATAATATACGATTTACTTTTTAACTTTTAATAGCACTTTTTTTTTTTTTTTTTTTTTTTTTTTTTTTTTTTTTTTAAAAAAAACTTTAAAAACATTTTAAAAAACATATAAAAATGCGTAAAAAAATTAATTTATAATTATTAATTATAAATTATAAAAATAATAAAAATTATCTTAAAATTCTATCAATATATTTTTAAATGTTTAATATATATATATATATATATATTTAGGGGTTTTTCTTTATACTCTTGTCTATAGATATATATTTGATCAAAAAAAAAAAAAAATTTACATAGATATAAATGTAATTTTTTATTGTTTTATGCATGTATCTTTTTTCATAAAAATAAAAAAAAAAAAAAAAAAAAAAAAATTAATATGTAGTTTATATTGATGAATTGAATTTATTTTTGATTTATATTAACTCAATAACTTTATTTATTATGATTATTTTTTTTATTTTTATTTATATATTTTTTTTATTTTTATTTTTATTTTTTTTAATTTTTTTTTTTTTTAAAAAAACATTTTTTATCTTATAATTATTATTATTCTTTTTTGGAAAATATAATTTTGAATTATAAGATTCTTCTAATTTTATTTTAATTTATTTATTTTGTTTTTAATATTGCATTTTAAAATATATTTAAATATAATTGTTATTTTATATTTAATTATATTTATTTACTTTTTTTTTTTTTTTTTTTTTTTAGTATTTTAATTTTTTTTTTTTTTTTGTGTGTGTTTTGTTTGTATTTATTTTTATTTTATATTTGATTTCATTTCTTAAAAAAATTTTTTATTTTAAAAACCGATAATATTTATTCTTTCTACTTTGAATTTATTATTCTATATATTATATCTAATATTAAATTTAATTTTGTTCTAAAATATATTTTAAAAATATTAAGGGTGTTAAAATAAAAATGTATAGATATTTAAAAATTATTATTATTTTGTGATTATTTAAATAATTTTATAAAATAATAATTAAATATTTATTTTAATAGTTTTCGTATATATTAATATATTAAAAAAAGTAATTATTGATATTTCATTATTCATTATATATATATGTTATACATATGAATACAAAAAAAATTTTTTTTTTCTCTTTTTCTTATGCTTATAATCACTTTTAATCATATATATATTTTATTTTTCATCGAAAAGATAAGTAATGCCTATTTATTATATAATACTGGTGATTTCTGCTGTGGTGAAGAAGTAATTAAACTAGTTGTTGATGTTGTTGTAGGAATTGTTTTCATAGGTGTAGTTGGCACTGATACGGATGAATCATCATTTGAATTTTCATTTAAATAACGATTGTATGATGCATTAGCACGATCAATTAATTTATATTTTTCTTTTAAATATGGTCTTACATCATTAGCTTCGATTAAAGTTTGTAAAAATTCAAGAACACAAAGTAATTCTTTATCATTCTTATCACTATACCATGAAGTAATTGGTATACCATTTTCAAGTTGATAACCAAATGCATATATTGAATTATCAATAATAATTGTTTTTGATAAATCCCTTCCAAGAACACTTAAATCCTTTCATATTTAATTTATAAATATAAATTAATAAATATATATTTATAAGTAAATAAATATATAAACAATATTAATAATAGAATACTAATATGAATATTTAAATTATAATATTTATTTGATATACAATTCTAATTAAATTAATAACATATCCTTAATATTTTTTATTATTTAATTAATTCTTTAAAATACCTTTAAGTAATTGCCATAAACTACTACACAATCATCTCTAAAAAGTCTATATGAAATAAGTTTGTGAGTTGGATCCATAATATCTAATAAAGTATTAGCTAAATTTATTTTAAATAATAATTATTTATTATCATTTTTTTGTAATTTATTAATATTTAATTAATAGAAATGAAAAAATATAAATTATTATACGCATATATATACCATAAACTTGTTGAGAAGCAGTAAAAATGACAATTTCAAACAGTTCGGCTGCTTTTTCTAAGAATTCAGCACAATATGGTCTATAACGTCCAGATACATAAAATTGTTGTCCGTTAAGTTCTACTGGGAATGAAACATCACAATCTTCCATTTCAGTTGTAGTACAGTGAACTAATGTTTCATCTAAATCTAAAACTAAAGTAATTTTTGGGTCGTTCTCTTGCTTTGGAGGTAAAACTGAATATATATATTTAAATAATAAATATCATATTAATAAATTATAAAAATATTAAATATTAAAAAAATTAGATATATATAATTTACTTGGTTCTCTATATGGTTCCAACGGTGGTAAACTTCTTATAAAGTCAAATCTAAAATTTAAAAAATTTTTTATTGAAATATATTAACATTATTTATTGATTCTTCAAATACACTATTATACTTTTTTTAAATTTATTTATTTTTTATATAATATTATAAATAATTTATGCTTACGGATCGAATTCTTCATATTCTTCATAATCATCAGCATCATCATCTTCAATATCATCTTCTTCATCATCAATCATAGGATAATCTTCAATATCATTTTTAATTTCTTCTTCTTGGGTATTTTCTACATCTGAAGTCATTTTGTAATCCATTTCAATTGCAGAATCAGTTGGATTTGTTTTTCCATTTTTTTCATTTTTGAATGGACCTTATTTTTGTTTTTCATAATAAAAATTAATACAATTAATTTTTACAGTTTTATATATATTTGTTCTATATTATTTTTGTCATAAATTTGACTAATTTAATACTTACTTGATATTTTTTTAAATAAATGATATGCAGGTGAAAAGAATGATAATAAACTAAGTTGTTGGGAATTTGAATTCTTCTTCTTTTTTTCTTCTTTAGATAATCTCTTTTTTTTACCTGATCTTAATCTCAATTTTGGCGATAATACAGCATTTCTAAATTTTGATTTCTCATGATTATTCATTTTTTTTGATAGTAACGATTTATTTGAAGTATTATTAGTTGAATCCGAAGTCGTAGCTGTATCTGCAGGGGCTTTTATTTTATACGTATATAAATATAAATATATATATAAATAAAAATAAAAATAAAAAATAAAAATAAAAGTAAAAATAAAAAAAATAGAAGTGAGAAACAAAAAAAATAGCATTAATTATTCCAAAAATATAATTATTTAAAATTATTAAAGCATTGATATTTACTATTATCTTGTTTTGATAAAGATGACTTTCTTGGACTTGTAACTAGGAATTTTTGAATTGAAAGTTGTGAGGTGTTTTTCTTTGCCATTTGGTTTGTATTTTCTGTTGAATTTTTATTATTTTTTCGGTGACGAGACATTTATTATAAATATATACTGTAATTATATTAAAATTAAATATTTCGATTTAAAATTATTTATTGATTGAATATTTTTTAATTTTTTTTTTTTTTTTTTTTAATTTATTTATTTATTTATTTTATTTATTTGTATATCTAAAAAATAATTTATTATATATAAAATTTCTTATTTTATATATATATAATATTAATCTTTATATCTGTATTTGATAATAAATAATTTAATTTTAAATAAACATAATAAATCAATAAATATAAATAAAATAGTTAATATATATATAAACGATAATATTTATTATTTTATGATTACTAAAAAATCGAAAAAAAAAAAAAAAATAAACATAGATTCATAAACTTTTAAATATAAAAAAAAAAAAAAAAAATCTTATAAATTTACTCTTTTTTTTTTTTTTTTATTTTTATTTTTATTTTAATTTTATTTTACAATAAAGATTTGATTTTGATATTTATATGTATATTATTTAATAATAATTAAGTTTTACTTACTATATATACAAAAATTTCATTTTTTATTGTTATTTTTACTTTTATTTTTTTTACAAGACTTTTATATATTTATTAATATTTAGTTTAATAAAAATATTATAAAACAACTAAATATTAATAAATATATAAATAATCAAATTAATAAATCAAATTAATAAATTAAAGTTATTGTGTATATTTAATTATTTTTTTTTTATTTTAAAAATAATAAAAAAAAAAAAAAAAAAAAAAAAAAAAAAAAAAAAAAAAAAATACTCCTAAATAATTTTTATTACTAAAAAAATAAAAAAAAAAAACTTTTATATAAAAAAGAAAAAAGAATAAAACTTTAAAATAAAAAAAAAAAAAAAGGAAAAAAATAAAAATTATTAAATAATAATAATTATAAAAAAAAGAATTATGAAAAAGAAAATCATATAATTTAATACTTTTTATATTAATAATTTTATTTATTAACAATATGTAGATAATATTGAATAATGGTAATATATCAATTATTAAAGTATTATTTTAAAATATTTTTTAAAAAAAAAGCTTTTTTATATTATTGTATTATTCATTATATTAATTTTGTTATTGTGGTAATATTAGAATATATTAATATTATATTATATATATTAATATTACATTATATATATATTAATATTATATTAATATTACATTATATATATATATTAATATTATATTAATATTATATTTCATTTATGTTTAAAGTATTCTATTTTATAAATATTATAAATTAAACTTTTTCTTAATGAATTGAGGATTTTTGATCAATTAACAATTATGTTAATATATTTTATATATTATTAACATATTAACTTTTTTTATTTGTACTACAATGTATGTATATGATCTATTATAGTTACACGCCACACATATTTAGATTATATTTGAGATTTAATTACAATGATTATATTTAATCATAGCAAATTTTTTTTATTATTTTCTACATTTAATTGATTATCATTGAAATTGAGGTATATATTTATTAAATAAACATTTGTGAAATAAATAATTAAAATGTTAAGTTTTATAAAATTTAATTTTTCTAACTAAAATAAATTTTTTTATATATTTTACGAATAATCTTTAAGAGTAATCTTCTATTAATCTCTAATAAAATAATAAAATTTATTTTAAAAATACGTAAAAAATAGAAAAATTAATATTTATATAACAAATGTATTATTTGCCATATTTCTTATTATTATAAATGTTTTTGGTTATAATAATTATAATATAATAATCAGCATATATTTTATTTAAATTATTTAAAATAATAGTAGTACTAAACTTTAATAAAAAGAAAGTACTATTAATATATATTTTATTTATATTAATTAAATGAAACTTTTTTAATTAAATGTTAAATATTTATTTAATAAAATTTTATTAAAAGTTTTATTTGTACTTTACTATATCCTTAATTTTAATATAATATATAAAAACATTAAATATTAAAAATATTTTTAATTGAAATAAACCATATATTTAATTATATTAGTTTATAAAATTATTATTAAAAACAAAAATTATTTTTATTAGACTTTTAAATTTTTAATTAGATTTGCTCCTTTGAAAAAAAAAAAAAATTTCTCTTTTATTTTCTTTGTTCAAACTAAAACTAATTATGATAGCAATAATAACTAAATATTAAATAATAAATATTAATAAAGTTACAAATATATGTTATTATTATTTATATGTAAATACGTATAGTAATATAAAAGAAAATTATAAAAATGTTTAATATTATTCATTTAAATTCTTTCTAGTACAATCAAAGGAAAAATTTTGTCAAAAATTTTGTTTTTTAATTAAGCCATTTCACAAATGATTTATTATATATATAATTTAAAAAATAATATTTAATATTATAGTTTCAAGCCATAAATAAACTAGTTTTTAGAATAATAGTAAAAAGTTAAATAGTCATAGTAGTACAAATTTTGATTATCATGAATTGCTAATCTAAATAAATAAGAAAAATTATAAACTTTAAAAAGGTTTATAAAAAGATATATTAATTTCTTATCATTTAAAATATAATCTCATCACATATATATTATATTTTAAATGATAAGAAATTAATATTTCTTTTTATAGATTTTTTTTTTTTTTTTTTTTTTTTTTTTTTTTTTTTTTTTTTTTTTTTTGACTGGGGAGGACAATTGGGCTTCCAGTCTCTATCTTAAATGTATCTTACCCTTGTTGGATTCTTTGCCATACCGTTTCGGCGTCGATACAGACCTTTTTAAGCAAGGATAATATGAAATACATTTCCTATACGCCACATTATAGATAGATTTCTTTTCAGTGATCACTTGAACCATCATTGAGGAGGAATAACTACATTAATCCTCTCAAAGATCAAGTGCTCTTTGTATTGATAATTATATAGTTTAGAAATAAGAATACTTACTAGCTCATTTATAGGGAAAAACGCCCTATATAAATGAAAATCGCCCTATATAAATTTAGGAGGCAGTCGCAGAGTCGATCCTTTTTAGAAAAAGTTTTGTTTATTTTATTTTCATATAATGAATCATTTTTGGTAGTTAATTACTCTTTTAGTTTTTTCTTTCTTTTTTTCTTTTTTTTTTTTTTTTTTTTTTTATATTATTTTTTATTAAATTTGTAAATAATTTTTTATTTTAAATAAATAAATAAATAAATAAATAAATAAATAAATTTATATATATAAATAGTAAATAAATAGTAAATAAATAGTAAATAAATAATAAATAAATAATAAAATAAAAAATTTTAAAAGTTTTTTATAATTATATAAATTTTCACACTTTTAAAAGTAAAGAAAGAATTTGTTCATTTTTATATTTATTAATAATAATAATAATAAAATGAGCAATGTTCAGATGTTCTCTGCGAAAATAATTATATTTTATAAAAAAAAATTCATTATTAATAAAAATAATGATATATATATTTTTGTTTTTGAAGAAAATTTAAAAAACTAACAAATTTATGTTAAATATTACTTTGATTTGCTTATACTTTTATCTGTAGTTGTTGTAAATTGATATAATATTTTAAAAATATCATATATTAAGTATTATTAGAGAAAAAAAAAATTAAATTAAATTAAATTAAATAAAATAAAATAAAATAAAATAAAATAAAATAAAATAAAATAAAATAAAATAAAATAAAATAAAATAAAATAAAATAAAATAAAATAAAATAAAATAAAATAAAATAAAATAAAATAAAATAAAATAAAATAAAATAAAATAAAATAAAATAAAATAAAATAAAATAAAATAAAATAAAATAAATAAAATAAAATAAAATAAAATAAAATAAAATAAAATAAATAAATAAAATAAAATAAAATAAAATAAAATAAAATAAAATAAAATAAAATAAAATAAAATAAAATAAAATAAAATAAAATAAAATAAAATAAAATAAAATAAAATAAAATAAAATAAAATAAAATAAAATAAAATAAAATAAAATAAAATAAATAAAATAAAATAAAATAAAATAAAATAAAATAAAATAAAATAAAATAAAATAAAATAAAATAAAATAAAATAAAATAAAATAAAATAAAATAAAATAAAATAAAATAAAATAAAATAAAATAAAATAAAATAAAATAAAATAAAATAAAATAAAATAAAATAAAATAAAATAAAATAAAATAAAATAAAATAAAATAAAATAAAATAAAATAAAATAAAATAAAATAAAATAAAATAAAATAAAATAAAATAAAATAAAATAAAATAAAATAAAATAAAATAAAATAAAATAAAATAAAATAAAATAAAATAAATAATAAGATAAAATAAATAAAATAAAATAAAATAAAATAAATAAAATAAAAAGTAGAATATTAAATAAGAAAGTACAGATTGAATAAAATAAAATAAAATAAAATAAAATAAAATAAAATAAAATAAAATAAAATAAAATAAAATAAAATAAAATAAAATAAAATAAAATAAAATAAAATAAAATAAAATAAAATAAAATAAAATAAAATAAAATAAAATAAAATAAAATAAAATAAAATAAAATAAAATAAAATAAAATAAAATAAAATAAAATAAAATAAAATAAAATAAAATAAAATAAAATAAAATAAAATAAAATAAAATAAAATAAAATAAAATAAAATAAAATAAAATAAAATAAAATAAAATAAAATAAAATAAAATAAAATAAAATAAAATAAAATAAAATAAAATAAAATAAAATAAAATAAAATAAAAAGTAGAATATTAAATAAGAAAGTACAGATTGAATAAAATAAAATAAAATAAAATAAAATAAAATAAAATAAAATAAAATAAAATAAAATAAAATAAAATAAAATAAAATAAAATAAAATAAAATAAAAAGTAGAATATTAAATAAGAAAGTACAGATTGAATAAAATAAAATAAAATAAAATAAATAGTTGAAATATGAATATAAAGTATAGATTGAATAAAATAAAATAAAATAAAATAAAATAAATAGTGAAATAATATAAAAGAGTAAAGTATTAATAAAAATAAAATAATATAAAATAAAATAAAATAAATAGTGAAGTAATATAAAAGAGTAAAGTATTAATAAAAATAAAATAAGTAGTGAAGTAATATAAAAAAATAAAGTATTAATAAAAATAAAATAAATTGTGAAGTAATATAAAAGAGCAAAGTATTAATAAAAATAAAATAAATAGTGAAGTAATATAAAAAAGTAAAGTATTAATAAAAATAAAATAAGTAGTGAAGTAATATAAGAAAGTAAAGTATTAATAAAAATAAAATAAATTGTGAAGTAATATAAAAAAATAAAGTATTAATAAAAATAAAATAAATTGTGAAGTAATATAAAAGAGCAAAGTATTAATAAAAATAAAATAAATAGTGAAGTAATATAAAAAAGTAAAGTATTAATAAAAATAAAATAAATAGTGAAGTAATATAAAAGAGCAAAATATTAATAAAAATAAAATAAAATAAAATAAGTAGTGAAGTAATGTAAAAGGGTAAATTATTAATAAAAATGAAATAAAATAAAAAAAAAAAACATAAAAATTCAAATTTCATATATGTATACAAATAAAAACAAACATAAATTTATTTTATAGAATTTAGATGATTTTAAATTTTGATATAAAACATGTATATATTTTTATTAATATTATTACTATTATTTATTTTTTTCTTTTTTCTGAAATATTGAATGTTTTCAAAATTATTTATAAATAATAAAACATACATATAATTAACTTTCTTTATTATTCATTTTTCCGTATTACCAAAATTATTTTAATTTTTTATATTTTTTTTTTACAATAAAATATTAATATTTATACTAATAGTTTTTAACTATTAGCCACTATACTTATGATTGGATGGTATTTGAATATTCTATTATTATTATTATTTTTTTTTTTTTTTTTTTTTTTTTTTTTTTTTTTTATTGATTTTAAAATATTATATTAAATTTCAATTTAATATATTTAATTTTAAAAAGAAGTTTATATATAATAAATTTAAATGCTTTCATAACAAATTAAGAACACATTTAATTTTTTTTATATACAGAATTAATTAATAAAAAAATAAAATTTGTTTTATAATTAAAAAAATTTAATTTAATTTATTTTATTTTTTTGTGAATAATCAAAACAAATTAAATCGGGAAATTTTAATATATTAAAGTATCAATCGAAATTCATTTTAAATTACAATTAGTTGATATATTCTATTTAATAAGATACCAACCAGCTAAAAAATATATTCGATTAAAGCAAGTGAAAATAAATTAATAAAAATAAACATAATTTTTCTTTTCAATTTTTTTCAAATATATATCAAATAATATAAAAATGCAATGCGATGAGGTTATTTGGCAATGTGTTAATCAACACTTTTGTTCATATAAAATAAAGTAATATTGAATTTAAATATTAAAGTTTAATTTATAATATATATAATTGATGATACTAATTTATTATTATTATTATTATTTAATATTGTATTAAATAATTTATTAAATTAGAACAAAATCACAAAATTTTTGTAGAAATGAGTATAATGTTACTGGTTTATGTAATCGTCAATCATGTCCATTAGCAAATAGTAGATATGCAACAATTAAAGAAATTGATGGTGTATTATATTTATATATGAAAACTATAGAAAGAGCTCATTCTCCAGCTAAACTTTGGGAAAAGGTTAAATTATCTAATAATTATACAAAAGCTCTTGAACAAATCGATAATGAATTACAATATTGGCAACCATTTATCATACATAAATGTAAGCAAAGACTTACAAAAATGACACAATATTTAATTAGAATGAGAAGATTGAAGTTAAAGTCAAAGTATGTATTTTTTTTAATAAATATGTATATATATTTAAATTATTAAATATTTAATTAAAATTTAAATATAATTAATATATATAAATTTATTACTTATATTTAATTTATATTTTATTAAATATATATTAAAAAAATATTGAAATTAAAGAACTAAATTGGTTGGAATTAAAAAGAAGGTTGAAAAAAGAGAAGCTAAACGTGAACTTAAGGCTGAAGCGGCTGCTAGATTGGATCACGTTATTGAGCAAGAATTACTCGAAAGATTAAAGAAGGGTATATATGATGATAATGTTATGAATGAACGCCAAGAAGTATTTACAAAGGCTTTAGAAAGTTTAGAAGATGCAGAAGAAGATTATGATGAAGATGAACTTGAAGAAGAAGAAGAAGTTGAAGATTTTGATGAAGTAAATTTAAAATTTTTGAAATATAATTAACTTATCATTTAAAATATACTAATATATATACATTTAAATTTGATAATTTTATAAATTAAAAATTACTATATATTATATTAATAAAAGCGTGAATTTGTTTCTGATATAAGTGATGCTGAAGATGATATCGAAGATATATATGGAGAAGAAGATGAATTTGATAATGAATCAGGTGAAAATGAATCGGATGAAAATGAATCAGGTGATGAAGATGAAAATGAATCAAGTGAAGGTGAATCAAGTGAAAACGATGAAAAAGATAGAAAGAACAAAAGATCAAATAAGGGAAAAACTGTTTCAAGGAAACGTCAAAAGAGTAAATAATATTTGAATATTTGATATTTTAAATAAAAAATATAATGTAATAATAAAGGATTAGTTAATAATAATATTATTTTTATAATATTTATTTTTTTAACAGGAGCTCATATTGAAATTGAATATGAACAAGAACAAGAAAAGCAAGAAGTTGCTCAAGATTGGTAGACATAGGATTATAGAATCAATTGTATTACATATTTATCAAGTTATTAAAATAAAAAAAAGAGAAGAAAAAGAAAAAGAATACAAAGAATATAAATCACCATTATTGGATTTAATATTAAAATTACATATATGCATATATAAATATATATATTTCATTATTTATTGATTTTCACATTTTTTTTTATCTTTTAAATTTTATTTATTTTTTATACTTTATCTTTTTTTTTTTTTTTTTTTTTCACCTTTTTTTTTTTTTTTTTTTAATAATTCATATTTATTATTATAGATTATAGATTCAATTTATATATGTATATATAGATATATATAAATATTAATTTTTTAAATATCACATTTAATAAAATAATAGAAATAAAATATAAATATTTTCTTAATATCTTCAGATGTGAATATATTATCTATTAAAAACTAGAAAGTAGTTATCTTTCAATAATATTTATTTAATTATAATTTAATAATAAAAATAAAAAAAATAACAAATATATAAATATTTATTTTCATTAATTTATACATATAATAATATTTTTTTTTTTTTTTTTTTTTTTTTTTGTATTCATAAAAAATAGATGTAGTAATACAATAAAATTATTTTATTGAATTTTTATAAATGATATAGATAATATTATGAATAAATAAAATAAATTTTAGTATAATAAAAATTGTACTACTATTAGAATGCTATAATTTTCATTTGTGTCGCTTTTTGGTTCATTTTCAAATCATCATGTATGATTACTCTTCATCTAAATAATTATCCTTTCCTATCATGCTATCGTCATCCATTGCGCTTTCATCAAAGTAGTCATCTATATCATCTACATCATCTATCCAATCATCATCTAAATTCTTTTCATTTTCAGCCTCTTCTTTTAATACTTCTTCATTTTCTTTGGCAACAGCTTCATCATAATAATCATGATAATTAAAATCTTCATCTTGTTCTACAACAAATTGATGCTTTAATAGTTCAGATGCTGTTGGTCTTACTTCAGGATCACTGTAATATAATTATTAAATATTAATAATTATAATAATAATTAAAATTATAATAATATTAATAATTAAAATAATAATAATTAAAATAATAATAATAATAATAATAATAATAATAATAATAATAATAATAATAATAATAATAATAATAATAATAATAATAATAATAATAATAATAATAAATAATAAAAAATAATAATAAATAATAATAAATAATAATAAATAATAATAAATAATAATAAATAATAATAAATAATAATAAATAATAATAAATAATAATAAATAATAATAAATAATAATAAATAATAATAAATAATAATAATAATAATAATAATAATTAATATCATTTTTTATTCTATTTTGAAACATTAAAGCAATATAGATATTGTTCTTACATTGATAAACTTTTGTCAATAAAATCTCTTGCAACACTGCCAAGAGATTCGGGTAATTCAGGTCTGTTCCGAGTACATAACTTTTCATTAACAGAGTTTAAGAAAAAATAATATAATTAGAATTAATAGACAAAATATTAAAAATTTATAAATATATCAAAATATCAAGTATTTAATATATTTACTTTATATAAAACTGGTTGTACATCATTGAAATTAATCCATGGATGAGTACCAGTTAACATTTCTAAAACGCAACATCCTACGCTCCAAATATCAACTTTAGCACTATATCCCTTTCCATTTACCACTTCAGGAGCCATCCTTTTTTTTTTTTTTTTTTATATATTTTTAATATTAACGTAATATATTTATGTAATATAATAATATATACATTAAAATAACACATATTAAATTTTTTTTATTAGGTATATATATATATATAAATAATTTAATGATTGATTAGTTTAAAAATCATTATTAATCATGATTAATACCAATAAACAGTTCCTTTAAGAGACATTCGAGTTTGTTTTTTATAGGCGTTTTCATATACTAAATTAAAAAATTAATATTCATTTGTAAATAATAATTACATGAAATATATTTATATATTTAATATTTATTTATTTTATAATTCATATATATATATTATATATATATATATATATTTTTTTTTTTTTTTTTTTTTTTTTTTTTTTTTTTTTTTTTTTTTTTATTTTTATTTTTTATTTAATGATAAAAAAAAAAATAAATTGAAAGTATTAATAAATTTTTTCATACTATTTTTTTTAGAAATTCCGAAATCAGAAATTTTGGCTATACCATCTTCATCAACTAAAACTGTATAATTTTAATAAAATAATCTAATAAGTAATCTAATTTCATTTTTCTTGTTATTAATATTATTTATTTATTTATTTATTATTTTATAATAATTTAATAATGTTATATGTAAGAAATAAAGTTATTACTATTTGCTCCTTTAATATCTCTATGAATAATCTTTTTTTGGTGCAGGTATTCTAATCCTGATAATATTTGTGAAGTAAGACTTTTAGCTAAAGATTCACCAAATTTACCAAATCTGATTAGCATACTTGCAACAGATCCACCAGAGACATATTCCAAAAATACATTAAATGTTTTTTTAAATTCACATCCTAATTAATTTGCATGAATAAATAGATTATTTTTTTTTAAAAAAAAAAAAAAAAAAAAAAAAAAATGTTACCATATAAATATTATTTGGAATAAAAAATTAAATTATTAATCTATTCACCATAATAAAGTACAATATTTTCATGATTTAAATCTCTTAATAAATTGATTTCAGCACTTAATGAATCAACCATCATTTTATTTTTAATATCAACTTGCTTAATAGCCATAATTTGATTATTATCTTGATTAATACCGTAATATACTTTTCCATAAGAACCTTGGCCGATAAGTTTACCTACTATATAATTAATTGGTTTATCATTATATTCTAAATTCCACAGTTCATCATTTGGAGAAGTTATTTCACTTTCGGATTCTGATTTAGTTGTTAATTCATATTTATCTTCTTCAGTTTTATTTGATTTATTATTTTCATTGTTTTTATCTTCTTTTTCATGAACAGAATAATCAAATGAAGCATGTACTATAGTAGATGGAGATACTAATACAATACTATCGGTATCTTTGGGCGTATTTGGAATTGAAATAGATGGTGATTTTATATTAATAATATGTGATGTTCTGTGCTTAAGCTCTTCAGACATATTACCACTTTCAATGTCGGCTAATCTACGTTGCTGAGCAGAGAACGAACCTGTTGATTTAACGGATGCTGAACTAGGTGAATTTTTGGCAGAATTAGCTGAATTTGGACTAGCAGAAAGTGACGCTGCCAATTTATGTAAAGTAACTTTTGTTTTAATTGGTCCTGGTTTTGGTTTTTGAGCAGAGTTAGGTGACAAATTTGATTCAGAATTAAAATTATCTCTTAATGGACTTGGTTTCATACTATTCTTTTCTGTAGATTGTGATGGTGTTATTGTTTTATCTTTATCTTTATTTTCAATATTTGCATTAGATTTTTTGATAACAATCGGTTTTGGAACATTACGCGCTTTTAATAATCCTTGAGTTTGAATAACTACTTTAAAAACGTTAGATTTTGTTGGCTTCATTGTTCCTCTTTTATTGTTTGAATTAATAAATAAATTATTTATTAACATATCTTCAATTTTATCATTGTTTTCTGTTAAATTTGCTTTAGAGGATAAGGGTGAGGAAGTATTTTTTTTACTCACCTCAGTACTTTCTTCTTGAACTTCTGGTTCTTCATCAATTACCGATTGTTTTAGTGAATGAAGGTTTTTTCCTTGATTTAAGTTTTCAATTGAAGTTCTTTTCAGTTTTTGTACTTTTTCAAGCATAATACTCATGCGATTTCCCGTTTCTCTCGCTCTTTTTACTACTTCATCATTTTCTTTCACTGGGAAGTAATTTGATAATTCACCGTAGATATCTAAAATTGATGCCCTTGGTGCATATCTAATTGAATTCATTTTGGCTTTATTAACAACTGAAACTTTAATTGGACTGCTAGCCATGACACTGCTTTGTGGTGGTTGAAGATTTCTGTATAATAATGGAGCATTAGGTAAATTTCTATTGGGCTGAGGACCGTCTAAAATCATAAATCGATTATTTTTTGATGTCATAACAGTGGTACGTTTTCTCATTGAACTTCTTTGATTAGTTGATACTGAAGGAGTTCTTGGTGAATTCAGACTAGCATTATTGGGAAGGTTATTCATTCTAAGTAATGTAGCTCTATTACTGGAATTAAATGGTGATTGCAAGATTGATTTTCTATTATTAGGGTATAATGACGATTGCATAACTGATCTTCTGTTATTTTTACCAGGAGGTACATGCATATTAGATTTTCTTTTATTTATATTTTGAGTTTTCATAGAATACTTTTCAGAAGATGAACATATATTGGATTTTCTGTTGTTTCGGCCTGTATTATTTATCATAATATTCTGAATTTTATTAAGAGAATTAATTCCTTGGTTATTAATTAAATCATTATTATTACTATTAATTTTTTGATTTATAGTAATCATTTCATTTCTTTTAATGTATTCATTTTGACTTAGTGCTTAAATTTTTTAATAATATAATTATAATAGTAAAAAAAAAAAAAAAAAACATATAATATATTAAATTTTTATGTATATATATATATTTTCTTATTTAAAAAAATATTATTAATATATATTAGTATTTGTATCTTACAATTATTATTCTAATGTCGTTTGACAAAAAAAAAAAAAAAAAAACAAAAAAAAAAAAAAAAAAAGTAATAAAAAATATATTTATATATTTTCAAATATAAAGATTAAAATAATTATATATAAATGTAGAAAATTTTAAATAAATATAAAGGTTAATATAATCATTTAAAATGATATATTAAAATATAAAAACAAAACAAAACATATATATATATATTAAATTAATTATATGATACAGACATCCCTATTATTTAACAGAATATAGAAAAATTTCTTTAATTCAAATAAAATTCTTGCTCTTTCACCTATACTAAATATTCCCATTTCTTTTAAATCTTGGTGGGTCAATTCAAATAACACCAGACCAATAATATTATGTTCTTCATCATTATATTAATAAGTCATAAATTAAAATTTACAGTGAGAATTTATAAAAGTTTTAGTATATAATAAAAATTTTCATATACCTATAAATATGCTTTTATATTGTCCAAGTTTATTATC
Source organism: Neocallimastix lanati (nom. inval.) (assembly GCA_016946835.1). Classification (NCBI taxonomy): domain Eukaryota; kingdom Fungi; phylum Neocallimastigomycota; class Neocallimastigomycetes; order Neocallimastigales; family Neocallimastigaceae; genus Neocallimastix; species Neocallimastix lanati (nom. inval.). The sequence goes on along the minus strand of JACVTC010000078.1, from coordinate 414,809 downwards.
GTCCATCCATTTTCCAACATCATTTTCATTCCAATTTAATACTTTATTCATTTTAAATAAATATATAAGTATATTTAATTTTTATTTTTTTTTTTATTATTCTTAATTTATAATTTATTTTTTTTCTATTTTATTTTTATTTTTATTATTTTTTATTATCAATATTATTTATTATTATTATTATTATTTTGATTATTCTATTAATTTATAAAATATATGATAGTGTTTTCAAAATTTATAAACATATAAGATGATTTAATATATATATATATATATATTTTTTTTTTTTTTATTTTATTTTATTTTATTTTATTTTATTTTATTTTATTTTATTTTATTTATCTTATTTTATTTTATTTTATTTTATCTTATTTTATTTTAATATAATTTAATTTATTTTATTTTATTTTATTTTATTTTATTTTATTTTATTTAATTTAATTTTATCATATTTTAAATGATATATATTATATAATAAATAATATATCTATATTTATCTTATTATTAATAGTACTATTTTTTATATGAGATTTTTTAATTTTTCTATATCTAAATATAAATGTAAAATATAAGAAAAATTTTATTTTTAGTATAAACAATAATAACAAGTAAAAGTTTATTTTTTATATTTTGAGTATTTTTATAAAATTAATAAATGAGTATGGATGTAAAGTGGATAAATAAATATATACGTGTATACATAAATACATAAATAAATAAATACATAAATTGTAAAATAAACTTTTATACAATTACATAAATTTATGTATATAATAAATTATATTGAAATAAATAGAAATAATATAAATAATTTCATGTAATAAATTTGTAAATATATATAATGTACGTGAATAGGGGGAGACGGAATGAATATTATCAGATGAAAGACCTTTAAGTTAGTAGTTTATTATAGTATTCTTGGTCGGTAACTTAATAATAGCAATATTAAAATTTTCTATTTATAAATACTCTACAACGTAAAGTAAATTTGATGCTTTTAAGTGCTTATTACTGGCAAAAAAATTAAAAATTGACAAAATTAATTTTCTTAAGAGTTATACTAGATTTTATTATTTATAAAAATATTTTTGCTTAAGTGTAAACTCGACTTCTGCGCTGACCATGGAAGAGGCAGCGCAGAAGTCGAGTTTAAGTCTAGTGATCATTTTGGAAGAAACCAAAAACCGCCACCAATTACTATTATTAATGAAGAAAAATATGAAATAGAATTAATATTAGATAAATAAAAGAATTTATGGAAAAACACAATATCTTATCAAGTGGAAAGGGTATTTACATTGTGAAGCATCTTGGACCTGAAGAAAATCTTAACTGTTTTGAACTTCTTGAAAAATTCAATAGAAGTAATTAAATAATTAGCAACAATAATACCTAGAAAATGAATTTCTTATTATTTTATTCATTTAATCTTAAATATTTTATAGTTTATAATTTAATATATATTTTTAAATTTATTTTAATATAAAATTAATTATAATAATATTTTAGCTTAGTTTATTACTTATTAATATTAACTTATTAATCTTATTTTATCATGTAACCTTATTATCATGTAAAATTATTATTAATTAAAACTTTTATTATTCTATTTCATGTATAATTATATTAATATCATGCATTACTATAATCAATTTAATTTAAGCACTTAAAAGAAATTGACACTTTAGTCTTTATTTTTCAAGCATAATTTTAGCCTAACTTTAAGATTCGTATGATTATATATTATATAAAATTAGTATTAGTACAAATTTATAATAGTCTATTAGTAATTAAGTTAATAATCTAAAAATTCTTTTAATTAAAAAAAAAAAAAATTGAAAGTCTAACTAAAACCTCGTTAAAATAAACGGATAATATAATTGTTTCTTCTTATTTTATTTACTCAAATAAGAATGATAAAATTTATGAAAAGCCTTTAAAAACAGAAAATTAAATAAGTAATATTCACTTTAGGGCTAAACATAATTTTTTTTAGCTCTGCTAAAAACGAAAATAATAATATATCTACAGATTCATTAATCAGATCAAGAAATGATATGAATAAATTAAATACTTCATAGTTAATATTTAAACTTTATATATTAATAAGTAATGTCGAAATGAAAAAAATTTACATAATGAAAATAAAATAAAATAAAATAAAATAAATAGTAGAATATTAAATTTAAAGTACAGATTGAATAAAATAAAATAAAATAAAATAAAATAAAATAAATAGTAGAATATTAAATTTAAAGTACAGATTGAATAAAATAAAATAAAATAAAATAAAATAAATAGTAGAATATTAAATTTAAAGTACAGATTGAATAAAATAAAATAAAATAAAATAAAATAAAATAAAATAAAATAAAATAAAATAAAATAAAATAAAATAAAATAAAATAAAATAAAATAAAATAAAATAAACAGTAGAATATTAAATTTAAAGTACAGATTTAATAAAATAAAATAAAATAAAATAAAATAAAATAAAATAAAATAAAATAAAATAAAATAAAATAAAATAAAATAAAATAAAATAAAATAAAATAAAATAAAATAAAATAAAATAAAATAAAATAAAATAAAATAAAATAAAATAAAATAAAATAAAATAAAATAAAATAAAATAAACAGTAGAATATTAAATATAAAGTACAGATTGAATAAAATAAAATAAAATAAAATAAAATAAAATAAAATAAAAAGTAGAATATTAAATAAGAAAGTACAGATTGAATAAAATAAAATAAAATAAAATAAAATAAAATAAAAAGTAGAATATTAAATAAGAAAGTACAGATTGAATAAAATAAAATAAAATAAAATAAAATAAAATAAAAAGTAGAATATTAAATAAGAAAGTACAGATTGAATAAAATAAAATAAAATAAAATAAAATAAAAAGTAGAATATTAAATAAGAAAGTACAGATTGAATAAAATAAAATAAAATAAAATAAAATAAAATAAAATAAAATAAAATAAAATAAAATAAAATAAAATAAAATAAAATAAAATAAAATAAAATAAAATAAAATAAAATAAAATAAACAGTAGAATATTAAATATAAAGTACAAATTGAATAAAATAAAATAAAATAAAATAAAATAAACAGTAGAATATTAAATATAAAGTACAAATTGAATAAAATAAAATAAAATAAAATAAAATAAACAGTAGAATATTAAATATAAAGTACAGATTGAATAAAATAAAATAAAATAAAATAAAATAAAATAAAATAAAATAAAATAAAATAAAATAAAAAGGAGAATATTAAATAAGAAAGTACAGATTGAATAAAATAAAATAAAATAAAATAAAATAAAATAAAAAGGAGAATATTAAATAAGAAAGTACAGATTGAATAAAATAAAATAAAATAAAATAAAAAGGAGAATATTAAATAAGAAAGTACAGATTGAATAAAATAAAATAAAAAGGAGAATATTAAATAAGAAAGTACAGATTGAATAAAATAAAATAAAATAAAATAAAATAAAATAAAAAGTAGAATATTAAATAAGAAAGTACAGATTGAATAAAATAAAATAAAATAAAATAAAATAAAAAGTAGAATATTAAATAAGAAAGTACAGATTGAATAAAATAAAATAAAATAAAATAAAATAAAATAAAATAAAATAAAATAAAATAAAATAAAATAAAATAAAATAAAATAAAATAAAATAAAATAAAATAAAATAAAATAAAATAAAATAAAATAAACAGTAGAATATTAAATATAAAGTACAAATTGAATAAAATAAAATAAAATAAAATAAAATAAACAGTAGAATATTAAATATAAAGTACAGATTGAATAAAATAAAATAAAATAAAATAAAATAAAATAAAATAAAATAAAATAAAATAAAAAGGAGAATATTAAATAAGAAAGTACAGATTGAATAAAATAAAATAAAATAAAATAAAATAAAATAAAAAGGAGAATATTAAATAAGAAAGTACAGATTGAATAAAATAAAATAAAATAAAATAAAATAAAATAAAAAGGAGAATATTAAATAAGAAAGTACAGATTGAATAAAATAAAATAAAAAGGAGAATATTAAATAAGAAAGTACAGATTGAATAAAATAAAATAAAAAGGAGAATATTAAATAAGAAAGTACAGATTGAATAAAATAAAATAAAATAAAATAAAATAAAATAAACAGTAGAATATTAAATATAAAGTACAGATTGAATAAAATAAAATAAAATAAAATAAAATAAAATAAAATAAAATAAAATAAAATAAAATAAAATAAATAAAATAAAATAAAATAAAATAAAATAAAATAAAATAAAATAAAATAAAATAAAATAAACAGTAGAATATTAAATATAAAGTACAGATAGAATAAAATAAAATAAAATAAAATAAAATAAAATAAAATAAAATAAAATAAAATAAAATAAAATAAAATAAAATAAAATAAAATAAAATAAAATAAAATAAAATAAAATAAAATAAAATAAAATAAAATAAAATAAAATAAAATAAAATAAAATAAAATAAAATAAAATAAAATAAAATAAAATAAAATAAAATAAAATAAAATAAAATAAACAGTAGAATATTAAATATAAAGTACAGATTGAATAAAATAAAATAAAATAAAATAAAATAAAATAAAATAAAATAAAATAAAATAAAATAAACAGTAGAATATTAAATATAAAGTACAGATTGAATAAAATAAAATAAAATAAAATAAAATAAAATAAAATAAAATAAAATAAAATAAACAGTAGAATATTAAATATAAAGTACAGATTGAATAAAATAAAATAAAA
>JACVTC010000078.1:375000-407500 GCA_016946835.1 Neocallimastix lanati (nom. inval.) | reverse complement strand
AGAATTTGAAGCAAAAGATAGAGAAGTTGAAGAGAAATTAGGTAATTGTTTGGAAAATACATTAAAAGAAATTGATTATTCTATTCAAAAAATAGAAGATAAAAAGAATGCAAAAAAGAAATTTAATAATATAATATACAAATCGGAAAATAATAATGAAAATGATAAAAAAGAAAGTGAAGGAGATAGTAATGAAACAGATAATAATGAAGATAAATTAGTAACTGAAGATCAAAATCAAAATTCATCTGATATAACAGAAAACAATTCACCAAAACAAGATAATAAGTGTGATGAATATTATACTTCCGATTCTGATATTGATTTTTATGATGAACCATTAATTAGAGATATAATGACACCACCTATAACGAATGAAAATTCAACATTTACTTGGATACCACAGTTATCAGAATATTTGGAAAATGTAAAACAGGATTTATTAATGAAAGCAAAACAAGAACAAGACGAATTAATTGATGAAAAAGAAAAGACAGAAGAGGAGGAAAAAACGAATAAAAATATAGAAGAAGGTGAAAAGAAGGAAGATGAAGAAAATAATCATAATAATGATAAAGAAGAAGAAAAAATTGAAGAAAAAAAAGATGAAGAAGAAAAAGTTAAAGAGGAAGAAAAAATTGAAAATAAAACAGAAGAAAACGAAGCAAAAGAGCTTGTAGGAGAAGATGAAGAAAAAAATAATAATGAAAATGATAAACAAAATAGAAAAGATGAGGATGAATATTCAGAAAAAATTTTTAAAACAGAAGATGAACTTTTGAAAAATATTGAAAAGAGTTTAGATGTTTCAAATATTATAGATGAACCTATTCTTTCTTTTGGAATAAATAATTCTAAATTATTATTGAAAGAAGATATGACGAATGAGGAAGAAGAAGAAGAAGAGTTGAAGGAAGAAGAGGAAGAAAGAAAGAATGAAGAATTTATGAATAAAATATTTGAAATATTAAGAAGTGAAACACCAATTAATGATGAAAAAATTGATGAATTCGTTGATTATTTTGCTAATGATAATAATAATGAAGAATTACAAGCTGATCTTTCGGATGGTGAAAAAACAGAAGAATCTATAAATTTATTGAATGATGATGATGAAGAAAAAAAAAGTAATGAAGGCGAAAATGGCGAAGAAAAAAAGGAAGATGAAAAAGAAACAGAACCTGATGGTATTAATAGAGAAGAATTTATTGAGAAATTAAAAAGTGAAATCGGAAAATATGAACATAATAACGCGAAAAATCTATTTTTGCAAAATAAATTATATGAACTTTTCAGAAAAAAAAGAGTAATTAAATAAAATATTATATTAATATAAAACATCAAATAGTAGTTTTTATAAGAAATAATATAATAAATTTAATTTATTTAATAATATTTTCCTATTTGTTTATTTATAAATTAATTAATAATAATAATAAAAAAAAAAAAAAAAAAAAAAAAAAGTCCGATGAGCATCGTGATGGTGATAAATCACAAAATGATCAAGAACAAAGATATTTAAATTCAATGTACGAATATAAAGAACTCAAAAATGAATATGACGATATTAATAAAAAGAAACAAGAAATTGTAAATAGTCATAAAGAAAAATTACAAGAAAAGAGAGAAGAATCAGAAAAATTGAATAAAGAATTTTATAAGCAAAAACAACATATTGCTCAAAATGCTAAAAGTACAAGAAGTGGAAATGAATTTTCATTAAAGGTATAAATAAGAATAAGAAATAAATAATAGTAATGATAAAAACAACAACCACAATGATAATAATAATGTTGATAATAATTATTAACAACAATAATAATAATATTGATAATTATATTTTAAGGTGTTTGAACAATTAGAAGGAATGGAAAGGAAAAAAGATGAGATTGTTACTAAAGCTAGATTAGAAAATATAAGATTGTATAATAAATTACATAGACAAGAATCTTTACTCAGACAAAAAGTAATGAAAATTTAAATATATTCACATAAATATCTAGAATTTTTAAATTAATAAAATAGAATTATTTGTATTAAAAATGAATATAAAATTTATAGGAAGAATTGGCTGATGGATTACACTTGATTGATTTTGAACAATTAAAAATTGAAAACCAGACATATAATGAAAAAATTGAAGAAAGAAATGAAGTAATGATAAGATTGTGAAAAAATAATAATAAACTAAAAAAAAAAAAAAAAAAAAAAAAAAAAAAAAAAATAATAATATAAATAATTTAATATATTTTTATTATTACATTAAAACAAATGTAGGAACTATTAAAACTAAAGAAAAAAATTAATAATATCGTTCAAGTTTTAACTCATGTAAAAGAAAAACTGCAATTTGTCCAGGTAATTTAATTAATAATATTATTTATAATTTGATTACAAAAGTAATAAATATATAAATTATTTAGGCAGAGAACGTACATTTAAAGAAAGAATTAAAAGAATTAGATGATAAGGTTACAAAACAAAGAGATACTTTACCAGCAATTAAACAATCCAGAGACAAATTGAGACATAATACTCAAATATTAAGGCAAAAACATGGGTTATTAGGAAATCGTACACTTTTAATGGACTTTGAAAATAAAATTGTATAGATTATTGATTATTATTTCATTCAAATTTTTATTTTTTTATTTTTTATTTTTACTTCTTAACTTTTTATTTTTTATTTTTTACATTTTTCAATTTACATTTTTTTTTTTTTATTTTTTTTATTTATTTTTATAATATCTAAAAAAGTTTTATAATAATAATTATTATATTAATATATTTTAAATATATTAAGGATGAAACTGAAAGTCTTAAGAGGCAAGTTGAAGAATTACAAGTTTATCATACAGAGTTAATGCTTAAAAGATTATCTTATAAGAGAAAAATAAAGAAAAGTCATATTATTTTAGCAGGATGCTAATTTTAAATATATGTTTGTAAATATATGTAAATAAATTTGAATGAATTTTTAAAAAGTAAATGAATTTGAGATAATATATATATATATAAATTTAATTCAAATATATAAATACATTTATTTGAATTAATAATTATAATAATATAACAATGAATATATCATATCATATCATATTCATAATTCATATAATATCTATATAATATACATGAATTTATAAAATATGAGACAAAATCATTATATATATAAAAAAATCATTTATTAATAAAAAATATGATATATAGAAAAATTTTTATATTTAGTATTATAATTATAATTTCTATAATAAAAAAAATAAGTTTATTTCATGTTAATTTATCTTTCTTTTTTTTTTTTATTTTTTATTTTTTATTCATTTTTTTTATTTTTTATTCATTTTTTTTATTTTTTATTTATTTTTTTATTTTTTATTTATTTTTTTATTTTTTATTTATTTTTTTTATTTTTTGTTTATTTTTATTTATTTGTTTATTTTTATTTATTTATTTATTTTTATTTATTATTATTATATATATATATATATATATTTTTTTTTTTTTGATTCCATTTCTTTATGAATTACATCCATATGTACATACTAAAGTTTTTCTTCTTGAAGTATCTAAATTTTTGATCTAAAGTAATACCAAGAATGTCATAATAAAATTTTTATTATGTCATTTTTAGTAGTTAAATTAAAAAAATAATTTTTTCACAAAAAAAAATAAAAATAAAAAATAAATAATAAAAAATAAAAAATAAAAATAAATAATAAATAATAAATAATAAATAATAAATAATAAATAATAAAAAATAAAAAATAAAAAATAAAAAATAAAAAATAAAAAATAAAAAATAAAAAATAAAAAATAAAAAATAAAAATAAAAAATAAAAAATAAAAAATAAAAAATAAAAAATAAAAAATAAAAAATAAAAAATAAAAAATAAAAATAAAAAATAAAAAATAAAAAATAAAAAATAAAAAATAAAAAATAAAAAATAAAAAATAAAAAATAAAAAATAAAAAATAAAAATAAAAATAAAAAATAAAAAATAAAAAATAAAAAATAAAAAATAAAAAATAAAAAATAAAAAATAAAAAATAAAAAATAAAAAATAAAAATAAAAATAAAAAATAAAAATAAAAATAAAAAAATAGAATGAAATAAATAGTAGAATATGAATATGAATATAAAGTATAGATTGAATAAAATGAAATTAAATAAATAGTAGAATAACTATTAGATTTATTGCGGACACTTTTTACTTCATTATATATTATTTATTTATATAACAAGCTATTTATTCTTGTATTTTTTTTTTTATAATCCTCTATAATGATTTAAATATTTAAGATTTATAATATTTATTCTATTATATATAATGTGTAGAAATAATTTATAATATAATATAATATTGAATTAATTATAATAAATGAATCAACCAATAAAAAAATTTTTTTAATAAAAAATTTTTAAATAATTGATGATATAGTTAACATCAAGCCATGCCATAATCAAATAATGAAATGTAATTCTGTTAAGTAAATTTTAATTTATAATGTATACATTAAATACATTATATAATATTTTATTTCATAATAATAATAATAATAAATAATAATGTTAATGTCAAAATAATTTTATTTAAATCATAAACCAAAATTAAAATAGAATAAGAAAAAAAAAAAAGAATAACAAAAGAAAAATTATTTATAATAGAAAAAAAAAATTTTTTTTTTTTTAATTCTCTACACAAATATTTTATTATTTTCATCTTTATTTTTTTTTTTTATATATAGAAAAAAGAAATTTTATTTATATATAAGGTAATAAATATTTTAAAACAAATAAAGATTATTTAATAATTTTAAATGTTTGTACAAGAAAAATAAAACATTTTTTTAGTTTATTGGAGAAAATAAACAATTAATGTTATAACACAAAATAAATATAAAATCAATCCAAAATTGAATCAATTTTTATTTTTATTATTATTATTTTTTTTTAAATATTTAATAACTTAATATCTTATGTCTTAATATAATAGTAACAATAAGACGGAATACTTATAAATAAATCAAATCAAATATTTATTTGAATTTAACCATTTATTTAATTAATTAAATTATAAATCAGTGACATAAATTTAAACAATTAAAGATTATAAAATATACCAATCAAAAATAAAAAAAAAATAAAAAATATGCGTAGAAATAAATAATTAATTTAATTTGTTGTATTAAATAAAAAATTGGATAAATAGTAGTAATACAAATAAAAAATGTTTTCAATTAATTTTATTTTTATATATATATATATATTTATATGTTTATAAATTCTCTAAATTGTATTTTTTTAATCTAAAAAAGAAAAAAGTAATCAGGATGTCTTCTCAAATTATTGGCACCGTTTCAAGGGTGTATGCCAATGTCAATTCAGAGATGAATCAAGACTATTGGGATTATGATAATATGAATATAGAATGGGGGTAGGATAATTAAAAAAAATAATAGAACAAATGATAATATATTTATTTTAAAAAAATGTTGAATTTTAGTATTTTAAATAATAATATAAAGAAAAAAAAAAAAAATTAAAAATTTATAAATAATTCAACAAATATAATATATATAATAGTGGCCAAGAAAACTACGAAATTATTAAAAAAATTGGAAGAGGAAAATACTCTGAAGTTTTCGAAGCTATTAACATTACCAATAACCAGAAATGTGTTATTAAAGTTTTAAAACCAGTAAAGAAGAAGAAGATTAAGAGAGAAATAAAAATTTTACAAAATTTAACTGGTGGACCAAATATTGTTAGTTTATATGATGTAGTTCGTGATCCACAAGTATGTTTATAATTTTATTTTAGGAGTATTGGATTTATTTTTCAAAGTAATTAATGGATAATATTAAATTAAATATTAAATTTGTAATTAAATAAAATAAATTATTTAAAAATAGTCTAAAACCCCGGCATTCATTTTTGAATATGTTAATAACAATGATTTTAAAGTCTTGTATCCTACTCTTTCTGATTATGATATTAGATATTATATATATGAAATCTTAAAGGTAAGATTAATTTTTTGATTATTATTAATAAAAAATGTTAAGAATTAATACTTATTAAAATTTTAGGCTTTAGATTATTGTCACTCTAAAGGTATTATGCATCGTGATGTCAAACCTCATAATGTTATGATTGACCATGCTAATAGAAAGGTATTCATAATTTATAAATTTTTTAATATATCTATAATTGTACTTAGTAATAAAAAATATATTGCAATAATACGTAAATAATAGCTAAGATTAATTGATTGGGGTTTAGCTGATTTCTATCATCCAGGAACTGATTATAATGTTAGAGTTGCATCACGTTACTTCAAGGGTCCAGAACTTTTAGTTGATTATACTAAATATGATTATTCACTCGATTTATGGAGTTTAGGTTGTATGTTTGCTAGTATGGTTAGTATTTATATTAGAAATAATATGAAAGAGTATATAAAATAAATTTTTTATATAATACAAAATCATTAGAAAAGAGAAAAAAAAATATAATAATAAAAATAATAATAAATTAATAATAGATCTTCAAGAAAGAACCATTTTTCCACGGTCGTGATAATTATGATCAATTAGTTAAAATTGCTAAAGTTTTAGGTACTGATGAATTGGATGTTTACTTAAAGAAATACAATATTACTTTAGATCCTCATTATAAGGATATTCTTGGAAGGTAATATATTATATATTATTAATAATATTATAATTAATTTGATCTAATTATTTTATATTCCTTCAAAAAATATTCATATAATTACATAAATATACATAAATAAAAGATACCCACGTAAGCCATGGGCTAAGTTCCTTACTGCTGAAAACCAAAATTACATTTCGCCAGAAGCTATCGATTTCCTAGATCATCTTTTAAGATATGATCATCAAGTAAGTTTTGATATTATATGAATTAAAGTTTATAATAATTTTGAGTTAAGGTAATAATTAACATTTCCTTTCTTTTATTTTAATTTAATTTTAATTTTATTTTATTATTTTAAATAATAAAGGAACGTTTAACTGCTAAGGAAGCTATGAATCATCCATATTTTGGTAAGTGTAATAATATAGTGTTTGTTTTATTTTGAAGTAAAAAATACAAAATATTAATTTTTTTTTAATATTTTTTTTTCTTTATAATTATCAAAATAGATCCGGTTCGTGAAAAAGAAGGATATGAAAAGGTTCAATAAATTAACAAATCATAATTTACATTCAAAAAAAAATGTCTTTTTTTTTTATAATAAAAATCAAACATGATATGGAATATCAATTCCATTAAATAAAATTAATTATAATAATTTAAAATAAACAAAGTTAACAAAATAAAGTAAAATAATATATATAAATTAAATAATAAATTAAATAATAATAATAAAAGATATTTAAATAGTATCTTTTATTATATATAAATAAATCATGTATATGTAAACCATAATAGCAAAAAAAAAAAAAAAAAAAAAAAATAACAAATAAAAAAAATTCAGAAAAATAAAACTATAATTAATAAATGCAAATAAAAATATATTTAAATTATATATATATATATGGAATAAATATTAAAAACTTTGTTTTATCATTTTTATTTTATTTTATTTTATTTTATTTTTATTAATATTTTGCTCTTTTATATTAATTCGCTATTTATTTTATTTTTATTAATATTTTGCTCTTTTATATTACTTCACTATTTATTTTATTTTTATTAATGTTTTGCTCTTTTATATTACTTCACTATTTATTTTATTTTTATTAATATTTTGCTCTTTTATATTACTTCACTATTTATTTTATTTTTATTAATATTTTGCTCTTTTATATTACTTCACTATTTATTTTATTTTATTTTATTTTATTTTATTCAATCTGTACTTATTTAATATTCTACTATTTATTTTATTTTTATTTTATTTTATTTTATTTTATTTTATTTTATTTTATTTTATTTTATTTTATTTTATTTTATTTTATTTTATTTTATTTTATTTTATTTTATTTTATTTTATTTTATTTTATTTTATTTTATTTTATTTTATTTTATTTTATTTTATTTTATTTTATTTTATTTTATTTATTTTATTTTATTTTATTTTATTTTATTTTATTTTATTTTATTTTATTTTATTTTATTTTATTTTATTTTATTTTATTTTATTTATTTTATTTTATTTTATTTTATTTTATTTTATTTTATTTTATTTATTTTATTTTATTTTATTTTATTTTATTTTATTTTATTTTATTTTATTTTATTCAATCTGTACTTTCTTATTTAATATTCTACTTTTTATTTTATTTTATTTTATTTTATTTTATTTTATTTTATTTTATTTTATTTTATTTTATTTTATTTTATTTTATTTTATTTTATTTTATTTTATTCAATCTGTACTTTCTTATTTAATATTCTACTTTATTTATTTATTTATTTTATTTTATTTTATTTTATTTTATTTTATTTTATTTTATTTTATTTTATTTTATTTTATTTTATTTTATTTTATTTTATTTTATTTTATTTTATTTTATTTTATTTTATTTTATTTTATTTTATTTTATTTTATTTTATTTTATTTTATTTTATTTTATTTTATTTTATTTTATTTTATTTTATTCAATCTGTACTTTCTTATTTAATATTCTACTTTTTATTTTATTTTATTTTATTTTATTTTATTCAATCTGTACTTTCTTATTTAATATTCTACTTTTTATTTTATTTTATTTTATTTTATTTTATTTTATTTTATTTTATTTTATTTTATTCAATCTGTACTTTATATTTAATATTCTACCATTTTTTTTATTTTATTTTAATTCAAAATAACTATTATATTTATTATATAATTATTTTGCTTGATTATTTAATTTTTTATTTTATAATTTTATAATTTAAATTTATTTGGGTTGAGGAATATGTTACACAAAATATTTCGTCTTTTAAATTTATATTATATTTTTACAATATTATAAATTTTTAATTATAGTATTATAATAATAATTTAAAAAAAAAATATATATATATATATAATAGTTTATTCTTTGACAAATATAGCAATAAAAAAATATATATATATATATTTAATGAATTATTTTTGGATAATTTGAATATTTCAAAATTAAAAAATGTATCTTGAAATATGGAATGAATTATATTTTATTTTTTGTAGGAATGATTTCGTTATGTCACTTAGAAATAAGTGAGTAATGATTTTACTGATGTCCACAGAAACATATTTTTTTATATCCATGATTATTTCAATTTTATTTTCAAGTAAGAATTTAGGTAAACAATACATTATTTCAGTACTAAGAAAGGGAGGTGCTCCTTTCCTTATGAAATCTTATCATTTAATTAAAAAAAAAAAAAGATAACTAAATAAAGTATTTGGATTTGTTGAAATAAATTAACATATTAAATAAAATAAAATAAATAGTGAAGTAATAAAAGAGTAAAGTATTAATAAAAATAAAATAAAATAAAATAAATAGTGAAGTAATATAAAAGAGTAAAGTATTAATAAAAATAAAATAAAATATAATATAATATAATATAATAAATAGTAGAAATATAAATATAAAGTATAGATTGAATAAAATATTATAAAATAAAATAAAGCAAAAAAGTAAACAAATAAACAAACAAACAAGCAAACAAACAAACAAACAAACAAACAAACAAATAAATAAATAAATAAATAAATAAATAAATAAATAAAAATAACTATAATTTAAATGTTTATTAATATCAATGTATTATTTATTTTATTATATTAATAAATATTTATTTTACGGAAAACTTTTGAAAACTAAATATTTATATAAACAAGCAGATAATACTAAATATTAGTAATTTAATAGATGTTGAATATATTATTAGTAGATATTTTGTATAACTATTAAATACAAGTTTGTATTGTAGTATATAATATATAACATCTCATTGTTATTGAATTATTATATTATAAGAGTAAATTTTTTATTGATAAAACATTTATAAAAGTTCAGCTTTTCCTTCTTCAAGAAATGATTCTATGGATTTATATCTTAACATAAAAATATTATTTTTCTCCATATATACAGATTCGGAACTGCCTTGACTATGTAATTAAATCATTTTAATATAATTTTAAAAGAATAAATGAAATTAAAAACTTTTTATAAATTTTTTTTTTTTTTTTTTGTATATAATATTATATTTATGTTACAAATATGTATATGTATATTATAATAAATATTATTTATTTACCTTCCCTGAATTTGTACATTTCCTATATCTTCTTTTATTCTGCAGAATACAGGTTCATCTAATATTGGTCCTAATATTATAATATTTAAATTGATTAACACATATTAATTTAATAATAAAATATTACAACAACAATAACTATTAATTCTAATAATAATTATAATAATTATATAAATAAATTTTTAAATATATAATTTTAATTACTTATGCTTTTTCCTTTCATATTTTTCCCATTTAACTCTCGCAAAAATGCAGGTGCCGTTTCAAGTGAAGATTTTAGCAAATGTGCATCTACTAATTCTTTATATCTTATTATTATTATTATTATTATTATTATTATTATTATTATTATTATAAAATGATTAATAGGAAAATATTAAAAAAAAAAAAAAAAAAAAAAAAAAAAAAAAAAAAAATTAACAATACAATTATAAATATTCTTAATAAATGTATAAAGTAATTATTATTATCATTACTGTTCACAATATGTTATTTCTTTATCTGAAAGTCTTTCGTAATAAGTATCTTTATTTTCATATATAAAATTAGCATATTTTTCTATCTTTTATAAAGGATAAATTAAGTTAATATTACTATAATTGAATCTAAATTCATTTATGAATAATAAATTTTTTACTTCACATTTATATTTATTACTTTTTGTAATCTTGTTCGAAGATAATTTTTAATAATAAATTTCACTCTATCCATTTCTTGTTGGCAGAGCATATTTTGAAAAGCTGCATTTACATTTTCATTTTTATTGGCTTCAATAATCTCAGACTATTTTTATTTTCATATTAATTAAGATTGATGTATAATATATAGAGAAAAACATTTATTTATTAATTAGAAATTCAATAATTATGAATCTTATTATAAGTTTTACAATAAGAATTAATCTTTATATAAAATGAATAATTTATATAATTGCTTTATATAAATTATACTATTATATTTACCTGAACCTCTAGTTGTTCTAATAAATCATTAACTAGATTATTATATGGTAATATATCTGGTGAACATCTTTCATTTATCCAAGATTTCATAAGCATATGAACATCTGAAATTTCTTCTGAATCATCTTTATTAAAATTTGGAATTTATACAATTAATTATAAAATAATAATAATAATAATAATAATAATAATAATAATAATAATAATAATAATAATAATAATACTAAATAACATTATTACATTAATAATTTGATTTTACCATTTATTGATGTATTATTTTCTCTGTTATATTCCATTTTGATTTAATATTATTAATGATTGAAGAATAAAGAAAATTAATTATATGGTATATGGTAATAATTTTGAAAAATAAATTTTTAATGAGCTATTTTAATTTAGATTAATATAAAAATTCTGGTGATTATTAATTAATATAATGAAGTTGAATATTAAAAGATAGTTAAGCAATTATTATAAAAATTTGTTTTATTTTAATATTAAATCAACTTTGGTATTTGAAAAATAGTATATTTGAATAAAATTTAAGAATATAAAAATTTATAGTGATACAAAATAAAATTTTAAATCAAAGTTAATTTTTTTTAAATTAAAAAATTATATGAATAAAGAAATAAATTAATTTTTATAAACAATTTTTTAATTATATAAAAAAATAAATTTTAAATAAATTTTTTTTAAAAAAAAAAAAACAATTTAATAAATATGATATATTAGTAATTATTAATAAATTAATAAACTAAATTTTTATTTCATTAGTAGTAATATTTTGCTTAAAGACAAAAAACAAAAACAAAAAAAAAAAATATATATATATATATATTACAAAAAAAAATAATAATAATAATAAATTTTTTATTATTTGCTAGTTTTAATTACCATAAATTAATAAGAAAATAAAATTTATTTTAATTATTTATAATATATGAATAATTATAAATGACAGAAATATCAAGAATATATTCAAATATTGATACCTTAAAAGATGTCAAATGTCCATATAACGAACAAAAAAATATTAATTCAATTGCTTTACATTCAAATAATATTAAAGTTATTGAACCTGGAATATTGCAAAAATTTTGTAATTTAACATTACTTGATTTATCTTCAAATCAAATAGAAAAGATACAAGGTTTAGAAAAGTTATACAATTTAAAAACTTTGAATTTATCTAATAACAAAGTTAATAATAATTCTATTTTCATTATTTATATCAATAATAATAATAATAATAATAATAATATCAGTTATAATAATGATAAAAATAATAAAAATAATAAAGAATATTTTATAATATTAACATTTATATAAATATTTCTTCTAATTCGAATAAAATATATTTAAAAGATAGAAATAATTGAAGGTTTAAGTGAATTAAGGGCTTTAAGTAAATTATTACTTGCATATAATAAAATAAAAACTCTTGAAGGATTTGTACAACTTCACGGAATTAATTATTCTCTTTGTATATTAGATATCAAAGGAAACAATATTGATAATATAAATGAAATAATGTATTTAACAGGATGTTCTGTAATAATTATATTCTAATTAAAAAAAAAAAATAAAATATTATTATAATTTTTTCTCTTACATAATTATATATATATATATTTAAATTGATGATATAGAATTTGAAGCACTTAATTGTTAAAAATAGGAAAAAAAATGTATATTCAAAAATTATGAAAGTAAATCCATTTTGTCAAAAGTTAGAAGACACGTATAGAAAAGAGATAAAGATAATGATACCCCAATTAGAAAGTATAGATGAAATAGATTTTTATGGAAATATATTAGAAGGTAATTATTAAATGAGTGATAAAGTTTTATGCATAATTAATTATTATATTATTAACTATAGTTGTATATTATATAATATATAATTCAATAAAACATATTATAAATAATGAATTAGTAAATGAAATGGATAATTCAAATATAAGTTCGTATAGATCTTTTTTAAAATCGCTAAATGATATAGAATCTGCTAGGTAAGAATAAACAAATGAGATGAATCAAAATATAAAAATAATATATATACATATATATATAATAAAACTAATGTTTTTTTATTATTTGTTAATAGAATTAATAGTACAGACGAACCAATAAATTATAGTTATAGTATTGATAGTAATAAAAAAAATAATGATAAATTGGATGAATCAAAAATTTATTGTATTGATCAAAGAATTAAAAATGTTGAACAAGTCCTCCAAAATATAGCTGATACTAAATATAATGAAGGTATTAATCAACACATGAATATGCACTACTTAATACTTGTTTTAAAAATTGCTAATATGTTTATTTAATTATTTTCATATTTCTTAAATAAAGATAATGAAAAAGAATTAAAAAATAAGGAATTATTAACACAAAATGATTTAAAGATCGCATTTGAGCAAGCATTAAATTCATTTTCAAAGATAAATAATACTGTAGATCAGAAGAAAATAAATAATTGTAATGATGATGAAAAATGTCAGAATTACGTTGGAGTGAATGATTTATCTGATAAAGGAAATAATATTAATAATTCAAATGATTTAAAATTGAATGCTATTGAGAATCAAATATCGGAAATTATGAAATTTTTAGTATCATCAAAATGTAAAGAAAATGAAAAGGCAAACAATACCAATGATTTATACCAACATGAAAACAGTTTAAATGAAAATTTAATTTCAAACAATAGCAATAAAATTATAAATGATGAAAAAAAATTATTAGATGTAACAAAAATTAATATTTATTAATAAAATAATAAAAATAATAAAAATAAAAATAATAATAATAATAATAATAATAATAATAATAATAATAATAATAATAATAATAAATGAATAATTAATATAAATTTTTTTATTTAAATTATTTAGGAATATAAAAATCAATTAGAAGATTTAAAAGTTAAGATAATAAATGTAAAGTATTTTATTTTTATTACAATATCATGATTATATAAACAGAACGAATATGTAGAATAAAAAAAAATTAATTTGATAAATATAATAATTATTATAGGATTTAAAAAATAGTATTTCATTAAAAAATGAAAACGATAAAATAGATATTAATAGTAATGATATACCTGTTCGACTTGAAGATAAGGTAAAACAATGGAATAATTAATAATATTAATATAAAAATGTATATTCAACTTATTTTTATAATTGTATTTTTTTTTTATTAATAGACAAAAGAAAATATTGTTAAAAGTGATTCAAAAAAGAAAAATAGAAAGAATACCAATACTAATATCAATACAAATATCAGTAAAGTAAATAATATTAAAAATATAAAAAATAAGAATAATAGTTCTATTCAAAATTATGATGATATAGATACAAATGAAAATAATGCTTTGGATAAGTCTAATACAAATATTTATGAAGATGAAAATAAAAAGTATTTTTTATTTCTATTTTATTTTTAATTATTATTATTATTTATTATTATTATTATTAATATTATTATTATTATTATTATTATTATTATTATTATTATTATTATTATTATTATTATTATTATTATTATTATTATTATTATTATTATTATTATTATTATTATTATTATTATTATTATTATTATTATTATTATTATTATTATTATTATTATTATTATTATTATTATTATTATTATTATTATTATTATTATTATTATTATTATTATTATTATTATTATTATTATTATTATTATTATTATTATTATTATTATTATTATTATTATTATTATTATTATTATTATTATTATTATTATTATTATTATTATTATTATTATTATTTAAATTTTTTATTATTATATATTTATTTATTTATTTTTATTTATTTTATTTTTAATTTTTATTTTTTTTTTGTTGTTGTAATTAGATATAGAAAATAATTATTAAATATATTTTCTTTGATTTACTATTTAATTAGATATATCAGCATCAGCATTGACTCAAATAAAGAACTATTAAAGACAATTGATGAATTAAATATAGAACTAGCAAAAGTTAAAAAAGAAAATTATAAATTAAAAGAAATTTTAGAAGATACAAAAATTAAAAATAAAAAACAGAATGAATATTGTTTAGAATTAGAAAATAAGGTAATTCAAAATAATTCCATGTCAATATATTAATAAATAAATAAATTAATTAATTATAGATAACATTATAATAATAATAATAATAATAATAATAATAATAATAATAATAATTATAATAATAATGAAAATAATAATAAAATGTCAAAGGTAAAAAATAATATGGAAAATGAAAAGAAATTTCATAAAGATTATATGGAGATTAAAGACCAAATGATAACATTGAAAAATCAAGTTAATGAAAAAGAATCAATAAATAACAAAATAAAAGAAGAATTACAAACTAAGGATAATCGATGCAAAAAGTTAGAAATTGAAATCACCTCCATAAAAAGTCAAAATCAAGATAATATTATTAAGAAAACTCGTGAAGAAATAAATGTAAATAAGATAATATTAGATAAAATTGTATTGAAATATACAATATATAATTGTAAAATAAAAAATATTTATACATATAATTTTCATATTTAAATACAAAGTCAATTGGAGAAAAGTTAAGAGTAGCATTGAATGAAAAGGCTAAAATATCATTAAAATTTTTAAAGGAAAAAGAACAATATAAATGTAAAATGGCTGATGTTAGTATTTTAATAATGATATCCATAATATAAGAAATTATTATTATTTATTGGAAAAATAATAATATTAATATATGAATTTATTCGTCAACTATTTTTATTTAATATATTTTTATATATATACAATAGGCACATAAAGAAGTTGAAATATATCAAACAACGATTAAACAATTTCAGCAAAGAGTTAATGAATTACAAGAAATTATTTCAACAAAAGATAAAGAATTTAACCAAAAAGAAAAGAAACTAAAAAAGTTAAATTTGATATTAAATATATAGAAATAAATATATCAAAAATATATTATTTATTATTATTATTTTTTTTTTATCTTCATATCATTTTATATTAAATTTGATAAATTATTTTATATAAAAAAAGAGAATATGAAGAAAAACTTGATGATATTTCAAATACTATTTCAGATGAACTTACAGATAAATATAGAACTGAAATAGAAAATGTAGAAAAAAAATTTTCTTTATCAAGAAAAGCATATTCTGAATTAGAAGAAGAATTTAGATCAACATTAAATAGTATTAATATGATTATAAACAGTTATGAAAATTAATATTATTAAATAAAATATTGAATGAATTCTTATAAAAATATATATATATATATATATATATATAATTTTTTTTTCATTAATTAAAGATGAACAGAAAAAAACTTCAGAAATTCAAATAGCTTTAGATGAATTAGTTAAACAATATCAAACGAAAGAAAAAGAAATTATTGAATACCAAAATAAAATAAAAAATCAAGAAAAAACAATAATGGAATTAACAGAAATTAATGAAAAATTACAAAATGACTTGACCGAATTAGAAAATAAATATAAAACTTGTTTAAATATATATGAAGTATGTTTTATTAATAGTTATAAATTTTTTATTGATATATATTTATATTTTTTTTTTTCTTCATAAATTAGTAAAAAAAAATTAATTAATTTTACTATTATATTCAAAAAAGGGTAAAATATACTCAATGGAAGAAAAATTAAAACTATATAATAAAATTAAAGCTGAAAAAAAGATTTTACAAAAAGAATTAGAAAATGAAAAGAATAACTGTAAAAAAGCTGTGGAAGAAAAAAAACAAATATCAAAGGAGATGCTTGAAAAGGTCTTTTTTTATTCATTTTTTATTTATATATTATTTAATAATTTATTTTATCATAAATAATAATTTTTAATAATCTTAATAAAAAAAACTAGATTTCAGTTATTCATGATGGAAACAATAATTTTGAATTAAAATATAATAATCTTAAAGAAAAATATCAAAAACTAGAAAAAGAAAACTCAGATTTAATAGAAAAAAACAAAGAACTTCAAGAGATAAAAAACAAAAGCAAAAATGAACAAGAAACATTGGAATATGTAAATTATATATATTTTTGATATAAATTGTAAATAATTATTATGAATTTATTTATAATCAATTAATAATTTATTATTATTATTATTATTATTATTATTATTATTATTATTATTATTATTATTATTATTAAAAGAAACTAAGAGTGAAAGAAAAAATGCTTGATGACCAAAATGACACTATTCGAAATTTAAAACAGAACTTAGAAGCCAAAGTAATATATATCTAAATTTCATTAATATCAATTATATCATTAATAACATATATATACATATTTATTGATAGATTAAAGATAGCCAAAATGTACGATCAGAATATGAAGAAAAATATGATGATGCTTGTAATCAGCTATCTATAGAAATTAAAAATAATGAAGAACTTCAATCTGAAGTAAATAAATATAATAAATATATATTAAATATAATTTTTTTTTTTTTTTTTTTTTTTTTTTTGAAATAAAAAATAATAAAAGTATCAACTAATTAATAATAATTTATTGAATATAAATAGTTAGAAATATTAGAAAAACAATATAATAAAATCAAAAATGAAAATCAAAATTATAAAGAAGAATGTCATTCTTTAAAAGATGAATTAAATGAAGTTTATAATAAATTAAAAGAAAGAAATGAAAGTATTAAAATGATTGAGGATGAAATTATTAAATTAAAAACAGTATTTAAAAATAAAGAACAAAAATTTATACAAGATAGCAAAAGTGAAATAGATAAAAGAAATGAAGAAATAGGAAAATTGCGGGAATCAGTACAGGTAATAAAATAATAATAATAATGATAATGCTAATAATAATAAATAAATAAAATAATAATAAACAATAATAATAAATATAATGATAGAATCAATATTTAAAAAATATTAATTTGGAAAAAGGAAAAAATGAGGCTATTATAGCATTAAAACAATTACAGGAAACTCATCAAAAAATACTTAATGAAGTATATATTATTATTTATATTTAAAGATATATTTATAATCTTAATTGTATATTTTAATTAAATATTCATTATATGTAATCTAATTTTTAGAAACAACAATGCGAAAATGATTTAAAAGTTGTTCTGTTGGAAATGGAGAAACAAAAAAGTATAATGAATGAAAGAATGAAAAAACTTCAGGATGTATTTTTGTTGTCATAATTTTATATATTACATAATTAATACTTCAATATATATATAACTTATAAAATTATCTAATGAATTATATATATAAATATTATATTTCAATTTAATAATATTAATAAAACAAAATACAATACAATACAATACAATATAATATAATATAATATAATACAATAAATAAAATAAAATAAAATAATTAAATAAATAATTAATTAAATAAAACAGTTATTTATTATCTACATAAATCAATATTATATATATTATTTCAAATAGTTTATATATATATATATTATTTATCTGTGAGGTTTTTAAAAACAAAATTGATTAATTATTCTTTTTATCATTTTTTTTTTCTTGGAAATTTATAAAACTTTCCAATTTTTAATTTATATAATAAAAAGAATTAATAATATTTATATTTACCTCAGTGACTTTGCATGGATCAGTAATTCTTTTGTTTTTAATACTAACATTTAAACGTTGAATAAATTTTAAAAGTCTTGAATATCCTTGAGAGCATAACCAAGACTTAATATGTGATTCATCATAAATAATTTTTTTTGGTTCAATGAATCAGTGTTCTAAAACTTTAATATGAATAGTTTTGTGTGTAAGTGCTGGAACTGGGATACCAAGATTTGGTCCTGTATTTGGTTTTGGTATTTTTGGCATGAAATCCATTTTATATCAATTTAGTTTTTTTTATTTGATAACATTATTAATTTTGAATTAAATTAAAACTAAGTTTATATAGATACATATATATATATACATATTAATATATATATATAAATATTAATATATATATACATAAATAATTGGAATAAATATTTATATAAATATAAATAAATAATTAATAATTTTTAATTATAAATATAAAATTAATAAGTATTAATTACCAATTTATATATATGTTTGAAATATTTATTACAATTTTAAATATCAATTTTTATTTTTTGTTATGTTTTTATTAAAAATGAAATATTTCGCTTTTAAATTGTTTGTCGAAACTTCAACTTCTAATAAAAAATGTTTTATATAATTATTGTAGTTATATATAATTTCCTTTTTTATATTTTAAAATTATAAAAATTAATTGGCACTTGTTTAAAATTGTTGAAAAATAGCTAAGATAATTATATGATGATATAGTTTTTAAATATTAAAATTTTAATCAAGCAACCAAATTAAATTTTAACCAATCATAAATGCAAAATTTTGATCCTATTTCAATTAATAAAATATAATTAATTAATAAAAATAAAATATAAATAAAACTTGATGTATATATAAAATATATGTATATAATTTTATTTTTTATTATTTAACAATTATAACTAAAACTCTTTTTTATTTATAAAATGATTTCTATATATTTTATATAATTAATATTTAATTATATGAATATTAAACCTTTTTTCTACAAACAATATTGTTAAGCTAAATATAAAATATAATAACTAATTTAAATAATAATATTAATTAAATTATAGTTTTTAATTTAAAAATTTATCATTTTAATAATAATAATAAAAAAAAAAAAAAAAAAAAAAAAAAAAAAAACACTATTCTATATGAAAAATGTATAAAATATTATCCTTTTTATTATACTTCATTATTGAAAAATATTTTATAGATATTAAATATATAAAAAGTTTAATATCATTAGAGAAATAATTATTAAAATTATGTAGTAAAGAATTAATACATATATAATTAACTTTAATATTTAGGAAAATTTTTTTTTTTTAATACAAAAATTTTCCTATAAGATTTTTTATATGAATATATATAATTCTAAAAAAATATTTTAAATACGATTAAAAGAACAAATTTTAATTTATAAAAAAAATATATTTATATATATGAATTTAAATATAAAAAATATAAAAAAAAATTTTAAAAATGATAATAAATAATATAATAATTAAATAAAAAATCTTGCATTATTGAAAATAAAATAATCATATATTATTTAAATATTAATCCATAATACCATTTCTTGAATCAAAGGAAATTTATTAAAGTTAACCATTATATATATAAAAATAATTTAATATAATTAAAATTTATTTTAGTTTAATAAAAAGACATATAATAATTAATTATGTAATATTTATAAGATTTCTTTATATGTATTTTTTTAATAATTATAACTTATATATATATAAAGGAAATATATATATATATATATATATAAATATAACTATACTATTAAAGTTTCTCGAAAATTTTTTTTTACATATTCACATTTTATATTTTTTTTTTATTTTATTTTTCATTTGATTCCCTTCTTTCTAATATATATTCATATATATATATATTCATATAAATTTAAATAGCATTTGTTTCTGTTTATTTTTTTTGTTAACAAGAATTCTATAAGAGAAAAGGAAGTAATAATAGGAATGAATGAATGAAAATAAAAAATAATATTATTAAAAAAAGATAATATTTCTAATCTTTAAAATCTCCTACATTATTTCTTGTTTAAAGAATTTAATTTAAAAGAAAAAAAATTTTTAATCGAATTAATATATAAATATATAAAAATAAAAAAGAAGTAAATATAAGAAAAAAATAATAATAATAAGTATTTTGCATTTTCTCAATAAGATTGTTCATTCATTAAAATGGAAAATAATGTTATTACGGATGTAACCAATCTCTTTTCTTTTTTCCCGAAATTAAGAAAATTTACAAATTTAACAAAAAAAGGTTCATATTTACTGAAATTAACTATATAAAAATATTATGTATAACTAAATTGTAATATATATTTTTCAATATTAATATAGAATATCAAACAATATGGAATACATTAGCAGCATATATAAAAGACCAATTATTAATCGAAAAAGTATTGTGTTAGAATTATTAATAATTAATTAATTTTATAATATATATATACATATATATATATATATATATATATATATTTTTTTTTTTTTTTTTTTTTTTTTGATATAGTTATAACATATAATAAAGTTCAACGATTATTAATATATATATATATATTACTTATATATAATATTTCACTAATTATAAAATTTACATTGAAAATTAAAAAAGTCTCCAGAAGTACCTGGATTAGGTATATTTTATACAATACAATCATGGAATGATCGGCAGAAAATCTTAATACCACAATTTTTTCCTTCTCCTAAAACATTTTCGAGACATCCTGGATATAAAAATTACAAAACCCTTTTAGAATTTAAATGTCGGAATAGAACAAAATTAAATTTTACAATACTGTCTCAAATGTGTAAAATTAACCGAGAAGATTTTGAAATGGGTTTAAGAGATTTACAACTTTTTATTCTTCATGCAGTTAATAAAAAACTAGAATTATCTTTAATTCTTGGAAAGATAGGACGTTTAAAGATTTCCCCTGAATATATAAAAATGAAGTAATTGATATAAATATTTTTCATATTTTTTTAAAAAAAATAAAATAATTTGATATATATTCTAGTTTGTAATCAATTTTTACATATATATAAATATTTTATTATTTTTTTTTTATTATGTTATAATATATATATTTAAAATTTTTAATATATATATTTAAAATTTTTATTCTTAAATTTATCTATAAAAGATTTTCAGTGTCCATACTAAATGAACTAAAAGATGCATTAATTGATTTAAAGTAATTATCTGATTTTTTTAATAATTATATATTATAATAACAATATTTATATTGTATTATAAAAAAAATAGTGGATATATGATTAATAATTATATTGTAAATATTGTAAACATTAATATTTTATCATATACAAATGTAATAGTGAATCTATTGAAGATATAAATGAAATTAATTGTGACGAAAAAAAAGAAAAAAAAAATAAAAATAATACTGAAAATGAAACAGAAAATGAAATTGCTATCGAAAGAATAAATACAAATACGAATGAAAATTTAAGTCAAAATAATTATAATGATAATAACAAAAATAATGAAAATCGAAGTAATACTAAATCTATTCAAGAAAAATCAAGTAATATTAAGGAGCTTGATAAAACTATTGAAAATTTAACTGAAATGTTAAAACAAGAAGAGGAGGAATTTTTACCTTTTGATTTATTAAATAGAAAAGATTTTTATAAATTGACTGAAAACGAGAAAAACAAAGCCATCACTGATTTATTTAAGAATTTCAATGGTTATAAGGGTATTAATTAGTTACTGATTTAATATTTCAATTACTTAATTATTATTTTTAATAAAATATCTATTAAATAAAAATAACAATATAAAAAATTAATAATCATTTTAAAAATTTACATTCTTATTATATATAAAATATATAATCTCATTTTTCATATTTATTATATATTATATTAAATATTACATAAATAGTTCAACAAAATAATTATTTAAAAGGACCCATACCATTTCATGGAACAGATAATGTTTTCAAACCCCTTATAAAGCAAACTCATCCATACTTCTTAATAAAAAATAATTTAAAAAAAATAAATAACCAAAACAATATATTCCCAAATCTTAAGAAAAATAGATTCGATCCTGAAGTAAAAAAAGAGGATGAAATAATAAAAAAAGTATATGATGAAATAAAACCAACAGCTCCTCATACACATCCATACTGTGGTAATCGTATATGGAAATCATTTAATTCATGTCCAATATGTAGACAGAATAAATCTGTAGAAATATATACAAAGAAAAATGATGAAAAAATGGAAAAAGAATTAGATTTATATTTAATGAGGAAAGCAGAAAAAGAAAAAGAAGAGGAAGAAAAATATCAAAAAGTATTTATATATTTATATTTTTATATATTTTGTTTTTTAATAATTATATTATTTTAAAAAATAGAAACAATGATATATAAAAAAATAAAGAAACTAAAATAATGGACTTACTATATAAATTATAATTATATATATTATTAATTTTTAAGGAAATTGACTTTGTAAGATATAAACAAGCAAAAGAAATTGCAGAATTTAATAAGCAAATTGGTGAACAAAAAGTAATATATAAATATTTTTAATATTTGATAATAAAAAAAATTTTTTTATGTTAAATTACAATTTATATAATTAAATAGAAACGAGTGAAAAGTCCCGATAGAACATGCGTAATTAATAATAAGAATATATTAAATACTAATTACTATATTACTTTATTAATTAATATATATATTATTAAATAAAATATTAAATTTATTTATTTATAATTTTTATTTAAAAAATTACATAAATTAAAATTTATAGGGAAGTGTATTTGCAAATAGACCACAAGTTAAAAATCCTATATTAGAAAATCAAAAGTATACAAATGAACTTAAAGAACAAGTAATATTTAATATATTAATCAATAAATATATGTCTTTATTAAAACATTGTAATTTACTAAAATATAATAAATAAAATTTAATAAAAAAAATTTTTTTTTTTACAAATATAATAAATATAGATAATGAACAAAGAAGAAGAAAGAAAGAAACTTAAAATAGCACAAGAATTAGAAAATAGATTATATAACAAACAATTCTTATATGAGTAGATTTCTCCAAAAATAAAAATTAGATAAAATAGAATTTATACATTTTTCAATATTTAAATTATATTAATCTTAATAATTTTATATTATAAAATTTTTATTTTATTAAAATATTTAATGAATTCAATATTTATTAATGAATATCATTTTTTATTTATTTATATCTTTATATTTTAAAAAAAAAAAAAAAAAAAAAAAAATTATTTTAAGATTTTCGAAAGATCAAGCTGAAAAACATCTTCATAAATTAAATGTTCAACAACAACAAAGAGATTCTTTATTATTCCAAATAGAGAAGAATAGACTTGAAAAATTAGAAAAAGAGAAGTTCGATAATTATATGTTCAAAAAATGTAGTGAAAATTTATTTGCACGTGATGAACAACCATTATTTGATTTACAAAAACAGAAAGCAATAGATCTTTATCATGACCAAAAATTACTAGAAAGAAATAAAATTATGGTTAATAATAAACGTCAACAAAAGGAACTACAAGATGATATTGATCGCTTAAAATTCTGCCAATTATTGTATGATAATTTATTTTATAATATATTTAATGATAATAATAATTATAGATTTAACAGAATTTCACAAAATTATTACTAATAAATTATATATACATTATAAATAAAAAATTTTTTTTGTTTAAATTTTCTTTTTTTTAATAAAAATAGATATAAAAGAGATTATAATAATGAAAAGAGAGAAAGAACGGAAATAAGGAAGGAATTAGAATCTTACTGGAATGAACAAATTAAAAAGAGTGATTACGATAAAAGAATTATCTGAATTATGATGTAGTAAATTTCAAATTTTTTTATTTTTATCATTTATAAATACAATAAGTATCTATAAATTTAAAAAAAATTTAATCATATATTTAGAAAATTTAAATCCTTCAAATTATTTTTTTCATTATAATCAATATATAATTTGTTGTTTTCTTTTTCTTTATAAACATATTCTTTCATATTCTTTATTTATTATTATTATTATTATAAAAAAAAAATTTTTTTTCTTGATTTTTAATGTTATTATTATTATAATTTTTTTATTTTCTTCATAAATATATTATTAAAAAAATAAAAAAAAAAAAAAAAAAAAAAAAAAAAATATATATATATATATATATATATGTATGTATATATATTAAATGTCATATTATTGTAATCTTTCTATTCTATTTTTACCATCTTTAATTTATTATTTACCATTTTTATTTTATTTTAATTTTTATTTAATTCACAATATAAATAATAATAAAATATCGAAAATGCAATTATTTTTTTTAATTATAATTATAATAATAATTATGATTACTACATCTATGAATATTTGCAATAATTTTAAAAAAAAATAAAAATATACAATTCTTTTTCATAAATAAATTTTATTTTATTTCTAAAATATATATAAATACAATAAATAAATAACAAATTCTTCTAAATTTTGATAATAAAAGAACATTAATAAAACTTTTAGAAAACTCTGAGAAAAAAAATATAGTAATACATGACGGAGTTTATTATATAAATTATAATTTTGATTTTGATTTTGATTTTGATTTTTTTTTTTTTTTTTTTTTTTTTTTTAGGATGGAAAATAGTTAATTTTTTAGTAATTAAAATTATTACAATTTAACTTTAAAAAAAAAATAATAATAATAATAATAAAATATAAATCTAAATTATTATATTATAAAAAAAATTTTTTTTTTTTTTTTTTTCAATATTCATTTTTTTATATATAAAAATAAATTTTTTTTAATAAAATTAAAATTATTTTTAAAGATAGTTTAAGGTAACAATGACTGCGCCTATAATAAATTCATACAAACGAAAAATATTTATTAAACGATTGTTTGCTTCTCTAAGTGGATTAGAAATATCCGGATATGTTAAAAATGTATTATTATATTTTATTTTATTTGTATTCTTAATTATGCCATGGGTAATATCAATTATAACAATATTATGGAAAAACAAAAAAAATAGCATACCAAAAATATATAATATTCCTATTATTGTAGCTGGATGTAAGTAATAAATTTTATTTAATAAAATCAATTATATATATATTTATTAATTTTTAAATAATAAAAATCTATATATAATTATTCATATAATTAATAACTTTCCTAAATCAATCAATGATAAATAAAAATAAAAATGAATAAAAAAAAAATTAGGTATTTGGGGTATAATATTATTCATTTTTTCTGTAATAGGATATTTAATTCATAAGAAAAAAAGTAAAAAAGAGGATATTATTTTTGATGAAGAGGATTCAATACTTGGAAAAGAAAAATTAACAATAACTCAGCAATTTCATATAATATTTCCGGAGAAGAACATTTTTGCAAATATTATTAATGCAGTTCTTTCAGGAATTTTATTATCTTATACATGTGTATTTTTATCAATAGATAATTTAGATAATAGATTTAAAAATGACGTAGTAAAATGGTTATTTTACATATTAGGATGGATTGGTATTTAATATACATGATATAAATAATGTAAATGAATTAATTATATTGTACATATAATACTAATTACTCACAATAATTTTAAACATTTTTAAATAATCAATAACGAATTATTTTTATTATTATAAAAGTAATATTAATTACACAATGGAGTTTAACCAGGTAAACTAATCAAAAAAAAAAAAAAAAAAAAAACTCAAAATCAAAAATATAATAATTACATTAATATTTAAAAAAATTTAAATATATATTAAAAAATTTGAAAATGTAACTAATAATTAAAGTAAAGCACCAGTTGAAACAAGCATGTAAATATTATTGTTTTAATATATGCAGAAATATATCTATATCAAAAATAATAAAAAGTAATATATTAAAATGATATAATATTATAAATTATTATTATTATTATTATTATTTTATTATCATTATTATTATTAAGTTTTCAAGCGGAAGATAAATTTGGAATAGATAACTTTACAAGAACTTTTTATGTTTCTGTAATTTACTTTGCTTCATGGTTATTTGTATGGATTATATATATTATAATTTATAACAGAATAATTATATATCATTAAACAAAAAAAAAAAAAAAAAAAAAAAAAAAAAAAAAAAAAAAAAAAAAAATATATATATATATATATATTATTCCAAAATATAGGAATTCCTAGATATTTTAACAGAAAAAAATATAGTCTTTCATATAATACTTGTTATCTTACCATTAATTTGGTTATTTGGATTATTACCACAATTGAGAACTTTAATTAGCTGGATTTTAGAACAAGTAAAAAAATTCAATAAAAATTAACTAATTCAATTTTTATTTTATATAATTGATTATAATTAAATATTAATATAATTTTATATATTTTAATATATATATGTATTAATGTATTATATAATTAATGTATATCATTATTGATACTTATTATTTATATAATTGAAATATATATATATTTATATATATTAAAATAATAATAATAAAAATAAAAAAAATAAAAGTTGGTAGTACATGGTTTAGGTGGTACACCAGCAGCATCAGATTTTCGAGCAGTTATTTATTTTTCATGTGGATTACTCTCTATTTTCTTTTCTTATTTATTTGGGGATTACGTCAAAACTCAAATTGGATTTAGCGTTGCTTTATTATTGGGATTTTTAAATGGAATTACCTTATTTTCAATTGATATAAAATATTTCAAAATATCAAAAAATTTAGTAGAAAACTATTTCAAACAACCTATTTGGATTATTGTCTTTCGAATAATTCTAGTTTTTATTGTCACTGCCGTATTCAACATCTTATGGACAGTAATTAGTCATGCAATTATTAGACCTTTATTTTTAATATTAACAGCAGTACTTTTATTTTTAATATGTATGGTTAGAGATATTCAACAGCAACGACTCTGTTTCAACATATTTAGAAATCCATTATATAGACCTCATAAAAATAACATATATCAAATTCAAAACTATTTCATGGAAATTATATTTCCATTCTTCTATAAGTTTTTATATTTCATTACACCATTCTTTGTATTAATTTTTATCAGTATCTATATTATTGATTATAAGCATAAAGAAATTAATAAAGAATGGGGAATTGTTTACTGGATATTAACCTGTAGATTTTTAAGAATTTTATGGCAATGTCCTATTCCAACGCTTATGCATTCTTTCGTTTTCTACATTCTAGATATTATTTTTCATGATAAAAAATGGTGGAAAACTACCAATCCATTTTTAATATTAATGTGTATTACATATATTTTCCAAGTAATTCAGCAAATAAAAGAAAAATTTCTATTTGTATGTTATTCTGTATCTAGTTTTATGGTAATAAATAATTTATGAAATATAATATATTATTTATTATTTATTATATATTATTATTATAACTGTGATAATAATTATTATTATGATTATTATTTGTTTGTTTGTTTTGCAATAATAATTATTTAAATATAATAATATAATATAGAAATAATAAATATTTAATTAAAAATTTTATTATCTTAAATTTTTATAACTAAAAAAATATTTATAAATATAGAAAAATAAAAAACAACATGTAAAATATCAAACTTTAGCAGTAACTGTTATTATTATTTATACACCAGTATTATTATTTGTAATTTTAATATCAAGTATGATAAATTCACCTATTGTACCTATATTTGGACTTCCTATATTTGTTATAGGTTATCCCAGACCATCAAGACAATGGCCAAAATTCAGTATAATTCTTTTAATTGAATTTTTTTTTCTATGATATAATGATACTTATTAATATTAATAAATATAAACATAGATAAATTTATCAAATAAATAAAAAATATATGATATATATATTATATAAAAATATTAAATATTATATTATTATAATTATCATTTAATTATACTAATATATAATTATTAGATATTGAAACTGATTATACAACAGCAACAACAAGTGAAGCATTAATATATAGAGATTTTACAATTAATTTAAAAAAAGTTATTAATAAGGGAATGTCAAAAGGTAGATATTCAACCAAAGTTGGAGAAATGTATATGTGTCGATTCGAATCATTGATTCTTATTGCTCAAATAGTTGAAAGTTCATATTCTGACTGTGTCATTGTAAATATAATAAATAATTCTTTTCTCTCATTATATCAAATAAATAATATTGAATAATTATGATATTTAAATATATATATTATTATTATTATTTTTAGTATTGATAAAAATTTATTTTATGAATAATATTATTATTTAAAGTTTTTCAAAGGTTTAGAAAAACAGGGAACATCATGTCATAATGTGGAAGCGAGAAAAATTGATGAAATATTTGAATCTACTAATAATTCACCAAGAGCGGTGCAATTTCCAATATGCAATGCCATAACTGTAAAATTTTTAAAAAAAAAAAAAAAAAAAAAAAAAAAAAAAAAAAAAGCACTTTTATTTTTTTATAATTTATAATAATAATATAGATATAAAATAGAATAGTACAATATTATCATTCATATATATTAATAATACTTATTATTTTTTATAATACTAATGATATATAGCCCAAAACACCATTACATTGTAAGTGTTATTCAGATTCAAAAAATAAAGTTATCGGAATATTAGATAATCCTGAGGTATTGTCTTTAATATTTCCTACATTCTTTAAAGTTTTAACATGGAAATTATCAGCAATGAGCAATAAAATTCCAAAATCGTAAATTAATTTATAAAATTTAAAATTTAATATAATATAATATAAAAAAAAAGATTATATAAAAAATATAATAAGAAGAATAAAAAGAATAAAATATATATTTTTATTGAAATAAAAAAAAAATTAAATTATATAATACAAAATATATATATATATATATTATTTATTTATTTACTGACTAGCTGGTACAAAATTGATGCTAACAAAGAATTATTTAATACTTATTGGAAACAATTTCCTATATCCTGGTTTGACTTTGTCACTAACAGATATAATATTTTTGAAAATGATACTAAAAACAATATTATTAGTGTAGCAGTAACATTTTATTCTTGTGTTAATGATTATAGTAAAAATAATTGAAAAAAAATATAATAAATATTTTTTAAATAAAATTCTATATATTATATATATCTATAAAAAAATATATATACTCATCTCAAATTCAAAATTCATAAAATAAAAAAAATATATATATATATATATAATAAATTTAAAAATCAGAAAAAAAAAATAACTAAATATAAATTTAATTATTAATTTTAACACATAATTTATTCATAATTTATTCAAAACACTAGTACTATCAATAGATTCAATATTTAAAATTTTCTCTGGAAGATTCCCGGTAACCAATGCATCATTTTGTTTAGAAGGATATGATGATGTTAAAGAATTAATTATTGAATGCTTTAGATTATCTATCAAATTTGTATATGATGAAACAATAATGAGTAATATAAGTGATTACAATGGAATGATGGTAATATTTAGGTTTAAAATTTTATATAAAATATATAAATATATACATAATTAAACATTTTATATTATTAATATAAATTAATCAATTAATATTACTCTTATATTATTATAATTATTATTCATTTTTTGATTGGAACTCAGAATATTTTAATAATGTATGAAAAAGATTATTGTATTGATGTGATAAATTCTCCCCGCTGGCTAAAAAATTTAGATGAAAAAAAGCCAAATTTCTTTTCACTATATGTAGAAGATGGGTCTTACTACTCACAAACCTTAAAAAGAACTAATAATTTAATTAATTTCGCTCAAATTAACCAAGAAATTCCAAAAGTATGATATATAAATAATATCTTAGATTTATTGACTTTTTAAATTAATTAATTAATATAATTATTTAACTATTAAAAAAAACTGTTTTATTTTTATTATTCAATATTAATCTTTTTTTTTTTATCAATTTAGGGAACATGGGCAAATTTAATATTTGAATTATATTATTGTACAAATGATGATGATGGTAACGAATATATATTAAAAAAATTATAAATATTAAATTAAGAGTATATATTTATATATATATATATATATATATATATATATATATATATAACACAAGCAGAAATAATATTAAATAAATACTTTTATTTTAATTTTTTTTTTCAAAAAAAATTCTATACCTATAATTTTAAATTAAAAAAAAAAATAAAATAAAATAAAAAAAATATATATTATAGAACGATACAGCATACAAGCAAATAATGTAATTCTTTAATATGTAAATTAAATTATATTCAATATGCATATATAAGGAACAAAAATAATTTAATATTATATCAAACTATAATAGGTTATACTACGAAATATATTTATTCAATCAGCTAATCCCCCACTTGGTTATCCAGTTTATTCAAATGCTGAAACTGTTGCTACTGTGCATTGTGTTTCAAATCATGTTGAAAAAGTTTATGACAATACTCAAGAAACTAATCAGTACGATAATTCACAATATGATACAAGTACCACACAATTTGAAGTATAAAATAAATTAAAAGAATTTTTAATAAATATAATTTACAATAAAAAAAATACCCACTGAATTAATAATATAATAGTAACAAAAATAATGAATAAAAACGAATTAATTATGGTTATTTTATGAAATAAAATTGCTAATTATTTCATTTAATATAAAAAAAAAAAAAAAAAAAAAAAAAAATAAAAATAAAAATAAAAATAAAATCTACCTCACAATGTTCTTATTTTTAGTCTATTTTATTTTTATTATTATTTTTTGTAATATTATAAAAATTCATTCAATTATTTTTCTAATTTTCAAAAATATATTGAGCAAGTATTTAAATATATATATATATATATGTAATATGTTAAGATAAAATTAAGTAATCAAATAAACAATATTAAAAATAATATAATTAAATAAAAAGATATTAATCGTAATTTAAAAAATTTTAATAAATATAATAAATATAATAAAATAAAATAATAGAAAAAATAGAAAAAAATTATCAATATGTAATTAATATTATTAAATATATATATATAAATTTTTACTAAAATAAATAGTATTTCAATTAAGGTATATATGAAATATATGAAATATAATATAATAATAAATAAATATTTCTATATATTTTTTGAATAAATTATAAAAACTATACTCATTCTCTTTTAATTTTTTTAATACTATTAAACTGATAAAAAAAAAAATACTTATTATATTATATAAAAATTAATACTTTTTGGTTAAATAAATCATTAATTCATATAAAAAATTTTTCTTAAAAAATATTAAACTTTAATTTTTACTTTAAAAATGTAGAAAAAATATAATATATTTTTCATTATGCTTTAAGTTAATAATAAAGTTCTATCATTAATAGGCTTTAAGTATTATTCATCATGAAATTCTATCACTATATATTAAATTAAACTTAAAGCTTATTAATGATAAAAATTTTTTAATGGTAGAACTTTCAGAATGCTAGATAATATAGTAATAGAACTTTCAGGATTATAGT